>JAMJFZ010002871.1:490000-930000 GCA_026225945.1 Cricetomys ansorgei
CCCACAACCTCCATTGCCCTACACTATATGCTTCAATCATAGAGCAATAGGGCTGCTCGCTCTTTTTAATGACGTCAATACCAACTCATGGAAATCTGAGAAGCAGAACGGATTTGAAGATGGGGGGATAGATCAGCATTTTTTTTTTTTGTCAACTCTTATCCACTTAAAATGTTTATTTTTAAAATAGATATTGTAGAAAGTCCATCCTTCTAGATTAAACTGAAACACATAATTAAAATTAAAAATTAAAATGATTCTAGCTTCTTGGTGTTTATTATAGGATTATTCTTAATTTTAGGAATAGCCTGTGTTGTAAAGAGATATATATCCGAAGTTTCATAATTCTTTCAGTCCTCTGTCAGCTTCTTATGTTAAATCATTTTTAAGTCCTTTATGACATCTCCACATGTCCTTTTTAAAAACAAAACTGTTTTCTCCCTCATGACTAGCTTTTAGCTTAATTTTTATAATTTATGTACTTGCGAGTATATACGGAGACAGACATATTAGACAATACTTAGCAAGTATTCACATTAACTTGTCCGGGTGGTAGTAATTGGGGTGATTTGTGGCTTTTATTGAACTTCTCTTTGTAAAAATAAAAAATTTACAGTGTCATGCATCAATGTTAGGAAAGCAAAAAAAAAAGCCATTTCCATCTCAAACTCTGAAATATGCTCTTTCAAAGTTTCTCTTGACAATGATGAAGATGCTGTGAAAAAGATAACTTCCTATTTCAGTGGTTCTGACTACCCAGACAAAACGCATCTGAAATATTATCTGTGTACTGGGCGTTTTCCTTCACTAAGGAAAGTCCCAGGTCCCCAGCTGAGCAGGTGTTCCCATGGGCTCTCATTAGAATCTGCACCAGGGAGGAGTTTGCTGTATGATGTTATGCTGTAATATTTGGCATATTTTAATAATGAGTCTAAATAAAATGCTGGCTTTGGTAAAATGTAAGACTGGTCTGCTTCTATATGTAAATGCAAAGCTGTCTCTACCAAATTCTTTCATTTACTTGTTTATTTGTGTGTGCAAGTGTGGGTGAACATGTGTGCACAGGTGAACATGGGTGCATGGAGATCAACCTCCGATATCATTCCTCAGGAACCACCTACCTCTTTTTGAGACAAGGTCTTTCACTGAGGCTGAGTAGGTTAGACTGGCTGGCCAGTGATCTCCCTGCCCCCATCTCCCTAGTGCTAGGATTATGAAGTGACTCTGAGCTCCTTAACATAATGGGGATCCAGCTCAGGACCACATGGTTACACAGCAAGTACTTTATCAAGTGAATTATTTCTCCAGATTTCAAATGCAATTAAAAAAAAAAAGACCATTTCTTTCAGTTTCTATGGCTAAAATATGTATGTTTACCCTGTATTATAGGATGTTTGGGGTCTTTAATAAATGTTTTGGCTAGTATCATTTAGATCAGACAGTCCTGAAGCATTTCCATAGATCATTGTAGGCTTTCACAGAATTTCAAAAACATTTTACTTTGAAAAAATAAATAAGTGCTTCTAGGTTATAATCTCTGAGGCATGTCTCATCAAAAGTTTGCATTCTGATAGAGTCATAATGCAATAGAGTAGGAGTTGAGCCTTAGCACCAAGCACATAACAGATGTGCCAACCGAACATACTGTTATGGATTCTGCCCATTAAATTTGTTGAGCACAGTGAAATCCCTAAAAGGGTGCAAGGGTCTTTAGAGTACAGACAGATTCCTCTGGGTGGATGTTGCTCATCATCCTTTGTCTCCCTGGCATGGGATCATTTGGATTTAAGTTATGTGATTGAACACCAACATTGGGCAAACTGCCTATCCTCTCAGCCTTACACCCTGAATACCCTGCCCTCTACAATCAAAGGAATCTCATGGAGGCTTAGGGCCAAGTGCATCGCAGGGGTTTAGGACAACCACTGACAAACAGCTAATATTTTTAAGAATTTAGAATGATCCATCAAGGATGGTGGTGGTGGTGGTGGTGGTGAAGTCGGCAGTGACACGAGGGACGTGAACCCTGATTGCTAGATGTTGCTTTGTCCATAAAGAGGAACCTGTATGAAAATATCTCAGAGAGGAAGATGGGGGCTCACTTTGTGTCACTCAGTATTAGTAAGCTAGGCTGTGAGTGTTGCGAGGGAAGCGTCCTGGATGTCAGACTGAGAGAGGCACCTTTTATTACTGAATTCAAGTGTTTACATTGTCACAAGATTTTCCATTTCTCACAAGATCTCGAACAGGTCTCACTACTTCCTTGAGTCTCCCGCCATCCAGGAGTCAACTGGAAATTTGAAAGAAGATACTTGCCAAGATGAAAACTTATAAAATAAAAGGGCTATTTAGCATTAAATGGACAATTCATGTTTAGATAAATCACCAAGGAAAGCACCATCCCCCTCAGAGACAGATGGCAGAACAGTGGGGAGCAAGGTTCAGGTGGTACTAGCTGTGCACCTGACAGGAGCCTCATCTATCACCTGCAGAATTAAAACGTGAAAGCAAACGTTCACTCACCGGATTGAGTGGATTGCACAAAATCAGTTAAATGGCCTCACAAATAATAAGATTGCTGTAAACTATAAGATTAGGTCCACTAGGAACCTGATCCTATATCCTGTAAATTTTAACCGTTTTTTGTTGTTGTTGTGGTTTTGTTTTGTATTTTGAGACAGGGTCTCACAAGGTGGCCTTGAACTCATCATGTGAGGAAGGCTTCCTTGAACCCTGGTCCTACTATCTCTATATCCTAATGCTCTGAATATAGGCCTGAACCACCAGGCCTGACTTAGCCTCTCTTTCTGTAATCTTCTTTTGGTTTCTTTTTTTGTTTGTGAGACAGTGTTGCTCTACAGTCTAGGTTAGCTCTGAAATATCTTCCTGCCTCAGTCTCTTCAGTGCTGGTATTATAGGCTTGAGCTACCATTAATTGCCATCTTTAGCTGAAATCACATATGTTACACACACACACACACATTTCTAAATTTCACATATTTTCCACCCAGGCAAAGCTTCTCTTAATATTTTTGGAGGGCATTTTCAGCAGTGTTCCACTGACTTCTAATCGTACTGGCAGCCTCTCCTAGGTCACACCCATGCCATCTGTATACTGGACTTCTGCTAGCCTGAGAGTTGGCACACTAAAAATTACTATACACAAGTGGCTTCAACCCTGCATGCATATTAATCTCACCAGAGGAGTGTGTTAAAATATCATAATGCTCAGCCCAGGGGTGGGGCCCAGCTTCCATTGTTTCTTAAAAGCAGTCCAGGTTCAGCCAGCTATTAGAACAACTTGCTTTAAATGATCAGGGAACTGAAGGGAAGGTGTGTTTGAATCTACTGTAGGTTTAGTTTATGACAAAAGTCTTCACAGGGAGGGGAGGACTACAAGGGAGTAATTCATTCTTTCCACGTCTCTTTGGTGTCACTGAACTACCTAGTTAGCTATTAGTCAATTTTCAAGATAATGGCTTTGTTCTATTTGAGAAAAGGAAATCAATGCCACTAATGACAAGCAAAGGTCATTGAGTGTAAAGGCTCTTCAGCAGTTGTGAATTGATCTTCACAAGACGCGATTGCCTTCACTGGGCCAATTATCACGCTTTATGATAATTCTTGATTATAAAATGATTCACTTTAAAATTTACAATAAACCGATGCAAAACCTTTAGCACTGTGATGCTGTAATGCCCCGTATCTACACACAGAAAACACAAAACCTGGCATTTTTTGAGATACATTTTTGTTAAAAATAGAAGATGCTCAGAACTCATAGCCTAATAACCAGTTTTCACATCCATCTAAACTTGACATTCGTATGAAGATACAGTTGTAGAGTGGGCCTCAAACTGATGGGTCTAAGCATGCGTATCCAGAGGGAACTATCACACAGCATTTTCCTAGCCACCTTCTCTACTCCACATATGCTATTCCATGTAGTTGCTATCACTTTCCAAAATTACACCCCTTGAATGCACATGTCTTGTTTATTGGCTTTTAAATGAATGGCCCACCTACTTACTTTTGACAATCATGTTTCTAATAGGCCCACACAATTTGAAGTAGACTACTGTATTTTCTGTCATTGTCACCCAATTCAACAAACAAGAGCCAAGGCAAGTGTGCTTTTAATTGAGGTTTGTATGTTTTTTACCGTCTCTTAAAAAAAAAGAAAAAAGAAAAAAGAAAAATCCATCAGAAGCATTAAAGAAGAAAGGAACAAGTGCCCCCCGCCCCCGTGATGCATTATAAAAAGAAAATGCTAGGTTAAAAGAAAAAGGAAAAAGATTTTTTTTTAAAGAAGGGTTACCACTCCCCTCCCGAGAGTTCTTGCCCCCCCCAACCCCCACCCCGGAGGATGCTGCAAACCCCTGCAGGTTCCATCGAAATGCGCCTTCTTCAGAACCATATTTGTTAAATATCAAAAGACATTGTATCTGACCAGCACCCAACTCTACCTCGTACAATTCATTCTTGCAAATTCTCCCTTCCTCCCCCTCATGCAAGGTGAGCTAGGTGAGGGAGAAAATCTTACTGTAACAAAGGAGAGATGGATGTGTGAAATATGGGACTGAATAAAAATGGCTGAAAAGCAAGCGAGGCTGGAGGGCGGCCACACCCAGTGCTAATATGGACTGTTTCTAAATAAATCTGTTAGACCAGAGGGCAGCCGCCACTGATTTCTTATTTCTCTCCCTTTATTCCATTGAAACCCATTCTTAATAAATAAACGGTATAGGTATTCCAATGACAGTCGCAAACACCGGAATGTTTCTAAGTGAACCACCCTAATAAGTGGCTACGCCATCATATTTTCAGGATTTGGAGAGCTGGTCTGCATTTCCAGTCTCCTTTGTGTGATCACAAATAACAAGCCTGAAATGGGTGTGTCCCTCTCTCCCAAGGATGCCCTCTCAGTTAATGGCTCTGATCTCAACCTTTGGACAGAAATAAATGCACTGGGATGCAGGCACAATAAAGGAGCACTTTAACTCCGCGACTGAGAGATTAAACAAGTCCTGAATGATCAGGCCAGAAAAGCTCCCGGAGGAGGCAAATGATGCATTATTTACAATACCACATACACAAGAAAACAAAGGGGTGAGCTGGGAGGGGACCGGGAGGGGCACCAAATATCATCCGTGTGGATTTTGCAAGAACAGGTTTACTCCCCCCGCCAACCCCCCGCAGAAAGCTCCTGGGTGTAAAGCATGCATAGGTCCCACAGGTGAAATGGTGCACAATGGCCGAGTCCGGATCGCGGTTCCGCGTGCGCCGCAGGCATGCACTACCGAAATAAAGAGAATACCCTGACTTTTCCAGTTGCTCCACACACAGTCCATCTTGGTGGAATCGGCAGTGGCCTGCATGGCTGCGGGTCTGGCGGGCTCGCAGTAGCTCTCCTCCGGGCGCTGAGCTTGCACTCGGCGTCGCTGCCCGGCTGCGGCGTGGGCTCGGGTGGCCGCGCGGCTGCAGACTGGGGCGGCACCGGGCGCGCGCGCAAGGGGCGGGCGGGCGCGAGCGCCGCAGAGCGCGACAGCGAATCAGCGCGGTCCCGGAGCTGCCCGCACGCGCGCGCGGATGCGGACGCTCGACGGGACCGCGGCACCGGCAGGGCAGCCTCCGGGGACCTGCCCCCGGGGCCGTGCTGCTGGTGATGACGCGCGCACACACCCTAGGTATGGGGGTGCAGAAGAAGGGGAGAAGGGAGGACGGAACACCCGCGTGGAGATGGCAGCTAAGAGAGACCAGAGCTATTCCTCATCAGCTTGGTGCATATTCTAGAAATTTCTAAGAAACGAGAAACCTGTTGTAGAAAACACGAGGCAGTACAGATTTAATGCCCACTAGCCTTCACTGTGCGCTCGTCTCTTCTGTCCTCAATTCTAAAAATGTTGACCACAGATTGCTGCCCGGAATCTTCGAAAGGAATGACAAATTCTGTGTCTTGTCTGGAATATTCCACAATTACCTAAAATCTTGTGAATAAAATTGTGGCTGCCATTCTGTCATCATCCAAGCAACAGTCGCTGGGTAGGATCTTAGTGTAGTCCCAAAGGGCTGCAATTCTCCCGTGTTTGTAGGCTGAATGAATACCTATTAGGTAGGATATGGAACTTGGAAGCTCCAGGCCCAAGTCCTTCAGTGTTGGCACATCACATGGGGTCATTGGTCATTGACAGGACCGACCAGTTTAGGGAACATGCAAACAGAACTCAGACAAGCAAAAGGTGTTCTGCCGACAATGTCACCTTTGGGACTGCAGGTGTGTATAGTTTGACAGATAAGGTTGGCTTCCAAGAGTAGCTGGCCAGAGACTTCAGAAGTTCCAGTCAAAACGTGAAAGTAGAAGGACAGAGCAATGGATAGTGACTGACTGTATTCGTGGCATAGCATGCCTTAGCAGTAAATGTTTTATTGGATCATACACAAAGATTTGTGGGAGACTGGATAGGACATAGGTGTGCTTTGATGAGGAAAAGACAAGACAGCACCAGGATAGGAATGGAATGTGGGCATGGGGTGGGGTCTGTCAGCAGACAAGACAAACATGAAGACAGGGTATGCTGCCCCGGAGGCCACAGCAGGATATCAGAGGAGGAATTCTTAGACACCCAAGCCACATTTCCCATTCTGTTTTCCTGTGACGTTTTATTTACTCTCTTCGAGTACCCCCACCTGCAGAAGTGGTGCCTTTGAGATTCCTACTCAGCTGTCCAAGGCGGTTTAGTTAGACTCAGATTTGCATTTGCGTATCCTGTATTGGCAAAGGCCTAAGGCAGGTTGTGCTTGTAGGCATGATTTCTTCTTCATTTTTAGGAAGGATGTGGTCTTTAGAATACGATCTTTGGGGTCGTGCATATTCTTTTCAGAACACAAGGTTCCAACGTGACCAGCTGGGTCCCACTGCCTAGGCTTGTAACTTCTGAACTTATGCCTGAGGAAGCTTAGTAAGGATGGCTGAGGGGGTGATCTGGCCCTTCTGTGCTGCTGATCACTCCTAAGGGGAGAGCACAGGTCCTCTCCAGAGCTGATGGGAAAAACAGCAAGCACAGTGCAAAGCACTTTTCAGACTCACCTCTAGAGTCCTTCTGTTTGAGTCTCCTGCCCCATTTTTTCCCTCATTTCACAGCCAGTCATTGTTGGGAATTCAGTCAGCAGGTTATGAAAAATCTGATAGAAGCCCATGAGCTCATCAGCACAAGAATCTCCCTGCGTGATACAGACTCAGAAGGGAGAGGGCTGAACAGGAGTTGCCAGGAGTCTTTGCTGCCCCAGCCACTGCTCAGCCTTTGGAGCCTGGGCCACTAGGAGGCACTGCCAGTCTGACAATAGCCTCAGGATTCTAGGTGAAGGTGCCAGCAGGTACCTTCCCTGCAGTAGAGGGACAACAGAAAAAGAGCCAAGTTCTAAGTGTTCCCAGCAACTCCATGCACTGCTAATCAGACTGAATAGCGTATATTGCTAATCTCAGCAGGAAAGCTGAGTTCAGCACATCCCAAGCAGAGAACAGCAGTCCGCAGGCTCTTTCTCAAGTGGAGGATAAATCATGTCAGAATCCTTGAGCTGCACATTTTTTACAGACTACAAACTTGACTTGGTCATGTCAGTTTAGCTGAACAACCACATTGTTCTCAATTTAAGTCTGAAGAAGGCAGTTTGGTGGGGCATGAAAAGCCAGTAGGGTCATCCGGTAGTTGAAGGTTGGGGAAGTCAGACTTCCAGTGACGACACAGGATTTCTATGAGTGACAGGAGAATTGAGAGGCTTCAGATTAATGCACAGGAAATAAGAGAAAGAGAAACTGACATGGAGAGAGAGCAGCAGAGTAGGAAGACCACTGGACTGGGAGCCTCGACCCAGATGTAAGATCCACACATGCTGTTTGTTACCCCACCTTCAGCACCAGGCATCTCTGTACTTTCATGATATACAAAAAGTTGTGGCTTTGCACGTTTACCACACTGAAGTGAGACCTTTCTTTCCACAAACATGGCAAATGGATACTTTCTTTGCTTGCGTCCATGCAGAATTGATTGACAGCTCTTGCCAAGTTCGAACTGATAAAACCAGCACAAAGGATATGTAAATTCCCATAAGAAGTGAAAGAAAACAGCAAAAAAAAAAGCTTGCAAAGAGCAGGCAGGAACTGCCATAGACTTCCCACAGCCAGTGGGAAAGAGAAGGGTTTTTTCCATAGCCAGCTCAGAACTCTCAGGTTAGATGCCTGCCAGGAGAGGAAGCGATTTCTTTAGTTTTCAAGATGAAATCATGCATTAGGCAGTCTGTTTTGAAGAAAAGCAAAATAGCCAAATTCTGTAATCTCATCCCAGATTCAGATACCAGCTCTGGGGGGGGGGGGGGGGGGGGTACTGGTATGCCCACAGTGGCTGTGTAGTGTCTATCTCCTAATGCACCGGCATTTTACTGATGAGTGCCAAGAGCCATCGCTGAAGACCTCCAGTCTGCTCTGGAGTTAATAAGTCTGGATAAGCTCATTGGTTTATGTAGCTCCAATGAATGTATCTCAGAGAGGCAGCACCCTGAGAGATTTGTCACCCAAATACCCCTTGCTGTTGTGGAGTCTGATAGTGTTGGCCTCTGTTTTATTTTGTGGTATGAAAGTTCTATGGGGGTCTCTAACCTCTCAGTGGACAGTGTCTCTGGCACACATAACAACAGTGATGATTTTCTAAAAGGCAGTGCCAATCAGTTGAATTGGTAGCTCTACTGAAACTCCAGAAAGAATAACTAATCTATGACATCAGATTAGGATGTTTCATCAAGCTGCTTTGGAATAAGTAGCCTAAGGAAAACCTGGTTAGGGATAGAGAACAAGAACAAAGAAAGCCTGGTTGCTAGGGCCCATGAGTTTCATCTATGAGAAACAGGCCTAAATATAACAAATGAGTCTCAGTGCCCACTGCTAAGTTTGAACTTCCTTGGCCACAATTAATTTGATATTTTCCTAATAAAATTACTGATGAGTTTTTGTATATAAGGCTATGTGGCATGTGGACTGGACAGATTCTCCTTTACCTAAGAAAAACAGAAAGACCCCTGACTTCAAGTTTCTAGTTAATAACAAACTTGTTTCACCGTGTTAACTAAACAGGAATTGTGTTAAATTGGGATACTATAAAGTATACTCATTTCTTAGTAACTGCAAGACTGCTACCTGCCAGCTACAATAGAAGCTGGCTGTGAGATTACTTGGCTTGCTTAAACTCTGTTAATCTATAACAGAAAAAATTATTGTTTCTGGGAATAGATGTATTGTAGGGGAAAAGTACATGGAAAATTGGGTGTTCATGCATATTCATGTGTGGGTATTGAAAACAACCTGTTTTTTTAAATATGTAACTTGTAATCAATCACTGGGAAAAATAGGACTTGCGATTATGATGTGGTTTCTTCTTACGTAGAGGGTATTGCTTAAAAGGTTATATAGGTGTATGGAAAATAATAAGAAAGCAGAGAAGGGAAGAAGGAAGCTTGTAAGATGTGTGGTTAAGATCTATGTGTGTTTGAGCTTTGCTTCTTCTATAAGGAAGAAGCTTACAGAAGAAAGCTTATAAGAGGTATGAGTGAGATGTGTGTGTGTGTTGGAGCTTTGCTTCTTCTGAGAACAAGAGGAAGCTCACAAGATGGGTATGGGTAAGGTGTGTGTGTATGTTAAAGATGATAAGATGCATGTATATGTAAGATGTATATGTGTTGAAGCTTTGCTTTTTACACAAGATGCATGCAAATGAGAGTGTGTGTATGTGTGTGTGTGTGTGTGTGTGTGTGTTGGAGCTTTGCTTCATCCACAAGATGTGTGTGAATGTGTCTATGTGTTGATTTTATGGAGAGGATACAGGGGAAAAGCTGGGATGGAGACAGAAGTTTAAAGGAAGAGAGAAGCTTGAATAAAGAGCATGAGACCCACCCACAAGACACCTGTGTGTCCCCTTTTCCCCCAGACTGACTCCACACCTCTTCTTTGGAATCTTGACTGGCTGGACTTTGTTGATACAAAAGAAAGTATGTATCTCTCTCTCACACACTCTCTCTCTCTCCCTCCCTCCATCCCTCCCTCCCCCCCCTCTCTGACCAATTACATTAGTCATCTAACTCCACACTGCTCCTGGGACCCCTGGCATCAAGCCAAAGCAGGTCTTCACTAGATGAGAAACAGTACCACTTGTATTGATATATGTATCCAACAGATACTTACTGGGTGCTGGCTACATGGTCAGTACCGTTCTAGACACAGACAGAGCTCTTGACTTTTAGGAGTTTCTGTGCTAATGTGTGGATGAGGGCAGATCATAATGGAAACAGCAAATCCATAGTATATTCTTGTGGACAAAAGTATCAGAAAAAAATAAAGCAGACACAAAGGGAATGGGAATGGTGGATGCTTGCTGATTTATAAAGAGGGTGAGCAAGGGCCTGTCTCTTGAGGTAAAATTGGAGCAGACACTTAAAAGAACAGGAAAGAATTCTGCTGCTGGCTCATCCCAGCGTCCAGGAAGCTCAAGCCGGATAGTGTGTGGAAGGCTGTGTTGCTGAGGTGACAGAACAAGACTTTGAGGGAAAAAAGGAAGGATAAACACAAGAAAAGAAGGAAGGAAGGAAAAGAGGAAAGGAAGGGAGGGAGGACAAGAAAGAAAAAAGAACAGAAGAGATGACTAAGGTGGAGGGGGAAAGAATGTTCAGAGATGCCTCGGGTTTCTATGCCAGGGTGTAATAACTGTCAAACCATATCAAGCATTCTCCTAGAACATCTTGATTTTTTAAAAACGCTCTGTAAAGTGTTGCAATTGGAAGTAAAGGCACACAACTAAAAATAGACTCCATTATGATCAAAGAACACTAAGGATTCTGCTCTATGCTATATGGAATAAGAAAATTTAAAGAGACAGCCAGTTTGGTCCTTAACTGCTGTAACAAGGTAGTGCATGAACTGTAATTGTGGAGATTGTGATAATGAATTAGCACTTACAATTCAGGAAGTGTGTTGTTCATGTGTTCTGGGTTATAGCATCTTTGGGGAGTAGACACCATTCCTTTGATTTCTGGATTCATTTATTCATTCACCCATCCATTTGATCTACAAATATTTATAGAGGCCAGTCTCAGTGCATGTCTCTAACTACAAAGGGAGCTAGCCACTCACTGGGAACTATTAGTAGGTGGAGGCAATCGGATAGCTGTCTGAACAGGAAGAGTGGTGGGGAGAGATCTTTTGGGACAAGCATCGGAGTGCAGGTGACAACTGAGCTGAGTTCTAAGATGAAATTGCCACTTTGAATGATGGGAGCTTTCCTGGCAGACGAATACAAAATGTTTATCTTAATTACAGACACACTCAGGGGTCACTTTGTGACAAGCCTGAAGAATGGTTTTGCCAGTAAAGGAGGGAACGACTGAAGAGTTTCAAGCAGGAGACTCACTGAAGGTGAATAATTGATCCACACTGAGGATTTTATAAGTAAAGGACATCTTTATGATGATCAATCAAGTCCTCAGCAGGGCAAATAAGCAATCAATACCATGACCTATGTCATACTGAAAACAAAAAGCATCAAGACAAGGAGGTGGGAGGAAAAGGACCTTCAACAGAGGTGCGTGGGGTTAGCATCTCAAGCCTGGGGTCCTTACTTGAAAGGGGTGCTAGGAGGGAACAAAAGGGCATGGCACACATGGTTCTCATCAAGGCAAGGGGAAAGACTAAAATGAAGCACAATGAAGAGGCAGATATCCTCCAAAGCTGATAGACCTACAGGTAGTCTCTAACAGAATGATAATTTAATAGTTCGTGTTCTCAACTATCAAGGGAACATAGTTGTCATTCAGATTTCTGCATCCAGAAAGGCCAATACATAAAATTTCAAAGTCCTTAAGAAATGAGAGAAGCCAGCACTTGCAGAACCAGAAGACAAACCCAGCAAAGTTGTTACATCGGGAAGAAGAAAACTAGATCTAGAAAGAAGAAATGAGGTGCATGAAGGAATACTGACCATAAAAATGGTAATAGGAGCACCAATAAGTTATCAGGAGTTGGTTCAATACTCTGTCCATTTAGCAGAGTAACAGTAATAAGTTCCCCTCTAGGGTCTATGACCTAACTAGCCACAGGTTCTTGGCCCAGTAATGGTGCCAATTACAGGTTTCATCTTGTGCAGTGGGACTTACATCCAATCAGAAAGTGGTAGGTAACTCCATGAACTTGCCAGCATTGCATCTGCGAGTATATTGTGCCAAGTTGGGTAAAAGTGACGATTCTCTCTCTCCCCAGTAGCATTCACAGTACCTTCTAGCACTGTTAAAGCTATCCAATAAAAGATAGCACTTTCAGGTGGGCATTAGCTTAAAACTCCACATTGTATGACTCAAGTACATGGTGTCTTTAACAATATGGTCTTGCTGTCAAGTTCTGAGGGACATAATTATTGCCATGCAAATAGATTGATGAATCTCTCAATCCTCATTGGAGAAGCTTCAACACAGAGGCCCACAACTGACCACGGTGCAACCAATAAGAGCCTATGGAATGTTCAGCCTTAAATGGCACATCTGTAATGAACACACACACAGACACACAGACACAGACACACAGACACAGACACACACAGACACACACACACACACAGAGCAAAGCTCAGGAATTATTGTAGAGTGGAAAGACTGTAAGAGTCAGAGGTGATGAATAAACACAAGGAAACAGTGTCCTCAGGACACAACAACGCAGCTGCACATATGAACAAGAAATTGTGTGAGCATTCACAGGCTCCATGGAAGCTCAAGCCAGAACAATCCCAGAAGGAGAGTGATGAAGACTTACACACAAAGCCCTACTCCTAATGCAGGCTATTGGTGACTGGGGGCTGCTAGGAAAGGGAGAGTTGGTTTTCTTTATGAATGCTGCCACTGGTAGGTAAATCATACTCCAGTGTAAGGCCACACATCCACGAATATATGGGCATCACAAACTTGAATGAAAACAGAATACAGAAAGATAGGTATCTGTGGAAGGGGGTGGACATAGGAGATGCTGGGGAAGAGGTGAATATGATAGGAAATTGTTAAAGAACTGATTAAAAAAGCTGGCAGTGGGGGCTGGGAGGATGACTCTGTGTGTAGGAGCACTTGCTGCTCTTGCAGAGGTTCCAGGTTCCCAGCATCCAAGGTGACCGCTGGCAGCTGTCCAGGAGCTCTGCTGTTCTCCTCTGGCCTCTGTAGGGCACTAAGGCACTACTTTCATATGGTGCACACGCATGCTTGCAAATAAAGTTGTACACATAAAATCTTTACAATACTGTTGATGGATAGTTTGAAGGGGTTTTTAAAAGAACGACAAAACTAAAATGGAGAGGGAAATAGAATACAAGGTTGGAAAGAGTGATAGAAAAGTAGTCCTACAGACCCTGACTTGCTGGGGGAGGGCGGTGATTAACTCTAGACTCTGACAAGTCAGGTTTGTGTATTAAGTATACGTGAGCCAACCCTATAAGAAAACAACCACAAGACAGAACTTCAAATGAATGAAGTAGGTGAGTAACAAAATCAAATCAATCAAACGAACAGAAGATAGGAAAGGGTCTTCAGGGTGGAAAGCTCAAATGTAAGTATTAAAAATGCATTGAAATATGCCTGGACAGGGCTAGCTACAAAATCAGAAACTATCAGGTTGATTAAAACTCAGCTCATTTTGAGCTGAAGGATGCTTAATGAAGAAAAGCCTAATGCATTATTCAAATAGGAAATTCAAAAACAGAAATGGAAAAGACTACAGCAAGTGAGTGAATTTTCACAAGAAATCTTCCTAAATTTGCTTATGTCGCTGCTTATAGATTCTTTTGAACTTTCTGTGCGCATAGTCATATCTTCTTTTGACTACAAAAGCTTTATCATTTTCCTCTTCACTTCGTGTTATTTTGTTTATGTATTTATGTGTGTGTTTATTTATGTGCATATGTGTGGCACGTGCACATGTAGGCATGTGTGTGTGTGTGTGTGTGTGTGTGTGTGTTGACCAGAGGACGGCTCCAGATATCATTGCTCAGAAGCCGTCCACCTTGTTTTCTGAGATAGGGCCTCTCATTTGCTTGGAGCTCCACTGACCGCTAGCAAGCCTCAGGGATCTCCCGAGTGATGGGATCCACACAGCATCACACAGCTGGCTTTTTACCTGAGTTCTAGGGGTTGAACTAAGGGCCTCATTCACTGAGCCATCTTCACAGCCCGTACTCTGTCATACCAAAGTGGCTACGACCTGCAGAACAAATGACTATAAATGGTAATGGATAACTTTGTCTTTCTCCCAAATTACAGGGAACAACGTGTTCAAAATTTTACCATTGAGAGTGATGCTGACTTCAGAATTTTTGCTGGGATTTATGGGGTTAAGGAACTGTCACTAGTTCTAGTTTTCTGATCATATAATAAATTTTAGCAAATACCTTTTCTAAAGCTATTGAAATGAATATATGTGTTTTTCTGGTTATCCTATGATATAGAAATTATGGGAAATTTTGCTTAGTCTTATTTAAGTAAATTTGTGTATTTAAAAAATTGTTAAGCTTGGAATATAGCACAGTGATAGGATACCTGCCTACTGTCTGTGAACTCACAAGTTCAAGTCCCTGCATTGCAAAAGAAAATGTAGTTACGCCTATCCGCGTAATTTACTCATTCCCGACCTTTTAACATTTCTGGTAATCTGAAAGAGCCACCACTCTGTTACCCTCCATTTGTGACATTGTCACACTCTCTGCTGACTTCTCAATCATATTGCAAATTTATTTAAAATAATTAAATTTTTATTTGCTGTATTTCCTTCATATATTTGCTTTATATTTCATTTTATTACTTTTATTTTACTTTGCTTCAGTTTTACCAGCTGTTTCAAATGAAATCATATTGTTTTCAGCTTCAAAAAGAATCTACTATGTTCATTTAAAATTGTACAATTTGGGCTGGAGAGACACCCAGCAGTTTAGAATGCTTACTTCTCTTCTAGAGGAAGGGATTCTGTTCCCAGCAACCGCACTGGGTGGCTAAAAACTGCCTATCATTCCAGATCCTGGGGATCTGATGCCCTCTTCTGGCCTCCGTGGGCACTGCACTCATGTGTACAGACACAAAGACACACATAGGAAAATTTTTTTTTAAAAAAGAATCCATAAAATTTAAAACTATAAATTTATAAAATAAAATTGTTTTAGCTGTATCTATAAATTTAAATACATTGTATTGATGTTATTGGTATTCATAATATTTTCTAGTATTCATTGTAATTTTTTCTTTGACCCAGTAATAATGTAATATAATATGGGTTTTTTTCTAATCATTTTATTTATTTTAGGCTAATTGTTTTTAAGTCTGTAAACAAATTCTATACAATTGTAACCCACTGAAACTTTTAACAACTTGCTTTAGATCCACAAATATAGTCAATTTTGACATAGATGTCAAACCAACTAGAAAGAATATGTATTTAAGCTCTACAAATGTCAGTCAAGCCACATTAATGGCAGTACTAAATAATCTATTTTTCTTAAAGCTTTATCTGTCAGATGTTAAAAGAAGTGAAGTACATTACAGCGGATTTTGGTGTTTTTCTCTGTAGATTTTTCTAAATTATATATATATATATATTGAAACGGTGTTGTTGAACATTTATAAATTCAGGCCTATCATGTCTTACTGATAAATTTACTTTTATTATAAAAAATTCTTCCTTTATCTCTAGGAATAATCCATGACCCAAAGCCTATGCTGGGAAGATGTTGAGAACTGAACTCAGGTCTTCTGCAAGAACAGCAAGTGCTTTTAAGTGCTGAGCCATTTTTCAAGCTCCATCATAGCTATACCTTTTGAACATATTAGTGATTATCATAGAGACTGTGATGTTCAGTCATAGCTTACTGAGTCCTGTTTTGAATATGTGACTTTGCATTATCATGTACTCTTATGGCAGCAAACCGCAAAAACTTCCTGCTGTCCTTCAATTGTTATGTATGTTTTGGACAACGAATTGCATAATTTTTGTTCCCTCAAAAAATAAAATAAAAGTTCAACAGCATTTCCCCCATCTACACTACCAGATCTCCATCTGGGAGCCTTTACTTTCAGTCCAAAGAATTTTCTTTACAATTTCTTTTAATTTAGGTCATGGTAATCAATTATCTCAGATTTTTGTCTGGTATCTTCGTTTGACTTCTATTAATGAATTGTAGTTTCTTGGGGGCAAAGAACTTTGAATTAGCACAGTTTTCTTGCAGGAACTTAAAATTTTCATTTTAAGCTGGGATGAAGTTCGATTCCCAGCACCCACATGCTGGTTCACAACCATCTGTAACTCCAGCTCCAGGGTACCTGATGCCTCATCTGATCTCCACAGACACCAACCATGCACATGGTACACACACACATATATGCAGGCAAAATACTCCCACATAAAATAAAATGAATAAATCTCATAATTTTTTTCTAAAATTTTATTTCCCCAATATCTGGCCTTTGTACTTTAAGCAGAAAAGTCAAGTGTGTTTTCTTGTTACATCCTGCAGATTATTTCTTATGGCCATTAAAAAGATTTTATATCAGCTTTGTTTTTTTTTTTTTCAGTTTGGTATGATAATCTTATGATTTCTTTAGGTTCTATTGAGCCTCAAAGTTGCAAACAAATGATTTTTCACCAGTTTTGAAGGAAAAGATCTTACTGTTTGGCACGGTCAGTCTTGGTTGTTAATTTGACAGGATTGAGAATCTCCGTGGAATCTCTAGGCATGGTGGTGAGAGATTTTACTCGATTAGATTAATTGAGGGTGAGGGGAAGCTCACATGAAATGTATGCACTACCATTCCATGGTTTGGGGTCTAGGATTGAATAAGAAAGAAGTGGAAGTGAGCAGCAATATGGAGTCCCTCTCTGCTTTCTGACTGGGGACACAATGACCAGCTTCTCTGTTTTCTTGCCAGCATTCCTTCCCGCCCTAATGGACTGTGTGCTCCAACCGCGAGACAGAGTAAACTTTAAGTCTCTTTTGTCAGTCAGCAATGGAACAAGCAGTTAATACATGTCTTCCTTCATTCCTTCAGACCCATTTTCTTTCTTCTTTTCTATAAATCCAATGATTGATTTTAGACCTTCTGAAATGGTTTTAAACATACTATATACTTTGTGTTTTTATGTTTCATTCTTTGTATCCACTGCTTTGGTCAATTACTGCCTTTGAGTTCACTGATTCTGTCCTCTGTTGTTCAACATGTTACTAAACATTGAAGTTGTGATTTCGGAAACTTTGCTACTCTTGGAAATTTAATCTTTGTAGAGGAAATTTTCCATCTTTCTTATCTACTTATCAGTCATAAAGACTGATGGTTGATGCTATTTGCCTTCAGAAAAAGTTTGTCCTTCCTCTGTTAGTCAATAGGATAAGGTGTTGATAAAGTTCAGAAACTGAACTGAGTCATTGTGAGTTTCAAGTGTTTGTTTTGAGACAGGTCTCAGGTGTCCTTCAAATTTCTGTGTCACTAAGTAGCCACGTGTCTTAGTTAGGGTTTTTATTGCTGTGATAGAACGCCATGACCAAAGCAACTCTTATAAAGGAAAGCATTTAATTGGGCCGGGTGCTTATAGTTCCAGAGGTGAGTTCATTATCATCATGGCCAGGAGTGCAGAGGCAGGCAGTAAGGCATGGTGCTGGGGCAGTAACTGAGAGCTTTATGTCCTGATCCATAGGTATACTTGGGGGGGGGGATGGGAAAGAAGGAGGAGAAGGAGGAGGAAAGAAGAAGGAGACGAAGAGGAGGAGGAGGAAGAGAAGTAGTAATAGTAGTAGTAGTAGTAGTTGTTGTTGTTGTTATTGTTAGCTGGTGTGTCGGCTCACCAAGAGAGACACAGAGGCATTCTTACAGTGTAATATCTGCCAGATCTCAGCAGAGGGAACCACCATCATGGCCAGTGTCATACTGCACAGTGGAACCACGAGAACCTGAGCTCAGGTGTTTTTATTGATACAGAACTCCTCAGGTGTTCCACTGATAGCACATGCAGATCATGAGCAATCAAACATCACCCACATTAATCCAACACCTGTAGACAATACAGAATGCCAAGACCTAGGCAGCCCCACACTGAACAGTGCACAAAACAATGACTTTAAACACAACTAAAAATAAACTTCTACAGAGAGGGAGAGAGAGAGGGAGAGAGAGAGAGAGAGAGAGAGAGAGAGAGAGAGAGAGAGAGAGAGAGAAGGAGAGAGAGTTGGCCTGGTGTGAGCTTTTGAAACCTCTGAACTCACTCCAGTAACAAATGTGTTTCCAATTTGTTTCCAATCTACAGTAAACACAAGCCCTCAGTCTTATAAGCTACCCCAGTATATATCATGTGCCATTCATAACACCTCAAGATTCCTATTTGTTGTATCAAGATACCAACATGCAAAAGGTTCATAAGTTTTCTCTCTCAACATAGTACTTTATATAGGTTACTTTCTCAGTTACTTTTCTGTTGCTGAGATTAAAACAGCATGACCAAGGTAACTTATAGAAGAGTTTATTTGGGCTTATGGTTTCATAAGGATAAGAGCGCATCATGGCAGGGAAGTATGTCAGCAGGTGGCAGGCGTACAGCTGGAGCAGGAAGCCAAGAGCTCACATCCTCAACTGCAAGCACAAAGCAAAAAGAGCAAGGCTTGAGGATTTAAATCTCAAAGCCTATTCTAGGTAACATACTTCCTTCAGCAAAGTTGCACCACAGAAACATCCACAAACAACACCACAGTCTGGAGACCAAATGTTCAAATGGTCGAGTCAATGGGGGACAATGTGGTGGACTCAAACTACCACAGCCACCTCTGATATTTAGTTGGTGCTGTGTTTGATATCTGCCTACAGAAGAATTTGGAACAACTCTCATATCTATTTGAACTTTAGTTTGTCTCAAAGTCATTAACCCTCAAATTGCCTAGTGTCTTTTGTAGGGAGCTCCCCTGACCTTGAGCTCAAATTCTGCCATGTGCCTCTGGCTATATACCTGTATCTCATTTGGGTCAGCTGTTGAGCAGAGCTGAGTCGTAAAAAAGACCTGCCTGGAGACAGCTTGTTTCCAGGAAGTCAAAGATTGCTTTAGGAGACATTCCTTCTTAGTCTCACAGAGCAGGATGATTGTTTTGTGGTTAACTATGGAAGAGTATGTTTTGCATATATACCATTTAACCTTGATTGACTGTAACCATGTGACTGTACCTATGCCTTCTACCCTGTGATCATTTACCTCGTTCTTGCATGCACACCTGGTTTGCCCCTTGTGACCATTGCCTTGGAAACTGCAGGTACACCTCTGATGAAGAGAGTATAGGAAATCAAGAAACTAATAAAGCTTTTGTTGAATTTGGTTCCTGACTGAACTCAAAGATACAGTGTGACCATTCCAGTTCCGGTTCAGCCTAACTCCCTATTCAGCACCATCCGATCTGGTAAGCGGGTCTTATCAGTCTTTACAAAAGTGACTGTGACTGTCTTCATTTGTTCGTCTCCCTAGTTGTGATGACACACTGCTAATTACCCTTCTAGGGATAAGACATCTACGTTTAAAGCATGTAAGGACACCACATAGTAAGCATTCGAAGTAATCATTTGATGAAGGAAAATCAAATCGGCAGTTTACAATTTTTTAGAAAACATTGGAACACTACATATCTGTCATGCGGGATAAAACTAAAGCAGTATTTTGTTAGAGATTACATCATTAAATGTATATATTAGAAAATAAAACAAATAGGAAATTAATAAGCTGCGTGTAAAACATTAGAAATAGAAAAACTAAATGTTCACAAAGGATGAAGAAGAAAATCAGAAACATAACAGCATTGGATGAAATACAAAGCAACAAAACAGTGCTCTCAAGCTTGGAAATCAGTGCTTTCCCCTAGACCTGTAAAATGTTGACCAAACGGAAACCCAGCAATTCTCAGGTCTGTAATCAAACTCCAGCAAATGTTCCTCTCTGTATTGGAGAGGCTGATGGGCAAATCATAAAACCCAAAGATAAGTCATAAGAAGTCAAATTCTACAAATAGGTCCCAAACCCCAATGACAGTTCATCTAAAAATGATATATAGATAACAAATAAACATATGAAAAATTCTCCTCCTCAAAGAAGGGCGTTTTAAAATTGAAAGTAATATCATTACAGATGAGCAGAATGGCCAAAATAAAATTCTGGCATCAAATGTTGCCGAAGATGTGTGGCAACAGGGACTCCCATTTGCTGGTGAAAATGCAAAATAATGCAATAACTTTGGGAGTCAGCTTGGCAGTTTCCCGTCAAAGCAAACTCCTTTTCGTACAGTCAGCAATTGCGATCTCTGACATTTTCCTGAGGGATGAAAATGACGCTCACTCCAAACCCTGCTCACAGGTATTAGTAGTTTTATCTACAATTGCACAAACTTAGAACCAACGAAGTTATTCTTCACCAGAAGGGTGGGTAAATGAATTGGTAGGTCCAGGTAATGGAGTATTATTCAACACTAAAAGGAAACATTCTCTCAATTCATTAAAAAAACATGGAGGTTAATTGCCTATTACTATATGAAAGAAGCCAATCTTTTAGGGCTGTATACTGAATGATTCTAACTACATGGCATTCTAACCACCAAAACGCAATGAAACAGTCAACCATCAGTGGTTGCCAGAGATCTGAGGAAGGAAGGATGAATAGATGGCACACTGAGTACTTTTACGGCAGTGAAACTACTCTGTGTGGCGCTACAGTGTTATGTAATATTGCTGTAAGCTTGTCCCAAACCACGGAATGCACAACACAAGAGTGGTTCCCTGTGGACCCTGTGGACTCTGGGCCACGAAGACGAGCCAGTATGGCTTCATCAACATAACAAATATACCTCTCTGGCAGAGGATACTGCTAATGGGAAGACTGTGTATGTACCAGACAGGAGGCACAGAGGAACTTTCTGTATTTTATTTGTGTATCGGGAAAAAAACAAAAATTGCTTTAGAAAATAAAGTCTAGGGCTAGGGAGATAGCTCAGTTGTAAAAATGCTTGTCTTGAAAGCATGAAGATTTGAGTTTCAGCCAGAGAAACCACATTAAAATGGCCAGGCATGGTGAAACGTGCTTGTGAGTCCAGCACTGGCTTAGTTGGTGAGAGCCAGCTGAGTGAAACTCTGTTCTAATCAGATAAAGAAGAATGGCATCTCCACATGAGGAATGGCAACTGAGGTTGTCTTCTGGCCTCCACAGAGCAGGCGTACACGTGCATGAACACACCTGCAGCTGTGCACACACGAGTGAGTATGTCCACAGGGAAACACGCACAGAGTCTAGTAATATAATTAGAGAACTATAATAAAACAATTGCTGGCTCCTGAGAATAAAATATGAAGATCTTTAACATTATTGGCCAAGGAAAAAAACAGAAACATTTTTAGGATGAAAAGGATTATGTATTTGCATATAATTTTTTAAAAAATATAGGAATGTACCATTATGTACTTGGCAATAGAATAAAAAATTTAGACAAAATGTATGTTTGACTAAAAGTTTCACTTACCAAAGTAGACTCAAGAAGAACTACAAAAAAATTAATGAAAAATAAAAACACTATTGTTATAACTTCTAAATAAAAAGCTTTTTTTTTTTTTTAAATTTATGTCCTGGGCTGGGGAGATGGCTCAGTAGATAAAGTGCTCCATGTCCAAGTGTAATAAAGTTCATGTTCATGATAAGGAGCCTTTATTGAGAATATACAAATAACCCTTACACATCTTCAGGTAAGACAGTTCAGTTACAAATGGACAATGAACTTGAAATGACATTTCCCCAAGGACGATGACTGAGCATTCCCTGAATAGATGCCGACATCAGCTCGGGTCAGACTGTGAGCCAGCACTTCGCACTCATCTCAATGTGTACCAGCGAAGAGAAGGAGAGTGCCAAGTACTGGCCAGGATATGGAGCAACTGGGAAGCTGGCACCCGATGGTGGGGAATGTGAGTTGTACAGACTCTTTGGGAAACGGTCTGCAGGTCCTCAGTCACAGTGTAACCCGGTATTTCCATTTGCATGTTTACACCCAATAGCATTGAAACCATGCGCACATCAAACGCATGCATCATTAGTCTCAGCAGCTCTGTTTACCACGGTCAACAGCAACTAAACTATCCATCCATCCTTCAAAGACTGGACAAACCAGTGTATGAGGTCTATGGAATACTTTCTGGCCATAACTTAACTGCCCAAAGTAACTCCATTTTGTCCTAACTTTAGCTAATTTCACTCAACTGCTTCCCAGCCTGGGCTGAGCATACCTTGCTCAGCATAGCAACCCTATGTACCTGTGGCTTGGGGGAGATGCCTTGTTTTGCAATAGAAAACTTTTGTTTTTTTTTTAATTAACTGAAACTTTTGAAACTTCTGCCCCTAGCGTGCCCCTGGTGTGGTGTAATTGTAGTTTGGAGCTTTAGAAACCCTACCTTGCCTGCGTTGGGGCTGAGAGTTCTTTGCTGCAGCCTCCTCTGATTCTCTGCTTGACTACATAACAAGGAATACCTAACACTGGTAAGAGCTGCACGGTGGACACACCTTGGAAGCACAAGGCCAGAAACGCTGCTGACTACCATCCCATTTAACATGAAACCTTCAGATGAGGCAGGTAGGGAAGGAAGTAGACCAGGCCAGGGAGCGGAGAGGGAATGTGGTTTGCTGACTGGCAGTGTTTCTTTGTAGAAAAATAAGTATTTTGAAATTAGATGGTCATACAGCTTTGTGACTAGATTAAAAATGAATCATCCATACTGCTAAATATAGTTATTTTGTAGTTTGTGAACTCTTTCTCAAAGAACAAAAACCAGAAACACGGTGGAAAGCGTGAAGCAAGCACCTTTAGGAGGCGTCGGTCGGTCATGCACCTTCAACAGGGTAAGCTGCAATCCAGCTTCATTTGCCAAATCGGCAGGGTACACTCACAAGGGGCTGCCTGGCAATGTCAAGGAGCAGGCTGGAGCGTGGCTTAGCTCACCCCCAGGCTAGCCTTGCTCTCCATCTCAGTCCCTAACAACAGCACAGCTTCTGGCGCAGGCTGAAATGCTGCTTCTGAGTCCCCGGCCAACCAGAGCTTCCAGCTAGCCCTTTCCTGGGCCTCCTTCCACACACTCTTCTCAGACACTCCCTACTCTCCAGCCCCCGCTGGGCTTCCCAAGCTCATAAGTGGGCATGGATTCCAAGGTTTCTGCAAGTCATGTATGAGGTTTTTGTTGCTGCTGCTGTCTGTCGGTGTTGAACTTACTGGTTATTTTGTTCCTTGCTCATTTGCTCACAACACATCCCTGCCCTCTGCCCAAGGAAAATTCTTGCCATTTGCATGACACTGGTTGATTTGTAATGAAGAGTACAATTTTTGTTGTTTTCATCTTTCAAGCACGAGTGTGTGTGTCTGTGTGTGTGTGTGTGTGTTTTATGACTGGAAAGAGGAAGATCGTGAGAAGTAACGAAAAAGTTCACAAAATAACCATAATACAGTAGAACATCCAAGGAGGCTAAATCAGTTAAATAGGTGAAGACTTACCTGCCAAACTGCAGTCTGATAAATCAGATTAATAACACAGACTGTTAAAACCTTATCATATAGGTCTCATATCTTTATATATATTTTTTAATTTTTGTATCTTCTTACAGCTTTTTGTCTATTTTTTGTCTTTATCTTGCATTTTGATATCTGTCTTTACTATAAGCCACCTCTGTGTTTATTAGATATCCGCATTTCTTTTAGTAATCTTTATTTAGCTACATACTTTTTTAAATTTAAAAATCTTCTTACATGTATCAGTTGAACATATTAGTAGGCTGTATTCTTGATTACATGCATATAATAGACACTGATTAAATCCATCCCTCCTTCTCTCTCCAGATTCTAGTAATCACCATTCAGGTTGACATTCTGTTCTTGTATTTGTTGTCAACTTGCACACAAGACAGTATGCCACACTCATTTTTCTGCGTCTGGCTTATTTCACTTAGCAAAATGTCCTTTAGTCCCATCCATTTCATTGCAAATGACGGGATTTTATTCCTGGTGGCTGAATAATATGTCACAGTGTAAATATATATTTTCTCTACCTATTCCTTGTTGTTGGCTGCCCAGATTGACCTCCCATCTTAGTCATGTGACTGCTATAGCAAACGTGGCCATTCCGAGTCTCTTTGCTCTGCTGGTTTTGTTCCCACTGGATATATATGCAGAACTGGTGTTACGCATCCTAGGCTAGATCTAATTTTAGAGTCTTAGAGACTTCATCTTGTTCTCCATGACAGTTGTGCTAATTTGCTTTCCCACCAATAGTGTGTAACTCCTTTTGTTCAGCTTCCTTACCAACATTTATTTTTACTTATAACAGCCATTCTAGCTAGTATTATATGACTGCAGACCCAGGAAGAGAATGCTCTTCCCAATGGTTGACTAATTCCCTAAGATAATAAACTATTTTCTTGCAAACTTAACTCATACATACAAGCAAATCTTGTTAGATATTTCTCACACACCCAGACAATATTTCCTCTTCCTAAATTGCCCCTAATGGCTAAGTATGATGCAATCAGAGATCAACATTGTTCAAAGCCCTCTAGAATACTTTGGAACAGTGGTTCCCAACCTGTGGTTCCTAACTCCTTTGGAGGTCAAACAACCCTTTCACAGGGGTGGCCTAAGACCATCTGCATATCAGATATTTGCATTACAAGTCATAACAGTTGCAAATTTATAGTTATGAAGTAGCAACGAAAATACTGTTTGGGGAGTACTGGGAAGGTCGAGAACCACTGCTTTGGAATAACTAGTCTTAAGCTGTTCACTCTGCCCCGCTTGGTCCTCCCTGGGGAAACTTCAAAAAGAATATGGCCAGTGCTTTCTCCTTGTTGGTCTGACTCCTGATCAAAACCTAATACTTTCCTCATGGCCCTGTGGAAGAGGCATGTTCCCTTTCCTGGAATATGTAATAAAATTCTTCTAATGACATCAATCTCTGTTATGTCAGTCACTTCTATAAATGTGAATCTGAGTCACAAATGCAACATCACTCCAGTGTTTCTGAGGCCACTCATGTGATTAACATATTTTCTGGACGACCCTGTCTGCTATGGTTTGGATCTGAAATGTTCCACATAAGACCATGTTCTGAAGGCTTGGTTTCTGGATTGTGCGTAGGATGAAGCTGTGGAGATTTTAGGAGGTTGGGGTCATGGCTGGCAGGATTGAAATACTAGGGGCCAGCTCTTGAAGGTTATTCTCCTTGGGGTTATCCTGCTTCTTGGTCTGGCCACCATGAGATCTCTCCCACAGACTGTACCTTACCTGTCCTGCCATGATGAACTGTTAACACCTGAAACTTTGAGCAAAAATAACCCACTCTTCCTGAGTCGCTTTGCCAAGTATCTGGTCACAATGAAAAGTAACAAACATACTAACCAGAAACGAGATTAGAAAGAACTTTACCAATTACAGATTTATTACAGATCTTTTCCAAAGCATAATGTTTTGATATTTATAAGAAAATATTTAAATTGAATAATCTTTTGTTGATAGTTCTGGGGTGGTGTGCTCTGTGCCTGGGTTATGGGTGGGATTGCTCAGGGGTGATTTTATGGTTTACACAGATGTTGGCTGATGTTTCTCTCGCTGGCCACCCCAAATATTCCTACTAATAAACTTAGTGGCTGAGGGTCAGCATCAGGAATGGCATTGTTGGACAGTTTTCCTTGTCTCTTTGGTTCAGGAGGAGCAATGCTACCTTCTGTTGTCTGCCCATTCTTCTAGCCGTGGATGAGTTAGACATTTTCTTTGAAGGTCATCATTGACCATTTTGATAAAATGCAACAGATACTAGATTAACTAAATGGATGCTTATAAAAAAATTTGGTTGTACATCAATGTAAACATTTTCAATAAATCATCATGGAAGGGAGGGACTGATTTCAAAGCAGTGTCTCACTGCATAAAGTTACCAAAAAAAATTCTTTTGTTGAATGTGCATTAGTGAACAAAGACAAGAAACTAGACTGAAAATAATGGTCTCATTAAACATTAACAGCACAGCAGTAAAGTTTTGCAAATACTTGCAATTTTGCAAACCTCCTCTAAGATATCTAAGAGGAACAACAATAACCTGGTTCTTCCTCCTCCTTTCCTCTTTCTCCTCCTTTTCCTTTTTTCTCCTTTTCCTTCTTTTCCTCCTTATCCTTCCTTTTTCTTCTCCTTCTCTTTCTTCTCTTCTGTACTAATCTTAAAGTTTGAGAGGCTTCCCAAGCAACAGTGATTTATTTTTCCCCCTCAAAGGCAACATGAATCCACATCGCCAACCTCACCATATAAAATGTAAACCTCAGGAGTGCATTTGTGTTAGGAAAAGGGTGCAAGAGATAAGAATGGTGGGTTGCTGCAGAAGTGCTGTAGGTAAACTCTAAAATTCGGTAGCACACAACCCCAGGAGCTGAAAACGAACCAAAGCAGTAAGACTGTGTGGGTTCGCCTCCCGAAGATGGACATTCCCCTACATTTAAAAATCGCTCAGCTTCTGTTTTTGGGAGGTAGAATGATCTAGAAGTTTCCAGAGCCAGAAAAGTATTTCTTCTTTTATAATAATAATAATATTTTGAAATAGCGAGTTCTAGCTTATGTTGGGGAGTCAAAGATATTTATAATTGTGATTTTTAAGTCTTAAAAGTAAAAAAAGTGACCTAATGATATTCAACAAAACTCACATAGAACTTTGATATCAAAAGGGCTCTGGCACAGCTATTCACCAGTCTTCTTCAGCTACAGGTGCAGCACCTCGGCAGCAGACGTTTTCACTTGCATGAAGATGGCAGACGTGTGGCATAGGGTGATTTAGTCTTCTCCAGGAGTGTGTTTTCCTCAAAGATGGTGACATCCAAATGTAGTCATAGGTAGTAATTCTTTTTTTTTTTGCAGGTGTACTGTGAGTCATTTCATGTGTTTAATAAGAAGTGGCTTCCTTGAAATACTTTTGAAGCAACTCTCATGAAAATACAGATGAACTTGGAAAGTTATGATACATGATATTCCTTGAAGGACTTTCTGTTCTAAGCTACCTCACAGACCTGGAAGTAGTGTCCTTACTGACCCACTGTGAGTATCCACCACTCCATATTCTCACTTTTTAAGTGCTTGCCGAATCTACAGAAGACTTGCTATTCTGGTCCCTGTATAGGACCCAGAAATACATACACAGAGAGAAGAGAGGGTTGGTATCTAAGGTTTTAAAAAAGCATTTGTTTGGAAACATACAAAAAAGCCACACTTCTGAAAGGAAAGGACAAAATGCCAAGAGTTAAGGCCTTCTTCTTTAGGATCACTGTATTTGTGGAGGAGGATTCTTCTTGCTTCCTATTTTAGCTTCAACTAAAGATAACCTGAATTTTTATATTAAGTCTCCCTCAGTCCCAGCTTTAAAATTGCCAGATAATGGGGAGTGATGATTATTTGTAACTCATTCATAATTCAAAGATCATAGAAAACATTCCACACATAACTCCAATAGTAGAACACATTTGGTAACTAATTCACAGACACTGGGTTAAGTTGATCATGTAGATTATTTTACAAGGAAGGAAAATTCACACTCCCATGTTACCATAGGGGAAACTGAGGCTTGGGCTGGGTAGCTTGACTCAATCCCTAAATCTCTCTTGATAGAGGCAGATTTCAGATCTAAGTTTGTCTGGCTTTAGAACTCCTCCTGTGGCACAGACTGCCTTACTGTCTTCCTAACCACCACCCACTCTCTGTCAGGGAGGCCAGGGCCCAGACAACAAGAGTATGCAGTTCTGAACCTGGGAAGGCCCAGGTCCAGGTTGGGGAACAGCACCAAGGCTCCTTAGTTTGTCATGGAATTGCTGAGGCTGGCTCAGAGCTTTACATGATCACGCTTTGTGCTTCCCATCCTCCGCTGCCTAGAACAGCAGCCTTACATACTGTACTTCTGATGTCCAATCCCTTTGTCTCCCTTTCTTGAAATAGACACCGTGCAACTACCACCACTTTCCATAGGAATGGCAAGCTGATCCTCAGAAGAATTCTGGGAGTCTCTCAAGTTGGCCTTCGGTCTCTCTGGGCTTTGAAATGTGAACCTGGGTGCAGCAGTGAACAGGACAGAGTCCTGACTCTGCTACGTATATCCTCTGTCTTTTCTCACCCTAACTGGGTGCCTAACTAGGAAACAGGAGATGTCACCACGCATATGTAATCAGGCAGAACTTCCAGATGCTCAGGAGTGGCAGCTGTGTAAATTTTACCTGAGGTGACTGGCAGCCAAGAAAGCACTAAGTTGCTGTAGCTCAAGCCAGGCAGAGCTCCAGAACTTTGAAATAGTTAAGATCTAAGGCAAGGGGCTGGGAAGATAGTTCAGTCAGTAAACCTTGAGAATGGATTCCCAGATTAATGTATAAAAGCCAGCTACAGTACTTGTAATCCCACATCTGGAAAGCAGGGCACCAGCAGATCTCTCGAGCTTGCTGATTGGCCAGCTTCATCTACAGAGTGAACTCCAGACCAGTGAAAGACTACTTGAAAATAATGTGTTGCACCTAAAGAACAACTGAGATTGTGATCTGGCCTCCACATAGACACAAATGTATGCACCCTTGTGTACCAGTCCATACGTGAATACACACACACACACACACACACACACCACACACACACACACACAGTTCTAAGAATTACTTTGCATATAGTTGCTTTACATCATCCACATTAACACACCATGTGGAAAATAATTTTACAATTAATGTTCAAAGAAAGTGTTTGCTCTCTTAAAATATATGTTTTATTAGCTAATGGTGCTTACTGTGTTCATTATTTGTTGAATGAATGAATAATTTGGTAAACAAATAATACAAACCATTTCTTTTTTGTCTTGACTCTTTTTGCTTAACCAGGAAGCCCAAACTAAATTTTAATATAAAATTAGAGGGTATACTCTAACAGGACACCCCTTTCTTTTATGCTTTGCTTTAACTTTCCTTTTTAAATTGTAATTTTTCCTGAGAAACTTGTAGTTCATAAGAAATAATACAAAGATATTCTTTACACATTTTGTGCCCAGCACTGGCATTTTCAAAATTGTATCAATTACTTTTATCTTACTGTGACAACATGGATCACAGAAAGTTTAGGCCTCCAGCTTCAGAACTTTCTGGCATAGTTGATTGGTTCCATACCCTTGAGCTGACCACCATGCAGACAATGCAGTGGGAACAGGAGGCAGCAGACTGCTGTTTGCAGCTGGGGAGAATATCCTACCAAGGACACACCCCCAGTGACCTACTTCCTTAAGGTAGGTCCCACCTCTCAAGGTCTCCAGAAGCTTCAAAAATAGTGCCACAAAATGGGGTACAAGTATTTAGAACACAAGCCTCTGTGTGTGTGTGGGGGGGGGGATTTCAGATTCAAACCCAATAGTACAATGATCTTATAACTAAGGCATGGATACTGGGTCAATTCCCAGTCTTGCTTAGGTTTTCCTCCTCTTTGTGTGGTGTGTGTGTGTGTGTGCAGGGGGGAGGGAGAGAGGAGAGGAGGAGGAGAGGGACTGGATGCTTAGTCATATGTTCAGAGATCAGCATCACTAAAAAGAAGGCGCTACCCATGGTATGAGTGATCGTGAGTTGTCAGATGCAGGGCTGGTGTGGAGCTGGGTGGCAGAGCACTCCCCCATATGTGCGAGGCCATAGGTTCAATTTCAAGTACCTCTCCCCTACACCCAGACAGAGAGACACAGAGACAGTTTGAGGCCAGTGTGGAAACAAGAGTCAGAGTGCTCAGCAGGAAGACGCAGGGCTAAGTGGGGGGTTAAGAAATTTAAGGTGAAATGTAATCTTTTGAGAGCTACAGGAGGAAGGGGCTCTAAGACTTGTTAAGCACTCTCTATGTTTTCAGAGAGTTAAACCAGATGCTTTCTGCTTTTCCATTACTTTTCACAACAGTCTTGTGACTTAGAGATTATAGTCTGTGTGTCACAGATGAGGAGCCCAACATTTGGAGAAGTTAAGAGACTTTTCAAAGTCACATCATATACAAGTGGTGGGACTTGGATTTAAAGTCAGAGGAGCCCTGTTCTTACATGTAGGAAGCATGGTTAATCAAACGACTATGTTTTTCTTTCCCATTGTGTGTGTACAGTGTACATACAGGTGTGTGTGTGTGGGTGTGGTGTGCACATGCCTGCTGAGGACTAAGGTTGAAGTCTGGAATCTTCCTTGATCGCTCTTCCACCTTCTTTGTCCACTGTGTGTGTGTAGAGACATGCTCTTGCACGTGTCTAGATGCACATGTATGTATATGTGTATGCATGTGCTCATGTACTCTGGGGCCTGAGGTTGATGTCAGGAATTATCCTCTGTTGCTCTTTCTCTTTACCCATTGAGGCAGGGGCTCTTAGTGAATCCAGAGCTAGACATGGTAAGTCTTGTTAGCCAGCTTGTCTCTACCTTCTAAGGCCAAAATTACAGGCACAACAACACATTTACTCAGCATTTACCCAGGTTCCTGGAAATCCAACTGCCAATATCCCCAGGCTTGCTCATGCAAAGTCATCATTTAATAGGTAACCCATCTCTCCAGGATCCTCCTTATGTATTTCAGATAGGGTCTCTCAATCAAACTCAGAGCTCTCTTACAGAGCTAGTCTTGAGAGTTAACCTGCTCCCAGGATCATTTGTGCCTTCCCATGTTGGAAATACAGGCAGGCCACTATACCCACACAGCACTGACAGAGTGCTAAGGATCTGAACTTGGGCTCTCTTGCTTGCTAGCAAGTGCTCTGACCGCTCAACCATCTCCTCAGCTCCGTATGTTATGTTATATTCCAATTTTACAATTAGAATGCAATTCACAAGAAAATAAATTCTGATGGTGGTTGGAATTTTGTTTTCTTGTAAAATAGCAGTGGAGGTTGGAGGCAGAATCTTGCACACGCTTGGTTCTCTCTACACACAAATGCTGTTTTTCTGTGATAAATGAGAACATCACTTTCACATTTAAATGCAGTCCCAGCAATCAGGGAACAGGTTCGATTAATTATCAGTTAAGTAGCTTAACACCCGAGAGGAAAGTCCGAGTTTGAAGCAGAGAAGCAGATGGACCCTAAGAGTACCCCGAGAGAGGAGCCAGAATGCGACAGCTGTGCAACTGAGACTTAGAAACACTTTGAAAGTCAAAGGGCACGTGCAAAGACCCAGCGCTACTGGGAGAATGTCAAGGAGGCGCCGAAGTGAAAGCACCTGTGAGGGGAAGCCCACAGCGTGGGGCCATGTGGCTCTGTTCGTCTCACTATCTGCCTCCAGACCACTCAGTGCTCTCCTTAAAAAGGAGACCTGTCAGGATATATCTCTTATTAACTACATCCAAATCGCTGACATGAAACCTCGGAATCTATACATTAACGGTCTCCTTGCGTTGTATTGACCTAAAAACTTTTTAAAAATTAAAAAGATGAATTGCTAGTTCTTAAATGCACACGTGTAGACTTTGATACGACGATGCTCAGATACACGTGTTCTTACGGGGTAAAATGATACCCAAGGATTATTTGAGGAGGTGCTGCTAGTCCAGGTAATAGAGTCTTCATAGCATGGCACCCTAGCTGGAGAGCAGAGCTAAGCATGGCGGTGGGTTAGTCCTTGCTTTTGTTCTGCCCCTCCCCCACCTAACTGAGGCGGCCTGGGTATCACCTCAGGGCTGTCTGCAGGGTTCTCTGTTCCCACCTTCAGAATCCCAACGTTTGCTTCTTTCTGTGCTCTGGATTCTGATACTTGAGCTACTTAGAGTCTGTACTTTCACATCTTTGAATTTACAAAGCAATGTTAATTTGATTGTTCTCGGATTTGGAGCTTGTCAGCAGGGCTCTCTCTGCTTAGCTTTGGTTGTGTCTTAGGTCACTCAGGACCACTTCTCCAGACAATGGCAATCCTTTGGAGACAAAAAAGAAATAAAGACACATGAAACATTCAAGTTTATTTCCCAGGAGACATGGGATTCAAAATTTGAAAATGTAGCACAAGAAGACAAACACTGCATTAAGTAGATAAGAGTAAGAAGTGTAACGAAACAGAAAAAAAATGAAACAAAAAGATTGATAATTTGTTTTATGTTTTGTTTTGTTTTTTAAAGCAGAGACTTCTGTATCCAGGATGGCCTAATTCACTATGTACACAAAGATAATCTTGAACTTCTGACTCTCTTCTGCCTATTCTGGAGAGCTGAGGTTACAGGCGTGTGCCACTGTGCCCCTTTTGTGTGGTGTTAGAAAGCAATCCCAGAACTTTGTGAATGTTGGCAAGCATTCTACTGTTGTGGAAATTTGTTTTTAGTTATGTATAAAATAATTGTTCTGTGCACTGTTGGGTGAGGGGCTGCCTAGGTCTTGACATTTTGTATTGTCTGCAGGTGTTGGATTTCTGTGGGAGATGTTTGATTGATTATGATCCGCACCTGAGGAGCTCTGAATAAATACAAACACCTGAGTTGAAATGCCCAGGGTTCCCCTGTTCTGTATGGTGCTGGCCAGGACAATGGCTCCCTCTGCTGAGGTCTGACAGAGTTTGCACCTATGAAAATGCCTTCTTGTCCTGTTTACTGAGCTACACCAGCAGCGGCGTCTTGCTACACATTACCAACTTAGCTACATCCCCAGCCTAATAAGAGATTGTTAATTGTGAAACAAAGCTAACAAAGTAAATAAATAAAAACAAATTAATAAACAAATAAAACTGACCCTAAGGAGGGAGATAGTAGAAGGACCAGTCATAGTTACTCTGGAAGCTATGGCCTTGGGTTCTACAGGAAAATAGCGTGTGTGGGGGGGGGAACTAAAGCTCACTTACCCTCATCACTCCCCATGCCACACCCACGAGGGATGTTACTGAGGTTCAGAAAGCATGACTCTATTCGAGAACAAGGAAAAAAGTGGCCAACTACCCAGCTCAGGAAAGGCAGTAGCTGGGTTTTAGCTTCTGCTTGGAAATTTCCTTGCAAAACATAACGGCCCATTTCTGTCTCTTGGTGTTCAGTATCCCCTAAAATAGTATTTCTTACAAAAATAACATTCTTTTCCCACTTCAAGTGTCTTGGCGTCTAGATGCTATTCTAAGCATTTTAGAAGGATAAATTAGTCAATGCTATTTACGACCATGACTGCCATGCTGTGGGCTGAGATAGCTTCCTTTGGATTGCCAAGAAGAGAACAGGGGTGCTGTACAAACGCTCGAAAGCAAGCTGAGGGGGTAAGTCCAGCTTGGGGAAGAGGTGGAAGGCAGCCAATGCCCCTGCAGTGGAGGCCCACGTTGGGGGTGGGGAATAATAACCGAAGTGTGAAAAGGGGTCTTTTCTTCAAAGTTGTATTTAAAGATTGAATGCTACTGATAAAGCCTCCCCAATAATGATTTTAGCTACTCCTTCCTGGCCTTCCAATAGCAAACAGAAAGCCAAACTTTCCCTTGCCTTAAGAGCTTGGGACTGGTCTTTGTTCAGTGTGTACGTCGTACTTCTACAATGTGAGAAAATGAAGTGGATTTAAACACTTGGATCATTGCAGATAACACACATATTGTACAATTGCCACAACGCAGCAACAGTGAAATTCACCTCCAACTGCTGCGTACCCAGAATCCTCAGGGATACATCTGACAAAATGTGGCTGTCTCCATGGTACCTGTCACCATGGCAGCTGAGCAGCACTCCTGTTAGAACAATAAGTCAGTAAGAAAGCTCTTGGCTACTGCCTCCTAGCAGCTTTGCTCTTGGATAAATGGAACATTTTCTGTTGTTTGTGTATAAAATAAGTCATAAAAGTCTTCCAAAATAGATAACTGCTACTAAATATTGCTTAATAGATAGTATGCAGAATCCAAAATAACAAAATTCCCTTTAATATCAACTCGAGCATATATAGAGAAGCACACACACATACACACACACACACACTTATATATTTGTATATATTTATAAAATATATATATGGCTTAAGTATTTGTTTATTGAGGTAGAAGTACCTGCATGCACGTGCTATACAGCATTCCTGTGTCAGTCAGAAGACAACTCATAGGAGTCATTTTTCTCCTCTTACCATATGAGTTCCAGGGATTGAACTCAGGTTGTCAAAATATATATGTTACATATATATATATTACATATATCATATATCATGTCATATATACACATATACATACATATGTGTGCATGCAGTGTGTGTGTATGGAGATCAGATGACAACTTTGTAAAGTCATTTCTTTCCTTCTACTTTTATTTGGGTTCCAAAAATCAAACTTGTGTAGCCAGACTTGCATGGCAAGTGTTTTCACCTGCTGAGTCATCCTGGCCAGCTCTCTCGCTTCCTTTCAGAGGAACAAGTTTAAAGTAACTCATATAAATGCTGTTTTAAGATTCTTTGCATAAAGGTCACATGTGTACAGAGACAACAGTTACCATTTACAGGAAGGTCTTATATTAATTTGAAATGTAGCACAATAAAACACAGGGATAGTTTCCAGTTCTCAATGTGCCCAGATACAGGCTTTATAATATTTAGGGTTAAAAAGCAGAGACAGAAACAGTACTGGATTGTTGAAATGCTGATGATGGTGACTGCATCGTCATTCTGTCTATATATTTCTGCAGTGATTGCATGCAAGTTCTATGCTATGTTTTCTCGTTTGCTCTGCCTCCCTTTTTATCTTAAGCATTCATAACTAAAGGTAAAGTCAGTGTTGGTCTCTGTACTTCTGCCTGTAATTAAGACCTTTGCATGCAGGCAGTCATCACCAAATCTTAAGACAGTTTTTAACGTGAACCTATGGATAGATAATCTCTAACAGTTCATGTACTTAGATTTCCACTTTTTCCTGCCTTCTTTCTCTTGTCGTTTTGTGTTTTGAGACAGGGTCTCATGTAAGCTAGGCAGGCCTTGAACTCCTGTTCTTTCTGCCTTTCTCCTAAGTGCTGGGATTACGGGCATGCATCGCCATCCCTGGCCCTCACTGCTTGCTTTCTAAATGATTTTTGTTTTCTGTTATGATTTACTGCCCCTCAAGATGTAGAATTTTGGTTTGAGAGAGGAACAAGTAGTTTGTTTCTATGGAACAATGTTTTCCTAGAACCCACAAGTCAGGAGTCCTTAAAAATACATGCTTCATATTTGGTACTAAATATATGGACAGGGTTGAATAGGGATGAAGCAATGACTCAGTGGTTAAGAGCACTGGCTGCTCTTGCAGAGGACCTGGGTTCCAGTCCCAGCATCCACATGGTGGCTCACAACCGTCTGTAACTCCAGTTCCAGGAGAACCAGTGCCCTCCTCTATTCTCCTTGACCACTGCATGCACGACGTGTACAGACATACATGCAGGAAAAACACCCAGACACATAAAATAATAAAATAGAATGGATGGAAGTACTGAAAGTGAGTAGAAATTTTGGAGGAGAATAGTGGGTGGTATCTCAGTTCCCTAAGGGTCCTGTGGTTAAAGTGATAGATCTCAGGAGCCTACTGTAGTCAACTCAATTTGTAATCCCCACTGTACTGTTTACCTAATAGAAACTATTGCTTCAAGGTTATTCAGCACTTAAGGGTACAGGCACTACAAAGAAGGAGCAGAGCAGAGGGACTTTGGTTCTTAGGTGACGCAAAGGTACTTGTGATACACACTGGTTGAAAATATGAACTGGCCAATCCGTGCTCCCTTCTGACAACATCCCTCAGTTTGCACCGAGATTGTCTCCCCAACTTAATATTGTATTCTCTCAGTGGGGAATTGCTAATTGGCATCTATCTCTCTCTTTTTTCACTGAATACTAATATTAATATTAATCAGTTTAAATCTGTACAAAGGTGGTATCGATTTTCATAAATTAACAGCTATGGCTTATTTTCTTGGCCTATTTATTTCCAACTCAACCTCAGATAAGGGACACAAAAATGGCACATTTGTAGTCTGAGTGACATGGAAAATTTATTTTGCAGATTTGAAATGATAAGGTCAGTACAAATGTCAGTTTATTAGGCGTTCGGAATGAGGATTTCCATTTCGTTTTCGTTTCTCTCTCTCTCACACACGCACACACACACACAATTGAAGGCTGTTTAGTTGGGATGTGTTTGCTGGCCCGTCCTAAGACACTCTACAGTACACTTTCCTAAGACCCGTCTGCTGCGGGGTTAAATGTCACAATGATAGTTTTTAACCACAACTCCTGAAAACGTTCTTTGTTTCTCAGCCAGGTGAGGCCAGTTACCGATCTGTTTGTCCAGTCCCACTTCCTGCCAGGATAGATACCGGCCTGAGGCTGCCCCGCTGAAGGGCTCCTTTCTTCTTTTAGTCCGTGACCTCCTCAGTTTCAGGTAGTCGCTCTTATTAAAAGTGCTTTTTGGCTTCTGTCTGCAGTTAAGGAGAACCGATGACCTACCTAGTTTCCTCGTCTTGGGTTTTCTGTTCCTGTCATTAGGAAGACTATCCCCGTGTTTTGGTAGTCTCTGTGTGGTTCTTATTATCAGGGATTATGCTTTGATTTAGTTGCTAATAGTTTTAGTGGCTGAATTTCTGCAGGCTTCTTGTAAGCCTCTCCATCTCCAGTTTTGTGGGCATCAAGCAAAATATCCAATGCAAGCCTGCTTTGCAAAGGTATTGGCGTGCACCAGAGGAAGCGCTTGTGAGTTTGGATTAGAATAAGGCCTGCCCTCCCTCCCTCCCTTCCTTTCCTCCTCCTCCTCCTCCTCCTCCTCCTCCTTCTCCTCCATCATCATCATCATCATCATCATCATCGTCTCCCCCTTCCTACTTACCTTTTGATTTTCACTTGTGATTATTATTATTGGTCATTTAAATGATCTTACTTACAACTATTTCCAGATTCGTTAATTTTGATTAATATGTTATATAAAAAGTATGAAGCTAAGGCCTGACCTTGAGAGGGTGGGAGGGGACAGCAGAGGAGTTAGAAAGGAGAGAAGAGAGGGAGGAGTAGAAATGATGGGAACATGGTACTCCTGTATCAAATTTTCAAAAACTAAAATTAAAACTTTCAGACTTTGTTGTTCAGTTGCTGGGGATGCACTGTTTTTGCGGTGCTATTAAACTGGCCGCCTGCCAGCTGACCCGTGAATCACCATCATCTGCACATATGAGAAAGCTTAAAGAAATGAAGGCACCTGCACTACCATTCACGTTCCTTCCAGCTCCAGGTTTCACACGTTATTTTTAGTATCTAGATTTATGAATTCACCATAATGAAGACTCTTCTGTCTCATCCATGGAATTACTCTAAATATTTAATTTTATTTTATGTGCATTGGCGTGAGGGCATCAGATCCCCTGGAACTGGAGTTACAGACAGTTGTGAGCTGCCACGTGGGTGCTGGGAATTGAACCCGGGTCCTCTGGGAGAACAGTCAGTGCTCTTAACCACTGAACCATCTCTCTAGCCACTGTTGAGTTTTCTAAAGTTTATGATATTAACAGAATAACTAAATGGTAATCTGAGGGAATATATTATCTCCATATTACCGCATGACAAATAAGATTCAGTAATGGTATATAATAAATATTGCACATATTTCTTGTAGTATATCATAATATGATAAGCACTTGGATTATCACTATGTTTAGACTCATGAAAGAGAAGGCTCTCCAGCTCACTGCAACAGAAGAGAACCTTCGGCATCTACATAGCATCTGTTGTTATTCTACATTTTCTTTGGTGTTTTTGCACATGTATGTGTGGGTGTGGCGTGCACGTGTGTGCATGCATGCTCCTGAATGAGTGTGGGCATACATGTCTGTGTGCACGATTGCCTCCATTGCTCTCCACCTTGTATCTTGAGGCAGGGTCTCTTGCTGAGTACGGAGCTTGTTCTCTGGCTAGGCTGGCTAGCTGGCTTGCTCTGAGATTCCCAGGCTTCATATCCCCTTGGGTTGAGATTATACTTGGGCAGCCTCGCCCGTGTTTTGGGTAGGTTCTGGGGATCCAAACTCCAGCCTTTGTGTGGTAAGTGCCTTACCCAGTGAGCCGTCTCCCTAGCCCCAAGTGTCTTTAATTGGTAAAGATAAAATTCAGCTACTACTTCTCTTCATATTTTATTCTATGTTTCCTTTTTTTTTTTTTTCCTTAGAAAGACACCTTCCTTCAGAATTAATTTTTACCTGAGGTGCAGGTGAGTTAAAACATCAGACTTCATGTCACACAATTCCTTTGTTTTACTTTTTTATATAAACATCGTTTTGGGCAAGTGTAGAAGTCCAGTTTCAAGGATATTTCTCCACACAAATCTGAGATCTGTTGCCCAGGCTTGAGTGCACACAATGCCACTGAGGGGCCTCACGGTGTTATGGAACTGATTCTCATTTGTCACCTTCCATCTCATCACACTGTGCCTGGCTTTGGCATGTACCGCCTTCCATCAACTTTTCTAACATATAAGCTTCTCCAAGAAGGCGGCGGCTGTCAACACTGACTGCATCTTCACATCTCTAGCGTGTTTGTCATCACACTCAATGCTCGGACCCCAGTCTAGGCTAACTGAATCTGAGGCAAAACCAAGGCAGATACTGTCTGACTTAAAGTGAGGTTGCAACTTGATAAACCCATTGTCATTGGAAATACCTCAAGTCAAAAGTGTGTTTAGGGCACCTACCCAAGCGAGCATCCCAGCTTAGCGCCACAGCACCACAGAATGCAAACTGCTGCCTCTCATGGCTGTACAGCTGACTTAGCGCCCAGAGAGCCCAGAGGGTGGGGCTGCAGGTTTCCAGCCCAGGGAAAGATCTAATTCAGAATTCCAAGTATATTTCTTATTCTCGTGCCATCTTAAAGTTAAATTGGGAGGCTATCTGTGTTGCCTTGAAGCTCCACAGGTGGGTAGCAGGCAGCCAAGTTAAAAAACTGGCTGTGTGGACCAATTGCAAGGTATTTTTCTCTGGTTACCAAACTAAAGAGGGTTTCAGGTTGCAAAGTGTTTAGAATGCTCTATCTCTTCTCTCTCTGCTATGGAGGATTCTCAGCCATCACTAGCAGTCTGCCTCCCAGAGGAGGAGGCTGTCCAGCAAGTACAGCTTTCTCTAAAAAGAACTCTGTGTGGTTGGCCGAAGAGTTCATGTTTCACTACCTGCCCGCTTGGGGGTGCGGGCAGCTATAAGCCCTCTTGTCTCACATTCACTAGGCCTGTGGGGAGGTTCCGCCAGCCCACTTTGCTGCAGTTTGCATCAAGTGGAAGCCTCTCTGGGCCCTGTTGGGATGAACTGCAGCTACAGCTGTTACCCTGGACCAGCTCCCTCTTGCAGCTCTGCTAATGAGCCTCATCTGTTCCCTGCCGTTTAGGTGTTCTCCTCAACTTTGTGTCCACCGAGTTCGTTAGTTTGAATTTCCAGTACCTAGAGCAGTGGTTCTCAACCTTCCTAATGTTGCGACCCTCTAATACAGTTCATGTTGTGGTGACCACCCCAATCATAAAGTTATTTCCCCTGCTACTTCATAACTGTACTTTTGCTACTGTTATGAATTGCAATGTAAATACCTGATATGCAGATGGTCTTAGGGGACCCCTTCACAGGGGTCATGACCCACAGGTTGAGAACCACTATCTTACAGCAATTTATTGTCTAAAACTTAGTTCCATCACCTCAATGGGAAAACGCAAGGAGAGGTGCATGACTTTGCTTACTTTTTATCTTGAGCCAATATCCCCCACAAGTTTCTGAGTAGTTTCATTAATCCATATTGGCTTTGCTATAAGTTAGTTGCAAATGTTGGGCAAGTCGTTTTAACATCTTTGTGTTGACTTGAATTTTTGAATCAAAAATGCTGGTGAGAATTTTTGAAATGACTTAAGGATCCTACCATCCTCTATAGTGTCATAAGATTCCATCCTTATCTGGAAACAGGGGGTCCTGCATGAAAAGGCCAAATATCCCCTTACTTTGGAAAAGCAGCATCTACAAGCATCATCCAAGCAGGAGCATGACGGCTCTCTGCCTTTTCGCCCAAGCACGAGGAAGGTGACAGGTGACGACCACAGCGGTTCCTTAGCAGATGCGTACTTATTAATAAGCAGCCCCCACTGTCAGTGGAGCAAAGCCTTGGCGGGAAAAGCCAACCAGTAAACACAGTCTAATGGTTTTAGAGAACTAATTGAACTAGGCTAATAATACACAGGTAACAATCCCGGTGAGCTGATCGTTACACTGGATTTAATGGTCACGCAAGTCCTGTTAGATGAAGTGCATTCTGAGAACAGAATAACAAGTCAAAGCCATGAAAAGATTGGGAGGAGGGGTGGGGATGTAGCGTAGTTGGTAGAGCACTTGCCTAGAATGGGCACAGGAGTGTAATTCTAGTGCTCAGAATGTGGAGGCAGGAGGATGGTAGAGGGGGGGACAAGAAAGAAAAGAAAAGGGGTAAAAACTGATAGGAGAGTGGACAGAGAAGAGCCCCCCAACCCATGTAAAAAGTGTCCCCAGGGTAGGAACAGTTTGCTAGAGACAACCCCTACCCTCTCACCCCCCCACCCCCAACCTCCCAACTCCCCCCAGCCCCCGTGCGCAGAGAGAGTGGTGTCGGGGGAAGTGGTAGAGATGAGGTAAAGTGAGGCAGCACCCAGTAAGTAACTTCCTACAACACTGGGAGGATAATGAAGGGTTCAAACTGGCTGCTGAGGTCTGAATTGCACTCATACAGAGGCCATGTGGATACCAGCTAGCGGGGGACACGAATGGAAGGAGGGGAACAGAAGGAGGGAGATCACTAGGATAATGTGCGACCCCTAAGAAGTGAGTGTTGGCTACTGTGAAGGTCCTCACCCCTTATTCATATGTCGAAGTCCTAACCTCTGATATAATGATACTAAAAGGTGAGGCCTTGGTGCACAATTGAGGGCTATGAATGGGTCTAGCGCCTTTATAAACAGAATGAACAGAGTGAGTGCTTTCTCTGCCCCGACATGTGAAGATACACAAGATGACCATCTGCAAAGCAGTTAGCATTTCTCACTAGATACCAGTTCTTCTAGCACCTTGCTTTTGACCTTCCCAGCCTCCTCCAGATCTGTGAGAATCAAGTCTTTTTGGCTCACAGCATTCAGCTTATGGTTCTTCACCACAGGACCCTGAGAGGATGAAGACAGTATTGTTAAAAGCAAACGTGTTTGCACGATTCACCTTTCCAGCATTCGCTAGAATGTTTGTGAGAAGTTTTGTGTTCACTTAATTGATTTGACTCCTGGCTTTCAGTTCTCAGTGTAAAGCAGTAACTTGGGACTCCAGGGCTCCATTCAATGAGAGTTGCCATACACAGCTGATTTTCCCCCTGTGGCTTCCTTTCCCCTATGATGCTCCAGACAAGGCTGACACAGAAAACTGCATACAATAAGACACCCTGAGCGTCCACAGGGAGCTGCACAGCAGGTGAAGGAGTTCAGGCAAACAGGAAGTGAGATCACCAGGCCCACATACGCAAAGATGATGTTCCAGGAGCATCTGTTCGGGGCAGACTGGCTTTTTCAGTTCCCTTTCTGTTTGTCGACACTGTAATTTGGTTTAAAGAGGATGTGTCTGAAAGAAAATGGTCCACTGGAGCCCTAAAACATAATTGTGTTTTAAATTGAGGTTTTTTGTCACACACTACATTCCGATCACAGTCTCTCCTTCCCCGGTTCCTCCCAGAGCCTCCTCATCCATACAACTCTGTGACTTCATGACTTCTTTCTCTTTTTAGGAAACAAACAGACTAACAAAAAAGCAAGCAAACTATAATAATAATAAAATAATAACAATTATAATAATGAAAAACAAATAAAAAGTACAAGACAATACACACACACACACAAAACTCATAAAAACATAAAATCAGAAACCACAATATATAAGCAAAAGATCAGTAAGACTGCAACTTTAATTCTAAATGTCATCTTCCAGTGTGGGGTCTCCACTCTCCTTTGTCTCTTAGCCAGGCATTTTATGACTCTGCTCTCATTCCTCAGCTAGACAGTCACCATCTTCTATTAAAAATAAAGACATTTTTGCTTTGCTTTCTTTTTATTAGAGTCAACTCTTAGTGAAAGGAATTCTAGCTAAATTCTAAATTCTAAATTCTAGTTAAAAACAGGAGATTAGGAACTGGCTCGGCCAGTAAGAGGCTTGCTGTACATGCAGGGGAGCTGACAGAAAAAGCCAGGCGGCTGGGCATAAGGGTAATGCTGACAATCCCAACACTGTGGAGGGCTTGCTGGCCTTGGCCAGTCCCAGGTCATTCAAATACTCGGTCTTGGGTCGGGGAGGTAGGGTGGGGGATCTTTTTTAATTCAAAGTCATCCTGGTCTGCTTAGCCTAGGCTAGCTAAGCTACATAGTGAGACCCTGTCTCAAATAAATAAATAAATAAATACACACGCACACGCGCGCACACACACACACAGGAAACAAGACCTTCATCGTTCGGGACAGGTAGGAGCAAGGGGTAAATGTGAAAGATTAGCAAACAGCATAGAAATGGAAGGAACAGCAGCCAGTGTTCACACACAAAGCACTCCTCCTTTGAAAGTCAGGCTCCTATCACAGTGTTTTTCGCATGACAAAGGGCAATTAAATATCTTTTCAAGAAACACTAATTGCAGGCTTCTGGGAATAATTCTGGAGATTTACATAATGTGAAAACACTAATTAAAAACTGAGAAAATGCCATATAGTGTCTTAATAATCTCAAAGCTTCAGGTTGAAATCAAATTCCCATTATTTCCTTATACCTTCTCTGCCATTTAAAATTGATTGGTAAACTTCCAACGTGATTGTACATCCCAATTTATAGTTGGGATGTACAAATTACTGGTTACTTAGCATAACAGCCTGACAGCACTGTAAACTTATACCAGCTGCTAGGTCCCTCCCCCCAAACCAACCCGGGGGATGCCACAGAAAAGCAACAGAAGCTGAGTAACCTCAGAATCCCATCTGTAAACTGTGGCAATCTTTCAGGAAAATAGTTGGAGTCCAGTGTTGGACAGGAAACATGAGTCTAGAACGACCGGCATGCAAAGCATGCAACTTTCTTCCCCCCTTGTCTCTGGGAGAGAATGTCAGAGGTAGAAAAACAGCAACACCAGCCTCTCAGGGCAACATCAGAGCCCTCCCTTTGTTCAAGGTGAAGAAGACACAGAGGGAAACGCTCAGTGGTACCCTGACTGGGTGACAGTGAGGGTGAGGGGTGTGAGATCTTGTGAAGGTTGAAAGGTCAAGCTTAGCCCCCCCTCCCCCTCCCACCCCCGCCGTAACACCAGAAGCTTCCCTTTGGGGAGAACATTTTTTCAAGCATTCCATGGGTTTTATATGCGAGGATGCATGTTAAATTTTCTCAAAATTGATAAGACCATTGAAACTCACGGATCAAACCCTCAAAATTAGTGAAGATACATATGATTTAAATATCATAATATGTTCAAATTACTGAAGAACTTTATACCCAACAGAAACCAAACACTTAATGTTCTTCAGGAGTGCGTAAGACATTCCCTCAAATCAATACTTGCTAGAGCACAAGTAAAACTTACTGCATCCCACTGTGAGAAAACCACTAACTAACCAAAGAATAATGCAATTAAAACTTGTGGGGAAATAAAATAAACACTTAGGTCTGAATGATGGCGAAAACACATGTCAATTTTTTTTGAGAATTTTAAATATATCTGTCAGAAAATATGAAAGTGTAACAAATGTTCTGTGATTTCAACTCAAATGTTAGAAAAGCAGAAATAATGTCAATATAAGGAGAAACTGCCGGCATAGGGAAGATAGCAACAGGAAAACGGGAAAGTTGAAAGTTAAGCTGTTTTTGTTTTTTAAAGATTAAAATATTTGGTCAAAAAAAAGGGAAAAGAAGCAAAGGAACAAAACACAGTATAGAAACAGGAAAAGAGCTGCAAATACAATAGGGATTACAAGTCATGTTATAGGTAACTATTTGCTGATTGAAAGAAAAGTGCACAGCACCATGCAACAGGGTCTCATGAAAGAGGTTTATAGGGGTGGGGTGAGACATGAAGACATGTCTGCTTCTGAGTGAGGAGGGAGAATAGACAGAGACACAAGAAGGGAGGGAGGGAGGGAGAGAGAGAGGAAGGGAGAGAGAATAGAGAGAGAAAGAGAGCAGGGGAAGGACAAAAGAGGAAGAGCCCTGGAAGCCTACCCGGATTATATGGGACTGATGGGGCAGGACAGGTACAGGGCTCAGGAGGCGGTACCTGGAGACAGAGGGTGGAGTGTCAGGAGTGTGGGGGATGGGTGAGCTCCAGGGAGGAAGCTTTGGCCAATTCACAATACTGATAGTTTGAAACTAGACTAAAACAAATACGTTTGGTAAAAATATAGAAAACGTGTATTAAACACTAAAATTGGTAAAAAAAAAAATGTGTCAAAGTGTTACACCAAACACAGTCTTTAACAATAAAGTCGGAAAGGTAAGGAAAGGCTTCCTCCATGAAGACAACCCATAGCTTCAGGTAGTTTCACATGCAGTCCCACCTCACTTTCAAAGATCAGATGATATCTTTTTTACACAAGTTGTTCCAGACACAGACAGAGAGGGAAAGCTACCCCTGTCAGTCTATCCCATAGGTACCCTTGGTTCCAAAACAGGGGGGAAGTACAAGAAAACGTAATTGTAGATTCCATTCATTGACACAGGGTGTGAGGCACAGAGCTGCCAGGCCAGGCACAGTGGGGGAAGATGGAGCTTCACCACGCCCCGGCAATGTGACATTGTGAGTGATACTTAACTCCTGAGCACTCCTGTCTCCTCATAATTAAAATAAGCTTGGTAAGCTCAGTCCGAGTGGCTGTCTCAAGGCGTTAGTGATTTAACACGTGTAAACTTGGCTAATGTCTGATATGGGCAAATGTTCTATAATTATTAATGATACTGACAAGGATGTCAAAGTTACAAATAAATCTTAGTGAGTCAATTGATACTGAAGTAGTCTGGAAGCACACAATCAATGATTTATTTCAAAAAGGTAAAATGGTTCAATGTTAGAAAAATCTGTCAGTTTAATTCACAACATTGACTGGCTAAAAGACGGTCACATGGTTATGTCAGTAGACGAAGGTCAAGTGCCTAAAACTGAATAGGTACCTGGGACTAGAAATATTATAGAAGTAGAAATATAGGGAATTTCTTTGATAAAGACTACCAGTCAAATTATTCACATATTATCTGATGGAGAAAGTGTGAATGTGCTCCTTTTATTGAAAGAGATAAAACAAGTTAAACTACTTAGATTCTGTGTAATACTGGAGGCCACAGTCAATGCAATCAGACAAGACAAAGAGGCAAGGGGTGTTAAGTATGTGAGTATAGCATCGTAAGGAGAGGCGAAGCGTCGTGATTGCGTGTGCGTTACGATCATGTGTACAGAAACCCTCAAAGCGTCAAAAGATGGACTAACGCACTGCTTTGGCATATATGAGGTACAAACGTTCATGCACTCATATGCATGCATACGCCCACACAGACACACGCACACAGCACTCCTCTGAGAATTTTGCTGAATTTGCACAAGCAACATGACTGTTAGAATTAACCCGGCAAGTCATAAGGTCTTTAAGTATAGAAACTTGCACTCCGCTAAGTACCTCCCCCAAAGACTCAAATGCCGGCACATAAGGCGCGCATAAATGAGAAACTTTGTACCAGTGTCCGTTCCCTCCAGGAAAACGTTCAGTGCAACAATCTGAAAAATGTACTGTAAAATTTGCATAAAAAGAACAATCCATGTAAAATGTAGTCAGTTTCAGAAAGGAAATCGAGAGAAAAGAGGGAAGGAAAGAAGGAAGGAAGGAAGGAAGGAAGGAAGGAAGGAAGGAAGGAGGAAGGAAGGAAGGAAGGAAGGAAGGAAGGAAGGAAGGAAGGAAGGAAGGAAGGAAGAGAAAGAGTAGACTCACTCTGGAGAATATTAAAACAGTAAAAGCAATGATAAACGTGGTTCTTGATAAACCAAAGGAAGAGAATTAGGTGCTCTAGGTGGAATCACAGGGATAGATGCTTGACTGTTGATAAAGGCGTCCCTACAGTTCATTGTGGAAACATTGAGCTGTCCAAAACATTCTGTTGAGAAAACTGGCTCAGCATATAAAGATAAGAATGCAGAATCTACCTTCTGCTGTGCTCAAAGGTTAAACCGCACAGACATTACCAATTCTAATGTAAAGTCTAGACGATAAAAAGAGTTGTGAAAATAAATGGAAATAACTTCAGGTCTTTCAAATATTCTCTAAAATACAAACCAAAAAGGACAAAGCACAGAGTGAAGAATTTCCATTCAGCAAATGGCTAAACAGAGATAATGAGCAGGTGTCAAACTAGAAGGTCTAAACCAACAGCAACAACTACAACAATAAACAGTAATAAATAACATCGAGAATTAGCAGGAAACCCGGGCTGCTGCAGAAGGGAAGTGGGAAATCTAAGTGTAATTAGCCAGCGGAAGCGTAAGAGACATATGTGAAGAGGTGTTCACCCTCTTCAGCAATGACAGGAAGAAGGGAGAAATACTCTTCTTCGGTCAGATCAGCACAAGTCTGAAATTCAAATAGCAAGTGTAGACCAGGATGCTTGCCTCACCGGTGGGAACGTAAACGGAATGCGGCAATTTGATGAGGTGAACCTGGCAGTTTGGGGTAAATCATGTATATGAGCCCCTGATGGGGTGGCAGTTCATCCTGTGTACTACAGCTGACAAGAATTCTGCTGCAGGTTTGTATCAAGTTTGTGTATGATACTATTCTAATTTGTTTTTTTAATTTAAAAAATTCTATGTAATATATTTTGGTCGTATTCTTCTCTCCCCTCCTCCTCCCCCCAGATCCCAGATCCTAGCTTCATGTTCATTCTCAAAAAAAAAAAAACCAAACCAGAAAACAATAATCAAAGCACACTGTTAAAAAAAACCAAACAAATACAATAAAAAAATATATATATATTCAAACCAAACCAAACCAAAAAAAAAAAGTGCACACACACACACAAACAACAACTATGGAGTCCATTTTATATTGGCCAACTACTCCTGGAATGTGGGAGATATAAAACCTAGTATTCCCCTGAAGAAGACCGGTTTTCCTTTTCCCAGCAGGTATCAATTACCTTCTTGGTTAGGGGTGGCACTTGATGCCTGTTTTCCCTCCTCAGTGCTGGGATTTTATTTGGTTTGTGTAGGACATTTACAGCACTGTTTCGTGGGTGGGTCTGCACAGCTGGAAGCCACCTGGGAATCTATGGTAAAAATCTGATGGATGCACAGGGAGAGACCTTCTATGCAGCGACATGAAGCAACGAGTTACATATGGGCACATGCATGCGGTCTCAGCGACTCTGAAGTACAAGATGCAGGAGGAGGAATAAGAATTAAAGCACAGGGTCATCTATTAAAAATGAAGACTCATCAGACATAGGTTTGACAGACATATCCAAAGGCATAGAATCCTGTTAGAATAGGAGAGAGGATGAGCGTGTAAAAAAAAAAAAAAAAAAAAGGTAGACTAGACCACTCAGTGGGAAGAAAGGGTCCCAAGGGTAGGCAAAAGCATCAGAACCTCCCCCTTCACACACACACACACACACACACTCCAGTCTGTAGGATCTTTGCAAGAACACCAAGCCAGATAACCACAAGGCATAGCCAGGGGACCTTGCAAATTCTATGTCTGCTGATTCAGGGATTAGTGACTGGCTTTGTTCCATCTTGTTGTGCCCTGTTTCAGGAGAGGCAGGGATGGGGTGGAAGGGGATGGGAGGGCAGATTTGGAGGAGAAGGGAGATAGGGGAGCTGGGATGAGTGGAGGGAAGGAGGAGGGGTGTCGGGATGTATTATACAAGGGATAAAAGTAAATAAAATATTTTTTTTTAAAGGAAGGGTAAAATAAAACTGAGAGTCCTTCCATTGACTGATAACACTGCACACAATTCTCAGTCAAGGATAACTACCTGGCTTTGTGGGATGTCTTTCTTTACACACCACACCACAAACAAAAAGAAAGGAACAGACTACAGAGGTAAACCAAATGCCTATGTATTCAAGCGGAAAGGGAGGCTTCTAGATTAAAATATTTATCTTCTTTATAATCAAATATTATCTTCTCCCTACTTCCTTTTGCTGAGGCAGGCTCTTGCCTGCCTGACCTTAACTTGCAATCCTCCCTCCAGCTGCCATGCCTGGATTACAGGCATGAGCCACCATACCAGGCACTCAAATCCATTTCTTAAAGAAATTCCTTGTACAGTTATAGGAATAACAAACCTTTATCGTTTCAACCAGCTAGCATCTCTCGTGTCAAGAAATGAGCAGGTTAGCCTCCAGCTGGTCATTCTGACAGAACAACACTACATCATAAATGTCTCAGTAATATGGAACACTGAAGATAGATTCAGCACGTGACTTCGTGGAAGTCAGAATAAACTACTCAGCTCTGCTTTAAACTTTTCCACTGCCAACGGCAATGCGATGCCTGCATTTAGCTACCAACTGCTAGACAAGGTCATGTATCTTTATGCTGAGACAGCAAGACATTATTCGTTAAAGCTGCAGGGTCATTGCTAAATGTCATAAATACTACCAACTAATGAATGGCATGTTCCACGGCAGAATTACCTTCATGTCTTCAGATCACTGACTACCGAAGGTACTCGCTCATTCTTAAGTTAGGGTACCACATTAAAGATCAGTATTGCAACTTAACAGGCAAATGTGTGTGTGTTCTCAGATTTTTTTCTGAGAGAGGGGAAAGACTTTTAGTTATTTTCCTCATTTTCGAAAGGATTAAAATCTCTTGCATAACTTGTGCAGAAACACAAAATGGAAAATTCCATTCACTACAGCTACATGCGTTAATTATTGTGGGTTTGAGACCAGCTGGAAATACGCGAGAGACCCAGGACTCAAAAGAAAACAGAAAGAAAAAGGAAAGGAAAAAGAAAAAGAAAAAAAGTAAGTGGAGTATCCCTTTCTGGAAAAGGAGATTGCTGTCACATTGTCAACTAGCCAACCGTAGATCTGATAGTCTGAACATTAGTTATAACGGTAGAGATTTTGTTCACTTGTTCTTTAAAGGGGAAACTACCAGGACAATGATACCTGCTTGCCAGGAATTACACTGATTAATGGTTAGCAGCCAGACTCACCCACCTTCTGTTTTCCTTCAAACTACCTTCTCCTCTTTCAAGAGTTGACTCAAATATCATCTCAGCTGCTTTGCATCATTAGCCAGGTAATGACGGGCCTCTCTGTGTTCCCTGTCCACACCTATGCTATTGTACTCATACCATTTGATGGATACCGTCCTCCCTTTGTAGAGTGATTCTATACCACGCTATCTTGTTCATCGGTGAATCCCAGCTCTGAATGCAACCCATTACAAAGTATGTGCTAAATATATCTTTACAGAATTGGTTTTAAATTGGGGGGGGGGGGGGTTCTAATAGCCACTGAGATCACTGCAGCTGCTTGCGCAGTTTAGCTGCCAGCAGAGCCACAGCTGCCTGTGCAGTCACAGCAGCTGATGCAGCCTCAGTTACATTCCAGCCACTGGGAGTCCTCACCTCTGCAGCTTATGCAAAACTAAAGTAACAATCTAGCTCCTGCTTCTACCAAGAAGGCACAATTAAAATCTGTTCCACCTGAACTAATTAGTAAATTGTTTAAAAATGCTTTGAAGTTTACAGGTCTGAGGGTGTTAAAGTCCAAGTGATTGGTAAGGGTCAGAAGAAGTGATTTAAAATGTATATACATGTTTTTGTAGAGTTCTGATAAACTGATCCTACTAACATTGGCATGCATGCTGTCCTGAAACTTCAGAGAGCTCTGCCTTTTTTCCTGGGTGCACCCTTTCTTTAAACTCATTTCCTTTTTCTCCGGCCTGATTCATTTTTGTTTTGATGATCATCAATTGTCAATGTCTTGATTTTGTTGTCCTGTCTGTTCTTATTTGTGTATGGATGGTGTCTAAATGTGTGGAAATGTATGTATGTTCTGTGTTCATTTGAATATCACTGTCCTGAATGCTGGATGGTCAAAATCTAGGGCAGGTTTACCTTGGAAATGGTTCATGCTGCAAACTCAGAAAAGAGACTTGTAGCAGTTTCTGCTACTAGCCAAAATTCCAGAATGGTTTATGTACTGTCCCTGTTGTCTCTGTAACCATTTTTGCGCATGGCTACAGAGATAGACCCTTTGAAAGGCACAGGCTGAACTGTTTCAGATTTCTGCTTAAGCAGACAGACTGTAAAAAAGCAGCAGGTTATCCCCAGAGAAGTGCTGAGGTTTCTCTGGACTTCACTTTCTATGTTTCAAAAAAGTTTCTGTGTGTGTGTGTGTGTGTGTGTGTGTGTGTGTGTGTGTGTGTGTATGGCAATGAGTTTTTCTGGTGTAAATCTAAAAAGAGAACATTGAATTAAAACTTATTACATGTGGTTGATAATAATCTCGACTACCACATGTGTGATGTGGACTACATGTGACTTCCTGACAAATGAAGGAACCATGAAATTACAGACTTGACTAAAATTAGGTGAGGAATTACAACAGCACCATGAAAAAGGTGATGGACAGAATGTACCTGTTGATATTTTTTATATATGGAGATTGATTAAGGAAAGCTTAGACAATGGAGGGTATGCTGAGTGGCAATAGAAAAGAAAAGAGGCTAAAAATACTGAGGAAGTTATGTTTTTTAAAGAAGACATAGATGATCATAAATCAGATCTAAGAGATGAGTCTGAGACAGAGAGCGAGTTTGTCAGAGATCACAATTTGGATTCTGATCTAGATGGTGGAAACGGTTTGAATTACACAGCTCTGCTAGCTATGCCTAGAAATATGGAAAGGATGTTTCAAGGAATATCTTTAACAGAACAGTCTTTGCTTCATAAGACTATAGAAATCCATGGCTGGCAGGATGGCCACGTGGATGCTGCCATTTCTTCCAGGGTCAAAGAGGACGAATGCCATGTGACTTCACCACCATTTAAATGGAGGTAGTCGCATGTTGCCATTCAAGGAGACAACAGATCTCAGATATTTTAAATTAAAAATAATAGGATTTTTAAGAACAATGTTTAAAAAGATATCAAAGCTATGTCTCTGTGCACAGCCAAATTTTTTCAGTGTGAGAGTTACGGGATTAAAGCAAAGTAAATCAAGGCAGGTGAGTTTTGAGTAAACAGCCTGGCTGTCTTTAGAGATTGAGATGTCATGCAATGGTTTTTTTCTATACTAAAAATAAGAGAGGATTTTTAAGATAGCTGAACTGCCGCTGCACCGGAGCCAATTCGGACAGGCCTGGAAGGCAGACTGCCTCTGAGGGTGTGACAGAAGGAATGTACATTATAATAGAGGAACTTTATTTGTTGTGCTGCAGGCACACAGCTGAAAGGCTTTAAACTACTTTTAAAATTTGGAATCTTGCAAGGATAGAGTTTAAGGAAACAGACTTTTTAAGGTATTTTAAATTCATGATTGGAAAATTCCCAGTCTCTCTATAAATTATAGTTATAAGTTAAAAGTTTTGTTTTTAACAGGAGTTTTCAATTCAGAAATTATTTTTAAAAGTTAATATCTAACAAGGAATAGGACAGAACCAATACCTGGAACAAAGTAATATTCTAAATTAGAAGGATGCTAAAGAGCATCAGGGAACACTTTATGCTTCCATAATTGAAGATTACCTATAAATTTATAGGAAAGAGATGTTACAATAGAAACGGGAGTATACCTATATAGCCCAATTATTAAGTAACATTTATCAATCAAGGTTTGGGTCTTAAGGGACAAAGTATACAGTAACCTTTGATTCCTGCTCAAAGGCCTTTATGAGATGACTTAAGGATATTTTTAGCAGAAGCTACCAACCAACCTGTATTCCACGCTACACTCCTGTGTGAGTGGAACAGTGACCTCTAAATACAGACAGATGGAATTCTCCTATTTTTGTTATTAAAAAGGAAATCTGGGATACAGAGATTATTACAGGATTTGAGAAAAGTAGATGAGACTATAGAATTAATGGGAGCCTTACTACCTGGGCTGCCCACTCTTTCTGCTATTCCTATAGATACTTATAAAATTATTAGAGATCTTAAAAAATTATTTTTACACTATTCCTTTTGCTCCTGATGATTGTAAAAGATTTGCTTTTTAGCATACCTTATATTAATTTTAAAGAGCTTATGAAAAAATATTTTTGAAAAGTTCTTCTTTAAGGTATGGCTGGCTAATAGTCCTACATTATGTCAGAAGTTTATAGCACAAGCAGTTGAAAAAGCTGGAAAATAATTCCTAGCTTTTGAGCAAGAAGGAGTTTTACTTATAGCATAAGCTCATTTACAGCAAGCTTTAAAAAGTCAAGGTTCAGTTATTGCTCCTGAAAAGGTGCAACAAGAATTATTCATATTTGGGGCATAAATTACATCCTCTAATTATACTGCCTCAGAAAGTACAGATCAGAAAAGATAAAAATTCTATATGATCTTTCAGAAATTATTAAGAGATACTAATTGGCTTAGGCCTTATTTAAAAAAATCTCTATAGGAGAATTAGAACCATTATTTTTTATTTTTAATAAGAAATGTTTCACTTACATTCCCTAGGTAGTTAAGGGTATATGGACAGGGGATTGTTGAAAGAGCATACCGCACGCTCAAAAATATGTTCGAATAAATAAAAAAGGGGGAGTCAGACATTCAGGAACAAAGCTCTTCAAAACTAACCTTACAGTGGGTCTCAGGAAAAGGCCTTTGCCTGGGAGACACACCCATGTCACATAAACACTTGTGTGATATCACCGTAACAAACCTTGCTACCTTCCCAGATAATTCTTATCTCTTGCCCCTCAATGACACTCGGTGGGCCTGTAGTGATGGCTTTTCCCCCTGCATATTTGCTAAATTCCTTAAAACAAAACAAACCACGCACTGCATCTTGGTACACCTTATACCAAGATTAAAGTATTATACAGAAGAGCAGTTCTCCCTAGCATGGGACCCGAAAAATGACCACGGCCTCTTTTAAGAACAAAAAGAGAGCCTATTTCTGCCCTCTGGCAGTTCTCCTAGGCCCAGGAGCCACAGGACCCGGGGTGGGAATAACCTCTCTTGTTTTATCCAACAAGCATTACTCAGATCTTCGCCTGTCAATTGAGGAAGACCTGGAACATCTGGAATCCGCCATCTCCCATCCCCTGCTTTGCTGAGGTAGTCCCGCAGAATAGGCGAGGCTTAGAATTCCTTCTTCTCCAGCAGGGCAGGCTTTGTGCTGCCCTCAGGGAGGAATGCTGTTTTTATGGCTGAAGTCAGGGAGAGTCTTAGAAAAGCCAAAAAGGCAAAGGCAGCAAGAGCAGAACTGGTTCCAAAACTGGTATTTCACCTCCCCTTTACTAACAACTCTCCTACCTTCTCTGCTAGGATCTGATAGGCTTACTCCTTTTAATATCTTTTGGGCCCTGGGCTTTAAGAAATTGACCAATTTTATAAAACAACAGGTGGATGCCATTCAAGTGAAACCCGTAGGCTAGATCAGGCCAATCAAGGCCTGGCCAAGGACTAATGGCCTTTTGCAGCATTTGGAATCTATTTGCCAAGGCCAATAGGCTATTACCAATTGGCTTTTTACTGTAAAAAATATTTTTCCATGGTCAGATAACAAGTTCTCACTCTTTGAGAAGACAATTTGGACTGCGTATGATGCGCTTAGAACTTGCCATTCTTTCCTAAGATGGAACCTGGTAGTACTCAGATCTACCGTGCCCATCTTAGTATGGGTAAAGGCACCAGCAGAGGCATGGGATGGGGTACCCATGGAAGGAAAGGTCCTCCAATGGAAATGGTACCTATCTGAGGTCCTTCGAGGTGCATACCTGTCTGCAAAGGGGTTAGTACCAATGGTGCCAGAACAGGTGTTGTGCTTAACGCCTGCTAAAGAGGGCGCTATTGTGCCACCTAGAGACACCACCCCTCCCCAGAAACAGGTACTCATTAGAAAATGGGGGACAGGTCAATACACCCCCTCTCTGGTTAATGTCTGGTTCACAGATGGTTCTGCAACCACCCAGAACAATGTTGTCCTCTGGAAGGCAGCAGCCTTGAGACCAGAGGCTGGAATGGTCATAACAGACCAGGACAAGGCAAAATCTGCGCAACATGCAGAGTTGGTGGCTGCGTTATTGGCAGCTCAACAGTCTTTATAGGAGAACAAACCTCTACACTTATTCACTGACTCATGGTGTGTGGCCAATGGCCTAGCTATTTGGTCTGGCAAATGGAAAATTACTAATTGAAAAATAGATGGAAAAGATATATGGTCTAGAGAAGCAAGGGAAGAACTGGCAGATATTAGCAGGAGAATACCCTTAGTAGTATATCATATAGATGCCCATCAGAGTAAGGACAATTTACAAACCAAATATAATAATGAGGTAGATAAATTAGCAGCCTTAACCATTAAACTTAAGGATCATTATGAAGCCAAATCAACGGAAAGTAATAATTAGGATAAAGTGGAAAATTGAGGACAAAAAATTAGAAACCCCCATAGCAACTCAAGAAACACTTCTAATTCTTACGTTTCTAGGACATCCTGGAACACAGGGCACATAACTATGGTTTAGTAATAGAAAGCTAAAGGTTACTTGGCAGCAACTTAATTCTCCTGCCTTGAATAAATAGAAAAGGGGGAATCTGTGGGAAGCGGTCCCCCTGGATGCTGGCTTGAAACACAAGGCACCCCACTTTTCTCTCTGGTCTTAATGGACAGAGTACGGACAAGGTCAGGTAGCCCGAAGCTGCTCAGTTCTGAGAAACTGCCCTTCCAACTAACACAACCCTATTGCTTCCTCATTCCAGATTTCCACCCTTTACACAGGAAGCCCTAGAGACATCTCACAGTACTTCCTTATTGCTCTGAGGCCATTGACACTTAAGATTTCTTAACTCACTGGACAGACCAGTTCACCTGTCAGGTAGAATTACCTCAGATACCTGCTTACGCAGTCCCCCGCTTTTCTCCCCACTTCAAAAATTGTATAAATACTGGTACTATGTGTTCAATAAATCGAAGGCTTGATCAGCTATTAATCAGACTTGCCTTTCCTTTCTCGCACCTCCTTGTCCCCCAATCCTCGCTCCCTCCCCTAGGGTTTTCTGTTGCAGAACCCCGCAGGTCCGGGACAATTGGCCATATAGTGTCAGTTGCAATTACTCAGCTCTGTCCTTGTAGGTTTAATAAAGCCAAAAGCAACACAAACAGATGTGTATGACAGCATCTCAGTAAAGCTATGTGTAATACAAGCAGGTGTTAAATTGTTTAGAATAAATTCAATAAAAAATCTCAAGAGGTACATAATGAAATTGTCAACCATTGTTGACATAAATTAAATAAGGCCTAGGAAATTGTTACCTGGGATGAGGTAACAATTTCTTAGCTTTACCTTCGAAAGACAAGCACCAAAAGAAATACAGATAAGTTTAATTTCATAAAAATTAAAGACATTTGTTTGTTAAGGAAGTGAAAACAATTCACAGGATAAGAGAAAACATCTGCAGAGCATGTCCCTGATGAGGAACATTGATCTAGAATACATAGAGACTTCTTATCGCACAACACTAAGAAGACGCCAGCCCGATTTTAGAACAAACAGAGACTTGAACGAACTCCACAAAGAAGAAAAACAAGCAGGTGAAAAGCACAGGAGAAACGTTCAGACACCGTCGGTCATGAACAAAATGCAAATCAGACCCGCTAGGATGAGCAGTGTAAAAACTGTCCGTGAGGATGGAGAGACGCCAGCACCCTCCCTGATACACACTGTAAAATGCAAAGGTCCCTTTCTCTTTGCTTTCAGAGTGCCCTTTCTGAAAAGCTATAATAAATGGTTTTAAGTAAGGACAGATACATAAATCAAAAGAACAAAACAAAACTGGAAAAGCATTCCATTTACATTTTGTTAAATACAGTTTTCTCACGACCGACCCGGCAAGCCCACTCCCAGGTGTAATATTGAAGGATAAAAAGCATGTTTCCTCACCAAAATCTTAGCATGAAGGCTCATGACGCCGAGTTATTCAAAGCAGTAGAAACATGGAAACAGCCCTGTTAAATTATCGTTATGGCGCTTAATGGAGAGTCCAGCGTTGAATTTTCCAATGCTCTTTATTAATCACAAACCATGTCAAATCTCAGGGAATTCTTTACACGGGCGGCTAGGCAGAGTCTTCATCTTTCTTCCCCCAAAAGACCTCCTTCTTCCTCCTGCCTTAGCCCTTTTAACTTTTCCCCCACCCCTTCTATCTTTCAGGCCTTCATTACAACACAATGATACTAGGCTGGGGGTGATCAGAGTCTTTGCTCGTGATCTCCTTGTGACCTGCTCGTGGCCTGCTCATGACTGGTCACCTTCAATTGTCTATCTGTTCAGATCTCAAGGCTAGCACAAGGGTGTGACTAGGTAGGAAGCAAGGCCTGTACTGCTGCAAGGCATCTGGCTTCCCAGCTACAAGGTATCAAAACCAAAACAGCACACAATAGTAAAGTATCCCACAACACAACCCATTAAAATAATGACTGGGTAAGTAAATGCATTATATCTATTAATGGGGTATTAGTTGGCTGTAAGAGAGACATATTGATACCTGCTGCAAACTGATGATCGTGAAATCATTATGCTAGGAGAAAAAGATCAGCTACAAATGACCACATACTATTTGACTCCACTGATCTGAAATGTACCTATAATAGGCAACTCTGAAGACATAGAAAGTAAATTAGCGGTTGGCGGTTGGCAGGGCCTACACGGGAGGAGGGAGGGGAGCTGTGAGCTAACAGGGCTCAGGGTTTCTCTCAGGAATACTGGGAAGGTTCTGAAGTCATGCTGTGGTGACAGTAGTGTAACCAAAGAAGTAAAAACCTGTGGAGTGTGGACGTTGAAGTTTCTGGTTTATGAACTGTGTCTGAATAGAGCAGTTATGAAAACGATCACCAACGGGCTGTGGTCTGCTGGTCCCAGTTCCAGATTCAGACATAGTCACTTGTCCTTGCATCTGTCGCTTGCACCCCATCTGTAAAGAGACTGAAGTGGATTCCATGTTCTCTGAGATCACTTTCAGGGAAATAATCTCCCTCTTTGAAAAGGTGTATCATTCACATGGGGCACGGGGTTCCAGAAAATGTTCTGTCAGCAAGCCAGACGATTCACTTCAACATTTTTGCTTGGATAAGAGTATTACTGAATTTTAGAGAATTGTAACAGGTCCCCAGACCTTAGCACAACGGACGCCATGATGGAAGTATCGTTTAGGCCTTGGAACCCAGCACATAGGCAGCAACACATGCCAAAATAAGAACAAAGGCCCAATCTATCAAAGTGTACAGTTCTGAGAAGTCCCTAAATGTGCTCACCTGCTTTTTGGCTTCTGTAGTTCTGCTTAACTGTTCTCCTTGAGGTGGGTCAACCCAGGATGAGGTTTCTGTGCTTAAAGGCTCATCCTGAGAAAGGCTTAGAGCTACACTGGGGTCCTGAACTGATTGGCTAATAAAGACTTTCTATTAGCTTGAACCTATGTCTCAGTAGTCTTCTCTGCTGGATACATCACAACAAAACAATTAATAATAAATATTATCAATAATTCTTTTCGGAAAGGTATTTGTGAATCAATGAGGAAACTAGAACAGTCCCAGTCAATGCACTGCCCACATAAGCCCGTGCAAAAGAAGGGACCCTCAGGCCAGTAAGTCTTATTAAAGTGAGGTTGTTTTCCCTTTAAAGTCTCTCAGTCATCTCTACCTACTGTAAATAACGTTCTCTTGTGTCTGCGGCTTAACGATGTAAACTTTTAAAGTTCATTTAAACACATTTTATCCTACAAAATTTTATCAAATCCAGTTTCTGGTTTTCTTTAATATTCATTCCTATGGTGAGTTTGATGGCATTTGCTGAGACTCTTAGGCGAAAATACCAGGGGTTACGCTTACTTACTACTTGTTCTTTTCCCATTGTCAAGAAATGTTACTGATTCTACTTTCATCACATTTCCAAGACTGGACTGTTTTTCACCTTCTCCACCTTGGCCACACTGGCCTCTACCCACTCCCACAAGGGTTCTGGAAATGATTTACTGAGAATTTCCCCACTTCTGCCCTTATCCTCACCCCCCCCCCCAGCCTGCTCTCTGTACAATGACCAGAGTGCCCACAAAATGGCCCTACAAAACCCACACTTGCAAGTCCTTCAGAGATGTGTGGTCCCAGCATAAGGACCTCTGAACACGCGTCTTCACTTTAGGAATCTCTGCTCTGAAGATTATTCAGATCTCTGCCAGGTTCAAAGATCTACTGAAGGACTGTGCAAAACCGCACAACTCCCATGCAGTGTTTAACATTGTTTAGTGCAGGCAAACTCTTCTTTCAGTCTTTGTGAGGCTCGGATGAATGAGCAGTGGGTATACAGGGTCCTTCATTGAAAGAAGGAGAAACAGAAATGCTCAGAATTTGAAACTTGCCAATACCAAAAGGAGCGAGTTATTGAGACCATCGAAGCCCAGAGTTACTAGAACCTGAGCACCATCATACATCCCCACTCCAGGCTGTCTATACAGTGAACTGAAAGCTGGCTTCTTGTTTTTAATTCAGGGTTGCCTGTACAGACAGCAGATATGTGATGGAGATACGATCTGTTAGCCACTGAGAGAAAAGAGAACTTGTGGGCATGCCAGTGGAGCAGCCAGAGAGACCTAGTGCTGACCCCCGAGTCTGGCTCTTGCTGCTACTTTGCCCCAACACCATGGCCTGTAGGAAAATTATCTCTCTGGAAGTTTATGCCCCAGACCACAAGCACAGCATTTTGATGCCAACCCTGCATACTGGGCTGGTGGTAGAGGGAAGTAGGTAACCAGAAAACCAGGTCGTTATTATAAGTGCTCAGTGAGATGCAGTTTTTGCTTTTATCAGCCAAATATTTTTCTGGTTCTAAAAAGTAGTATACAGCTAAAAGTATACTTTTATATTTTTATATACTTTTATAGAGTGAGAAGCATTGGATTGGTTTAAATGGTCCCTTTGTACCTGGAGTTATTTTATTAAAAACATTCCTAAGAGCAGAAGATAATAAATAGGACATCCAACTCGTTTCCCTTATCCCAAACTCAATTTTCCTTTTGCTTCCACGTAGGCAACCACAGGTTCCCAGGTTCAGGGCTGGGGAGTCTGTGCAAACCAATGATAATGCCTAGCTTCCTGTATTCCCAGCCTACTCCTCTGCCCCCATTTTGCATTTGTCCTGTGATGGCCTCTATGGAGGTAAACATTTAAATTCAACTGTACAAAGGTCTATTGAGTTTCTCAAGCTATGCAGTAACTCCAAATGTACCGCATAGCAGAGAGAAACCAGGCAGAAAAAACATTCACTTCTCTCCCAGTGGAGTGTTATCACTACAGCATCTTAGAGCTATTAGAGCAATGATTCTTTTTGTATTTGCCATCCCCAAGTAAGCCAAACAAATACTGTCGTTACTTCAGGAGAGCGGAATCAATTCTTCTGAAGTAAAAAGAAGGAAGGAGAAAGGGATCATTATTCTGTTAATAATCCTCTCTGCCCCAGATTTTTTGAAGATGCAGGTAAGCAGGTACAGAATGATGATAAAACATACCTCTCAGCTGCCGTAATCTAAGTCAGTAACAGACAGGGCCAGGACAAGTGTGGCCTTCATCTCACCTGTAATGTTTGTTACATCATTCTTTAGCTGCATGTCTCTACCAATGTCTTGTTGCAAGGATCATGTCCTGTTCATTTTAGCTTTCTCAGATCCCACCCAGTATATAATTCACATATACTTGATTCTTGAATCCATGGCTGTGTGAGTGTGTACACTTATGGGTAAACACATACAGACACATAAATGTACATGAACCTACATGACTAGCTTATGATTCTGGTGACCTGACTCTAGAACCTTCTACCACACCTCATGATAGAAATATTTAGTCTTTCCCTGGTGTTCAGTGTTCAGATCAAACTTGCCTTCGAAACTAGTAAGTCAAGAGAAATGAACTGGACAGTGTATATGTATCTCTGAAGTCCAGCAGCCATTAAGACTGACACCACCTGTAATAATCAATCATAATGGTATATGTCATAATCATATGGATGCCCTGTGGCGGGCTGAGGGTTGGGGAAACATTCTGTTAATAGCAACCCCTGCAGAACAGGTTTGTGGGTGCTCTGAAGTCAATGCCATAAAGATTTAGATAGACACAGGTTCTCCGTGTGCAATGTGGAGTGAAGCCCAATTCTACCCAGTTTCAGTGGAACAACAGAAGCATGTGGATTTTAATGTTGGGTTTGTTTCCTATCTGTGTGATGTTCCTGGATAATGCTGAAATACAGATACAGAGCCCTAATGAGGTATGTCTGTCTCTACCAGGAACCTAAAGACAGACTTGTTGGACAATGTGTCTGTTGTTCTTTTTTCTTTCCTTCCTTCCTCCCTTCCTTCCTTCCTCCCTTCCTTCCTTCCTTCCTCCCTTCCTTCCTTCCTCCCTTCCTTCCTTCCTTCCTTCTTTCCCCTCCCTTCCTCCCTCCCTCCCTTCTTTCTTTCTCTCTCTCTCTTTCTCTCTCTCTCTTTCTTTCTTTCTTTCTTTCTTTCTTTCTTTCTTTCTTTCTTTCTTTCTTTCTTTCTTTCTTTCTTTCTTTCTGTTTTTTGTTTGTTTGTTCATTTTTTTTTTTCCGAGACAGGGTTTCTCTGTTGTAACTCTGACTGTCCTGGAACTCACTCTGTAGATCAGGCTGGCCTTGAACTCACAGAGATCTGACTGCTCCTGTCTCTTGAGTGCTGGGATTAGAAGTTTGCACCACTACCACCCAGCTTCTGTTGTCCTTCTTAGCAATTTTTACACATTGGAGATGTGCATTCCAATATTTTTATTTTATTTTATTTTTGTCTATCCGGTCTTCTTTAACAATCCTACTTAAAATAGTTCCCTTTGGCCTATTCACTTACTTTTTTAAAAAACAGAGTCTCACTATGTCATTAAAGCTGACCTCAAGCACATACCTCTCCTGTCTCCGCCTTTCATGTGCTAGCACTACAGGTAATGCGCCGCTGGGCCTGGACTTACTTTAACTCCCACCACATAGCACCACCTTGTACCAGGTTATATGTGTTCATTTGCATAGTCATCTCCTTCAGTGACAGAATATCAGGGCAGCAGTGAGTCTGCCTCTTCTCCACTCCCTCCATTCCAACGTCTAGTAAAAAGCCTGGCATGTACTCGGTTCTTAATAAGTATTTATTCTGTAACGTTACTGAACTGGTAAATGTTCATTCACTGGGAGTCAGGCTGTTATTTCAGATAAAACATAGAGGCTTAGGAATGAATTGGCTGCACAGCTGACTCACACACACGCGCACACCCTTCCTGCGGTTGAAGCAGAAGTCTCCGGGAAATGTATACCAAGAGCTGAGAGAACATACTCCTTGGACAGCAGCCCCATGCAGTGATCAGTAGGGAGAAACAGCACCATCAGTATGAAAGGTTTGGAAGGAGACTTGCTGCATTCTACTAAGATTAAAAAAAAAGAAAGAAAGAAAGAAAAGGGAATTGCCGCAAGGAAGCCAGATGGGCTTGAATGCCATGAAACTTACAGCAGATGGCACTAAAATATTAAGCTAACATTTGCTTATGCTCCAAGCTGAGCTGTGTGAAGGCTGGTTACATGATGCCTATTTAGAAGCACGTAGATAAAAACTAAAGTCTGTACTGCTAAAGTTTTCTGCTAAAAACACACCTAAGCATTAGCACCGGATGCAGTTCCATACAAAGGAAATGTTATTATTCAGGCTAGGTTAAGTCTAAGGAAACCACACAGAACAGGGCAGAAGGAGCCCACTCTCTCCGGAATCTATTAAAAAAACAGGCTCGGTATGACGAAGCCATGAAAAAAATCTGCTTCTCTGAATTCCATAGCAACAGCAGCAGTCCTCAGACAAACACTTGACAAGCCAGATTTGTTTTTCTCTTTTCTAAATACCTTTGTATGATATTTTTGGATCATGTTGAAATACAACCAGCATCGCATAAGGTGTAAACACACTGCTTGTTCCAAACGCTACAGTTTTAGATAGGGTGTTTGTCGTTTTCTCATTTAACCCACAATAATGACTCTACTGGTAACTTCAAAGCACCTGGCTCTCTGGGGGATGCCCGGAAACTCTTGTCAGCTAAAAGTTAAGTTCCGTAATATTTATAAACTGCAGGAGCTACCCAGTTGGAGGAGAAGATAGCATCAAGATTTATAATCGGGGCAAGGTCATGAGCATATTGGTCATCTACTTTGCATATATTATTTAAAGCTTCTTCCCAAAAAGGAGTCATAGAATATTCTTTTACTTTTTTATTAAATCACAAGTATAGAGACTATAAAATCTTGGTCACTCAAAAGTCAAGGAGAGAAATAACAAGACAGCCATGCAACCACATAAACAGCAAAGAATCTTATCAACTATTCTGTTGGTGTGAAACTTTCCTGATAAAAATAGTTATCACGGGCTGGAGGTGGTGGTGCACACCTTTGATCCCAGCATTCGGTTGGCAGAAGCAGGTGAGTCTCTACGAGTTTGAAGCCAGCCTGGGCTACAGAGTGAGTACCAGGACAGCCAGAGTTACAATAGAAGCCTTGTCTCAAAAAAAAAACAGAAAAACCAAAAAAAAAAAAAAAAAAAGGGAAACCTATCTAATAATCAAGTAACATGCAAACTGTTACCCTGCTCTTTGTTATTACAATTAATATAGCAGAAAATGGAAATTAAGAGACATTTCCTCACAAGCTAATTAAAATAGATCAACTGAAGGGGGAAATTGGAAGAATATTAGAGAAATATAACATATTTTTTCAATGTACAGTAGTACTGACTTTATGTAAAAAAATATTTCAGTTTGCGGGTGTGCTCATTGAAACACTTAGAGGTGAAATATCATGAGGATAGTAACTTATTTTTAAAATACTTCCACCAAAACCAATACAATCAACATGACAGAAACCTATCGTTAAATTTTGCTGACCTATAAGTGGGAATTCACTCTCTTATTCTTTCTAATCTGTGAACAGGTGTTTGCATTACAATCTATTTGAAGTATCTTGACTCATTCCAAATCAGAAGTTAGAGTCAAAATATTTGAAGGGTCAGTTTTTACCTGCTATCAGAATACGTATTATAATACAATATGAAACATGGGTGGTGAATCCTTTGCTGGGGCTTCTGAGATCCTGCCTGTGGACTTTGGAAAAGGTGTGAATGGGGTAAAGAAGGAACATCCAACAAGCAAATCCTTATGAGAACCACCCCCAGCGGAGACAGAAGTTCTGTGTGAAGCTTATTTCCTATTTGTTGGGTTGGACCATCCAAAGATTAACCTGAACTGGGGCAACTGAAAAGTTTGTTAATGCAGATTTTTTTTTTTTTTAATGAATGGACTGACATCTTATGTGACAAACTCTCAAAACTTTGCTAATCTAGTCTAAAGGGGTCATTTCATATTTATTATTATGAGAACACTGAATCCTGCATCCATATTATTTGAAATGTCTCTGAAGACCCTATTTACCAGAAGGTAGCATTCCTTCTAAATTCAGATGAACCTGCGTTGTGTGTGAAGGTGTTTATTTGGCGGTGCGGTGGGGAGAGAGCAATCTGCCACATATGCTTGATTCAACCAACTCCCATTACTATTTCAAAGAAGATAGTAACGTTCTTTCTGTAAAGTTTCTACTGCCTTCTAGCTTGAGAGAAATTCATCCTGCTGACCTGCCGCAGCTGGTAAAGTTGGGTTAAAGGCTGAGTTAAAAGTTGAGCCCAAGAAGGTGGCTATGACAGGTGAGCTTCACCAGATCCCGACAAACAGGCTAGTTCATACTTTCTCCCATTGGGGGGGATTTGGCTGCTGAGGGTACTGAAGGGCAGCCTGCTGACTGACAGGTGAGTTTATAGCTACCACGGCAGTGTTCCACAGGCCTACCATCAAGCCAGCCTCAGGAACACCCAGCCAGAGGGCTCATTCACTAAGGACACCCCCCTTGCAGCCTCATACTCTCCTGTGTCCTTAAACAACCCCATTGCTGACTGCGACCTGAGCATGTAACATTTTAGCTAGTACAGAAAACAGTCCAATTAAAAAATGTGGTTTATGATGTTCCAGTTCTATCAACCTGACTACTTCAAAAATATCACTTAATTTAAATTTCATTACAGTTCCAGAGAGGACAAAATATCAGCCATCTTTTATATATAAATAAGGCTTGGGAACTTTTGGGCCAGTAAATGGTAGATGTGGATTCAAACCCAAATTCTTCTTATTCCAGGGTCACTACACAATATGGCAATCTCTGTAATCACCTTATTAACAAACTTAGTTTCTAATGGGGTTCTTCTATGTAACAACAATGGGGTTCTTCAGAATAACAACAACAAAAACATTCAGACAGCTTTCCATTATATGGAGGTTGTAAAATTTCAATAGATTGGCCTTGTACACCAGTGTTCTATAGGCTCAGTTCAGCAAAGAAAAGGTTAAATGTTGGCCCACAGTGATGCCACCTTTTGCTTTGTCAACTCAACTCTATTAGTGATGGCATCAGCTGAACCTCAGAAAGCATTTTTTTCCCTGCTGACTGCACTGCACTTTCCAGAGCCAATCACTCCCGGGGAATATAGCCAAGAGGCAAAGTTCTTCATGAGTAAACAGTAGGTGATCCACACACAGTGTTCTCTTCTTAATTGGTCTATTATTCTTTAACCTTTCACTAGGTGCAATAACATTTAAGGGGGCTTCGTGGAAAGAAAACAAGCTACAAAACACATTGGCATCCAATAAAAGCCTACAGTATACATCAGCAGCTGCACCTACATGTCTGGAGTCATAATTTGAAGATTCATTTGTTTTTCAAATATTTATTGAGTGGCTACTGCCTACTAGGCATCATTAAAGACATCAGAGACACCACAGAGGGAAAAAAAGGCTGATCTCAAGAGTTTGAAGACATAAGCAATAAGCAAATACATGCTTCATTGGGCAATATATGCTGGGAAACACTCAAGCAAGAGACCATTTCTCCAGAATTGCTGGTTCCCAGTGGGCACTCATGTGTCATGACAGGTGGGTGTCTGGCCAGCAGACCATGCTCTAGTTCTGTTTCTGTGGCTGTGATCAAATATTCTAATGACCAGTAGTTTATGAGAGGAAAGGTTTTTTTGGCTTATGGTTTCAGGTTCCAGGGACATCGACGTAGGAACTCAAAGCATTACACCCTTAGTCAGAGAAAAGAGAATAAGCATACACAGCCTCCATACCACAGCCCAGAAAATGCTGTTACTACAATAAATGGAGTCTTCCTACATCCAGGTGAGGAACAAGAAATTGAAGCTGACAAGAACTTACATAGGATGGATGAAATTAACTTAGTGCTTGAGAACTCTAACTAGACGAATACAGTCTGTAGATGCTATGTCCAATATTTGGGGATGTTTAGAGTACATTGAAAACAGTTCTCAATAAGACATGATAAATTGTATCACTTGGTTTTAGGAAAACTCCAAGGTGATCTGTCTCACTGTATGGGAAGAGGTTATGAGTGAGAACAAGCCAAATTCCTTTAAATCGCTGGAAATCAGCCAATCAAACTGACAAATGAAGGAAACCTGTCAAGTTCTCACTTGAAATTTTATAAAAAACAAAACAACATTGTTACAGAAATTGCATTAAACGAGTAACTGGACTAGATTCTTCCAAAGCCCCCCTTTATTCTATAATTATGTCTAACGTGAATATTTGAGTAGTAGCAAAATGAGGTAGTAAGCACTTAACCTAAGTTATCTCAACTAAATCCCCATAAGATGCAATATAGGCACTATTTCCCTCTGTGAACAGACAAAAAAGCACAGACAGACTTCCTGGTCCAAAGTCACAGAACTAGGAATAGGTGGTAAAGGAAGAGACAAGTCTAGGTGACCAGTGGGACAAATGAATGAATGATAGAGTCTACAGAAGGGGATTTGATGAGGCAGCACTGGTAGGAGAAAACCCTTCATTCCAGCCCCAGGGAAGAGCTATTCCACCATCTCCTGTAGATCCCATGCCTTTGAGAACAGAACAATAGGCAGGCAACCAAACCCTGATGGGAATATGCACCGAGAACAAGTCCCTGCTCACCAGGCAACAATGAACTCATCCCCACCACTAAGATACAGGCCACTGCTCCATCTCCGCTGTATGTTGTATCTGGGCATCTGAATCAGACCAGGCTGAGTGTCAGAGCACTCGCGGTGTTAGGGTAAGGATACACTATGGGAAGCATGGGTTGGCCTTACCCATATGTAACTCATTCCTTAGGAGCCTCCTGGAGACCCAGGTACTTGGCCTGAGTTCAAAGCCTACTATATAGGATGAATCACACACTAGCTAACAGAGTCACAAAAAAACGAGCTGGATTACAATTGCAACTGCAGAATCCTCTGAAAAATGGAGTACACGAAAGGCTCCAAGGAAACAGAATATGTGCAAATATGTGACCTGAAAGGGAAGTAGGCAGAGCTCAGGGATGTTAAACTTCAAAGTGGGAGCTTTGAGCAGTGGAGGGAGGGACTGGGCAAAGTCTGGGGAGACACAAAGTCTGGGGAGGCAGACCTCAAGCAATGGCCTAGTTCTCAATCTTATCAGGGGCTAGCTTTAGACAGAGGGACTTTCCTAGTCTTCCTCTGGTCTCTCTCAGAAGCTTTTTGTGTTTCTGCTCTCCAGAGAGCACTAGCTACTCACCTCTGGTTGTTAAAGACTAATGATGTTTCTATAGCAACATTTTAGGAAGTAGCAATCAAATGGCTTAAAGACACATTTTTTTATTTTATTTTGTTTTTGTTTTTCAAGAGGGGGTTTCTCTGTTGTAGCTCTGGCTGTCCTGGAACTTACTCTGTGGACCAGGCTGGCCTTGAACTCACAGAGATCCACTTGCTTTTGCCTCCCAAGAGTTGAGATTAAAGGAAGGTCTGGGACGTAAGTCCTTGAGTAAGAAGCTACTTTCCAGACATGAGATGTACAAGTATCTACACAGGGAAGAGCAAGCATCAATCTGGTGGAAACTACTCCCCTCTACCAGCTACATATGAGCATCATATTGATGGCAGGTACAAATAGTATGTATGGAAAAAGGGCTAAGACTTATAGTTCAGGAAAGTGACTGGCTATATGTTTTTTTATAGAGGAGTCAGCTTCAGCCCAGATGTGACAGATGAATCATAAGGCTGGAATATGAAGGTGACTCTCTCATAGAGGACTTTACTCAGATCTAGGGTTTGGATCCCAAACCTCCCCATTAATGAGATCTACCTCATTTTTAGCCACATTGGCAGGGAATGGTTTGGTCTTCATATAAATCACAAGAGAATTTCTAAATCAGAGTCAAACCAAGATTTTTGGCTTTGTAATTTTAACACATCTTAGTGAGAGGTATAACTCCTATCAAGAATTTCATTTTCATTAGAATAAGAAATGGCATAAAATGTGGATACCAACTAAGAAAAAGAATAGCTATAAATTGACAATAAGATTGTTTTATTTATGTCAAAATTATCTAGAATCAATTTTTTTTGTGGTCTGGTTTTTAATATTTTAGAAAACCATGCCATTGTAAAATTGTTCAACACCGGTCCCTGAACTGGGATCTTAGGCTGAAGACAAAGGAGAAAATGAGCTTAGAACCAGCATTCTTTCTCAGCTTTTGATTGTGGATGGAATGTCACCAGCTGCCTCAGGCCCCTGCGGTGGTGGCATTCCTACCATAAAGTTGCTACTTTCAATTCAGATTAAATGCTCTCCAGGTGATTAGACTAAGTTTCCAGCTTGAATTAGCGGCATGTTATGCATATCATTATGCAAACCATTGTGAACTCTCATCAACAATGCCCTTCTGTGATAGTGAATCGTCAGTCTTCAAACCCTAGAGCTACTTCTCTCAGAATGGTATTTATCAGGAAATTAATTAAGTTAGAAAAGGAAACTGGATGACAATTGAGATCTCATTTTGAGTCTGAGGTTTTCTTCTGTTACCCCATCACCCAGAACACTGAACCTCAGCTCTTGCCTTGAACCTGAAATGAGAGAGTCTTGGTCCAAAACCTCTAATCATTAGGAAATCAGGTTCAGAAAGTCTGCAGGGTAATATGTGGTTTGGGAAGAAGCCAAGTGGTGTGGCTTAGAATTAATTCTGCTGGAAAGCTAGGTTACTCATTTAGAAATAGTCTCGAAACTCTCTGTCCTTGTGTGAATTCCAAGGAGCGTACTCACAGTGAACTGAGTGCCCAGTCTCTGCACAACAATCCTGTCACGTAGACATGGCAAAACTTGCTCAGAGACTTTCTCTTACACAATAACCCAAGAGAACGAACTATGAAGTTCAAATTGTGATAGGTTTTGAAAAGGTTAAAAATTAGAAACTGGATATTTCTATAACAACCACTGGATGGCAACAGACATTAGCAGTCTGTTAACCACCACAAAACCCACTTCTGCTTTATTCGATTTCCTCTGGAATTTTCTATGGAGAATCAGTACTCCTAGAGCTTCAGGGACAGGTAAAAAACACTGAGTTTGAATGTAAAAAAATTTGGTTTTGAAGCATATATATTTTGTTTTTGCAAATGTTTTGTATTCAAGGAATTCCCCTATAAGATTTCAGTAATGAGCCAAGATTTGTAAACAACTGAAGTACCTACAGGAAGGGAAGCATTAGGCCAGAAAGCTGTGTTTATTAGAATATGCAGTTCTGAGTGGAATTATTTATCAGTGGTAGTGCAATCTTTGACAATAAAATCATCTCTTCTCCTTACCATTTAACCCCTCAGCACAACCCTACCCTCAGGCACTAGCTGTAAATAAAAAGAGATCAGCACTAGTGAGGTGAAATATTCTAGAAACATTTCCTTGGGGTCAGCACACAGTAAGTGAGGGTCAGAGGAAGCAAAGGCTGCATCTCATGCTGCAACTGAAGGTAGTAATGTGTAAAGGTCTCCAAGGTGGTACTGATTTTAAAGGCGTGAAGGGGTCATGGAAAGCAGCTGAGGCTTAGCACCATGAAGGGTCAGAAGAGGCCACTGGTTCATGTACTGCCTCAGTTGAAGTGAAAGTCCTAGGACTGAAAGGGTCATGGAGAGAAATTGAGGTTTGGTACTAGGCGGCAAGGTCAAGACCCTGAAGAGAGCCCTGGAAAGGTTACTGATGAAAGTTCAGCTCTCTTGCAACAGAGACCCCAGCATTTTGGAGATGCTGGTACCATAGGGAAGCATAGCTATCATAGATACCACCAAGGGCAGCGGCTGTGGAGTGGAGCTGGCCTGAGCCCATGAGGCAAGCTGTGTGCTGTGGCAAGCCCTTTGGAGCCTAGAAGACCATGAGATCCAGAAGCCTGACACAGGTTTACACTGTCGAACTTTGGTTTTGCTTTGAATCTGCATTCGAAGCAAGGCTAGAGCTTGCTTCTTCCTTCTTGGAGTCAAAAAGTGTTTAACTTATGTTTGGTTTTACAGCAACTATAGCTCAGAGACTTTGAACTCCTAGGCTTTGGAGTCTTTAGAGACTGTGAATATTTTAGAAAGTGGCTATTTTAGAGAGGCTTTAATTTTAAAGAGACTTTGGATGTTTTGAAGAGTCTGAACTTTTAAAGTGTTTGAATTTTTAAAGACTATGGGACTTTTAAAAATTGAAACGTTCTGAATTAAAATACTGATATTAACATGTGAATAAACAAGAAAGACAAAGTTATAGATTAGGAAGTTATGTTTTGTGTGTCAACTCAACAAGAGGTCCACTGTGCTGGTTACATTTTGTCGATTTGACACAAATCTGGTTTATTAAGAATCTTTATTGAGATTTATAAGTGCCCTGTTGGCAAGTCTGTGGGGAAATTTTCTTGATCAATGATTGATGTGAGAGAGTCCAGCGCATTGTGGGTGCTGCCAACCCTTGGCAGGTTGTCCTGGATGGTATAAGAAAGTAGGCTGAACAAGCCATGAAGAACAGCCAATGAATAGCACTCTTCCATGACTTGTGCTTCAGGTTCCTTCTTGAGTTCCTGCCCTGAAAGTTCCCTCAGCAATGAAGTATGACCTGAGAATTGTGAGCTGAAACCAACCCTTTTCTTCCTAAGTTGCTTTTGGTCACCATGTTTTATCACAGCAACAGATGCCCTAACAGACACTGTTAGTATAATTTTTATTTATATATAAACCATACTTTAGATATTCTGGAGCCTTGTAATTTCCTGGACCTACCTGAGCTCTATACAACTCTATTCAAAGAGAATTTGTTTGTTCATAATCCCTCTCTGTCTCTTTCATAGTGTGTCACATTTGAACGCCTAAGGCCCAAATCTGACCCTTATTCTGGTTCTAGTGCCAGCCACCTAAATATTACGGTCACCTAAATGTAATAACCTCTCAGATCTTTGCCATAAAATGGTGTTAGTCACACCCATTGGTAGTTTTCCAAACATGAACACACACACACACACACACACACACACACACACACACACACACACACGGGGTGGTTGGGGCAGGGAGGTGGTTTAATAGCTAAAGTAGTAACATTTAACTTTAGATGCATTTTCTTTCCCAAGAAAGTATGTTTGCATCTGTTTGTAATCACTGTGTTAGCAAACACTGAAATATCATTAAGGAGGTTTTGGAGATCAAGTCTCTCCTTTATATCTCCTGTATATCAGCATCCCAAATAGCTCCAACCCATCCATTGCTCTCCCTTTCCATTGCTAGGCCCCTCATCCACCACCACCTCATTCCTGCAGTAACTTCCCAGTTATCTTCTGTCTTCCAACAGCTTGTCTCTCCCCAGGCTTCCTCCCCATACAGACATGTAAATGCAGAGAAAGTTGCGTCCTTCCTAACTTGAAACTCTTTCATGTCTGCTCAGGATGCTTGGGAAACACCTAACTCAGCACACGGTATGAGCAAGAAAGGACATCACCAGCCTACTGGCTCCTTTTCTGGACCTTGCCTTTGCCTACACATCCTGCTATGTAATTTCTTTTCTATTTCTAGAATACGCCTAGAAATTTCCTGCCTTTGGCCTTTGCCTTTTCTGCTACCTACAACTTTCTTTAATCAGCTCCTGCCATTGACTCTTCTGTTCCTTCATTTCTAAGATCGTCTTTGACTTTCATATCTCCCAATAAATGTCACCCTAGCTAGGTACTTTCTCGCACCACTCTGATGATTTCCTTTTCAAAGTCTGCCCTTCTCAGACCTTAATTCAACTCCTACAAAGGATGTATTCACATCTGCCTTGGGTATTAATTACTACATTGTGTTACACATGCAGTATGCCATGCTGGTTGAATCAAAGGAAGGCTGAATAAATGAAGGCCTTGCTTTGGGATGGCCTATCTTAGAACGAAATTTATGCTGTCTGAATTTCAAGAGTGTTTCATGTGTTCACAAAGATCAACTCTAGAATTGTAGAGACTGTGCCTATGGGTATATCGACGTTAGTGGAAAGGGAGGCAAGCATTCCAAAGGGGTGTAGTATTCCCCTGAAGCCTCTTTTGGCTCTGAAAATTAAAAGTTGTATGACTTATGTCCTCTTAGTACTGTAAGTGAAGATGATTTCTATGAGGGACAAATAGGTGGGATGTGGTCATAACTTATGGGAAGAACCAAAATGTTTGCTATTTGTGAATTCTTTCCATGGACAAGTTCCAGAACGACCTGTATTCATCTCAGTAGCTAGTCCCTGCCCATTCCTTGCCCAGGCCAAAATTACTAATGAGTTGGGGCTCATTATATCTCAAGATTTGACAGTGAAATATCACAGAAGTACAAGAACCATATCCTGAAGAAGTATCAAAACTGTCCTATAAATAATAAATGTCAGAAGCTATCACAATTTGGCAATTTTATCCATGGCTGAGAAGGACATCTTTCCCCAGTCCCCTGAAGCCAATGTTTTAAAAACATAGATCCACATGCAATTTGAGCAATGTTAATCTTGTGTCTGCTTAATAAGGAAGAGGCAACAAATGGAATCCAACAGATAGAGCTGGCTACTAGCAATCTCATTCCAGGGATGTTCAGAGCATCTTTTGTCACTGAGGAAAGCCTCCTGAAATTAGCTTAGGTGCTCAGAATGGTCTAAGGTGGGAAACTAGATGTCTTTAAGTATTTGTATGGCTGTGATGGGCATCATGATTGTGGGCATCATGATTGGATCTGAAATCAAATGAGAGACATTCCTCTGGGTGGGTCCGTGAAGACATTTCTGGGAACAATTAACTGAGTTAGGAAGATCCTTTACCGCAGACAGCAGCATCTTCCAGTGGCAGCCTAGATATGAAGAGGTCCAAGGAGAGCAGGCCTTCTTGCTTGCCTACTTTTGTTTTGTTCAGTGTGTCTATCCTGTTGACATCACTGACATGAGAACCCAGCTTCTTCAGTCTTCCATGGACTTAAGACTAGAAGCCTTCTGGGAATCCTCCACACCCCTGTGCTAGATGAGGACTGCTAGGGCATGTGGGCTCTTGACCTGAGCAGCTCCAGGTCTCTGCCTCCTCAGCCAGAGTTGGACCACTCAGTACCTAGTGTGTAAGTCACTCTAATAAATCCCCTTATGTAATACATATCCATTGTCTTGTTCTTCCCTTCTGGAGAACCCTGACTGATATAACAGCCCCCACTGACACAAGAGCCAGACTGCATCAGGCAATTACTGGTCCAGATTGATGAAAACTGACATGGAGCAGCCGCTGTAGAGGATGAGCGTCAGCCCTCTGGCTGATGCTGAAATTTCTGTGAGAGGAAGAGACTTTCCACGGATCTTTAGGGCCTGATTCATTAATGCAATCTCACAGAAGCAAATATGTATAATGACTTTGGTAGTTTTAAAACTACAAGAAGAAAAGTAAATGGGTCATGCTGATTTTGGTTCTCTCTCAAATATTGTAAGACAGAAGCAAGCCATTGTGTGATACTGACAAGTGACAGCATAAGCATCATCAAGAACTGTCAGGTGAAAATCTAGTCTATGTGACGAGACCCCCCACCTGGCAGCCTTCCAGTAAACACTGCCCCAAGGAAGAGACAAACTTTCCTCTGGCACAGAAAGGGCTTCGTCTTCCAAACTCAGGCTGCTGCAGCTGGTCCCATAGAGAGGAAGAGGCCTGCCCACCAAGGAACAGGACAGGTGCTGCTCTAACCAGAGATGGAATCAGCTGAGTACCCCTGGTATCTTCTCTCTACAAACATGACATGTCTAAAGTACCCTCTTAGAGACAGGCTTTACTGTACAGCCCTGCTGTTCAGCTCCTCTGAGTACTAAAGCAATTCTCAAGCTTCGGTGTACTTGTTGTAAGTTCATATTTAGGTCTTGGCTCATCCTCGTTCTGTAATTTGGGGGTAGAGGCGGGGCAGGGACATGAACTTTTAGCAACACTACAGGTGCTACAGGCAACAGTGAAGGAACAACTGGCATAAAGCAGTGTTTCTCAAACTGGATGACTGGGGTGCAATCTTGAGAGTTCTATAATGCTGATGGCGACATGTTATAAGCTTATTTTAACAGTGTTTTCAAATATTAAGGGCTCTGGATCATTTCGGGGGGTGGTTTTATAGACAACCACTACTGCAGACACCAAAGTATTTACAATTGGGTCAGGGCCGAGAGCTTTCAATTTGACCTGAGAATATGTCAGATGCAGACAGTGTTTTTACATGATCCACTGAACCCCATGATATGCTCATCCCCCTGCTGATGGAATGTTCTTCTCAAGATATTTATTATTATTAGCAATGCTATATGAAGGATACCTGCACATGTAGCTTGATAAGTAAAATATACTTTCACATGTATCCAATATAAATTTTTAAATTGATCCTAACTGAACCGTTAAATTACTAGAGAAAACAAGACAAATTAGACAGAAAAGAGCCTATGGGTTTGGCAAGTAGGGGATCATTATGATCTTCAGAAGAACAGCCTTAGGTGGGACTGTGACAGCTAAGTGTCATACCCTAGAAATCACCTATCCTGATGACTCACAGTGGGTGTTCAAGTGTTTTACTGAGGATTTTTAAATTTGTCTTTCATTTGCACATTCCTGAGAATGGAGGTAACCTTGCAGAAATGAAAATGGATCTCCCCCTTCAGAATCCAAGGGCACTGACAGACTGTTCTAGAAGCATGGAGGGGGAGAACACAGAGCATCAAGAAGGCAGGCCTGCACAGGAGGGAAAATAAGACACAAGCAAAGAATAATGTTTTATCTCCAGCCTCCATAGCTGCAGAGGGCTCTGCAAGATGAGAATGCTTCAAATTATAGACCCGAGACCACTAAGCCTGGTGCCCCTGTATCGTACACTGTGACGCTATCAGAGAGCTGCAGAGTCTTACACTAAATGTTTCTAAGTCCTGAATGTACACAGGGAGGTTGGGGTCAGTCAGACGGCTCCAAAGCCAGAGGATGAGGATGCCTACCTGTGCTGCTCCGCATAACCCTGAATAACTATGCTACTGGATGCTTCGCTGGGCATGAGCAGGGAACCACAGAGCTGACTTGACCTCACAGTCGAGGGCAGTCACGCTCTGCAGAAGCATCAACCTGCTGGCTGGTGACAGTAATTAAGAACAGCCTAGGGAGAGGTTGGCAGCACATGCTTTCTCACCTGCTGAGGTGGAGCTGCTAAGACCACAGGGAACCTCAAGGCTTAGAGGTTCTGAGCCTTCTGGTGATGCTGAGTCACCTACCCAGACTTCCAGGGCTTGGCTTCGCCAGAGTGGCCCTTTCATAGAGTGCCACTGAGCAGTGAATTTCAGTGGGGGACTAGATTTCAAAGAACAACTCCATGCAGACAAGCATAGAGGTTATTCACCACTGCCACTCTCTCCTCTTTGGTGTCTAAACTTGACAACAGAAGGTCCAAGCCACGTGAGGCAACTTGCACAGAGATCTGAACGGCACTGAATTGGTCATAAAAGGTGTGCTGAAACCCTTGCGCTCAGAACTCCAGCTTTACAGGTCTTCAGCAGGTGTCTGATAAGTCAGCCCCAGCTGCTCTGCTTGTCTCTCAGATTTCCTAGGGAAAGAAACAGGCCTGCAAGTTTCCCCTTTCTCTTCGGTAGTCAGACTCACTTACTTTTTAAGATAAACATGTTTAAGTAGCATTGCACACATAGTGACCGTTTCAATAAACATTTGGGACGTAAGTGGAGACATTCCTGTTACATGTTACATGACACGAACACAGGCAGCTCAACTATTTCAGGCACCAGGAGACTGAAGTTGTTTATATCAGTGCTGTTGCCCATGGCTCCTGTATGCCACAGGGTTCTTGCCCATCTCAGTCAGAGAGTTGACAAAATAACTTAAATGAGCTTCAACAGTCGCCAAACACACATTCTTACTCATAAATTTGACTTCAAAAGTCCTCCTATTGCACACTCATAATATACTTTGAATTCTGGAGGTAGTCGTTTGGATTATCAAGAGTCAACAGGTTGGAAATATTGTTCAGTGGCCCTGGGCCCCAAAACTGCAAAATAATTTTTTCCTTGACCCCCACAACCATGTACGGAGGTTATCTTTTTATTTCATTCCATGCTTCCACCCCCACCCCACCACCAAGTTCCTCCTATCCTACTGTGATAACTTTCGTGTTTCATATGTTGGTTTCGATCTATAAGAAAGATTTTGTTCTCTGTTTTTTAGATGAAACACTCTAGGTTAGCAAAGGCATAGCCTAGAGGGTATACCTTTGCAATCATCTATCTTTAAAGGGCAAGCTACTTGTAAAGAAGCACAAGGTAGAAAAGGCGACTAGGAGGGGACCTGGAGTGGAGGTTCGCATTGAGAGTAACTAGTGCTTCATCTACGCATCTGGTCCTTTTAGCCCTGAAATCCACGACGGATCTCCAATTGGGGGCAGTGCGAGATTCAAGATGGCGGAAGAATCTCCCTTACACAGTGTGTGGTGGGTAAAATACTGACTTCTTTGAAGGCTTCCTCAAAGGGAGAATCTAATGACCAAAGTCAAATAATTAAAAATTATCGAGTCACCTTAGGTGCTGCTGGGGATCAGGAGAAACTGTGGAAGCAATTTTGGTGGCTGGCTTTTCTGATTACCTAGAGCTCAAAATCCGAATCTGTCGCTCGTCGGGTATGAGAGAGAGTGGAGGGGAGCTTCACCTGATCCATTCAGGCAAAACTGAGCTAAAGGCAGGTTTAGGCATGAAGGGACCTAGCCACACCCTGTCTTTAAATATGTAGAAACCAGAAATAAGCCTGGGCAGTTCTGAGCAAAGCTTCACTTTTCCAGAGAGGACGCCTGCCCTGGAATGGAAGGGAGGGTCGGGTCACGTGTTCAGATCCTGGGGAGTACACAAAACCCTTGGCTATGGGGGTTGTGGACCAGAGGTCCAGTACCACTGCGGCCTGTCCCCCTGTGAGTCCAGCCTCTTTCCTCTCACGCCCACTTCTCTGATGTCTGCGTTCCCTTGGTCATGACAGCTTCCCTGCTGATGCTCAGGGCACCCCGGGAGGATGGCTGGACATCCCTACTTGGACCAGAAAAGAAGCCCCTGTACCTTTCTGCTTGTTGAAGAAGGGTAGAGGGGGCACGAGGCCGGGACCAAGCGGCCCGAGACTCTCGGTGGCTGCGGGGACGTGGCTGGAACTCGTAGCTTTCTCCTCCGGCTTCTGCGGCTGTGACACGGGCGGCTCCGGGGCCTGGGATCCATCGCCTGACGACGGCTCGGGGCGGGATTGGAGCGCAGCTGGGGCGATGCTCAGCACTGGCTCGGGCTCCACGGGGCCCTGGCGGCTGGGTACCCGCTCCTCCGCCGCCCGAGCGCCCGTCTCCTCGCGGATGGCGTCCAGGGCGCCCGGCTTCATCGGAGGCGAGTCCTGCTCGCGCTTGGGGCTCTCCTCCGAGGCCGAGGAGGCGTCGCAGGACTCGATGATGAGCTCGCTGTCCAGCTCGGCCTCGCGCTCCTCCCGCAGGATGCTGTACTGGATGGACGGCGAGGCGGGCGAGGGTGGCGGGCCCGACACATGGCCGAAGGTCACGTAGCCCGAGGGCAGCGCATCCTCGGAGGCCATGGGGTCCTCTGACACCAGCTCAATCTCCGAGTCTCCGGATTCCGCACTGCTGGCATCCTGGTCTAGGGGGCTGGGGATTGTGGGCAACCCGGATCTGGCCTTGGCCTTGGGTCTATCGGCCACCTGGGCCACTGGCTTTGGACTCTCGGTGGTCTCATATGACAACCCCTTAGCTTCTTTAATTGCAGCGATCAGCTCATCCTCAGAGAGGCTGCCTTTCCCCTGGGACTCCGCAGCAGATGGTTCTGTCGTTCCACAGAGCGAAGGAGCGAGAGAGGCACACACACGGACAGACAGATGGACAGAGAGAAAAGAAATAAAACAAAATTCCATTAGGGAAGATGTTTTGTAGAAACACACATCTCATTTGTACAGAAATAGTCTGTTTCCAGGGCTCTGTCAGAAAGACAGGCCACCTGAACTCAGGCTAATTACTGTTGGGGCCCAATTAACCAGTCCTTTCACATACCTATCCGTCTTAATCTAGCTATCTTCAAAAATGACCCTGCCATTTCTTAGCAACAGAATCTTGGCTGCTTTGTCTGCTTTGATGCACCAGAGATTCAAGGAGTCGTTTTAATTTCTGATTCACTCCCTCAAGGGAGTTCTCGGCTCCATGGATTTCATCTGATAACCAGATGGACACATATCCATAATTGAATCCACCAACATCATGAACTCTGAAAGTCATCTGTCCCTTGGTGCCCATGTCTACTCAAGCCTTCTCTGAAGACAGGCTTTGGATAGACTTGACTTCTGAGCTTTATATTCCCATAAGATTGTTTTTATTTTTAAAGCCTAAAATTCAGATTCCCCCCCCCCCACGATGAGGATCATCAGATCTACATCCCATGAGTGCAGCTATGGGACCCATTGTTGTGTTTTACCCACCCCCTCTTGAGAAGACATCAACCCAGTGTCACCCCAGTCCCTGGGGCAACTGTCTGCCTTCTGCCTGATGTTCCTTCCAGATGGCCTGGAGGCCACACTGGCAGCCCTGCTGAGCTTGGAGGCTGGGATCACCATGGCAACAGTTTTCAGGAGATTGGTACTGTCTGGATACAGAGCAGACAGGGCCTTTCTTCTCCTCAGTAGCTTAGACAGCTATCTCTGGTCCCTATGTGGCAAGAACTATCTAAAGCTTTCTGAAAAACACTGGGGTTCCTGTGGGGTCCTATGGAGGCAAGAGGAGTAAATTATCTATGACTACATCATCTGGGGTTCTAGGATTCTGGGAGAACCTGATAAAATATTTTAGAGTTTTTAAATTCTCTAAAAGCAGGATCAACTTTACACTACACGTCATCCATCTAGTAAGCAGGGACTTTTGTTCTTGCTTATAACCTAATGGTAAGGGATCACCATGCACAAACACTACGTATACTAAGTAAACTGCATAGCATGCTAGATGATATGAAGGAAAAGCAGAGTCAGGTAAGGGAAACAGACATTCTGGACAGGGTAGGATGAGGTCTCAGCTTTAAGAAGGGAGTCAGACGAGGCTTCTGTAAAAGGTGGCCCTATGTTTAACACTTGGCTTCCAAAGGAAGAGTGTGCCAAGAAGTGCGAAGGCCTGGGGGTGGAAGCCACAGTGATCTCTAGATACCAAAAGGAGGCTGGGACTTCTGGAAGGACTTACAAATAAGGGGAGTGTGATGGAAGAGGCAGAGACAGGAGCATTGCCTCATGAGGAAAGAACAATCACTGGAGTAGAGAAATAATGCTCTCTGTGTTTTAATGTCTTAAAGCAATTGCTTCTCCTGAAAACAAGTAAGATATGTTCTGAACAGGTTATATTTAAGAGTATACATGTATAGACATATGCAATGCAAGTTGGTGAAAAAAGAGGTCACGGATTTGAAGGAGAGAAGGAAAGGGTCTGTGGGAGAGTTTGGGGGGAAGGAACAGAAGGGAGAAATGTAATCGTATTATAACCTTGGAAATAGAATTAAAAAAGCAAAATCAACTGCTTCATCCTCTCTCAAATTTTTTGACAATTTTTATTGTATTGTCTCAAACTGTTTTCATAATAACTAGCTCTCTTTAGTAAGCCATGTACTTTGCTATGATTTCAAACAAAATAGCAGTATAAAAGTTACATCAAGTTACTTCTACTTGAACTAAGAATGAGGAGGAGGAGGAGGGAGGGGGCACCAGGGTGTGGATGAAGACATGATGTATGCCTGCAGAGCACAGGGGTGGGACCAGCACTGCTCCAGCTGTGGGCATCTGCTGGTGACAGACACTTTCCATATGGAGCCTTCAACCTTGTGGCAAAAGCTTAAGCAACTGTCTAACATTGTTACACTGTGGTCTTTGCCCACTTTGGCCCAGTCCTATCGTTTTGTTCCTATTTGGTATATGCCCCAGGATCCCTTCCACACTGGTTTCTGGTTATTTTAGCCAATAGGAAAGGCTGAAGGAAGGAAGATGTTGCAGTGTTAGTAACTTACGCTGTCTTCTGAAACTCTTGTTTTTAGTGGGTTTCTGCAATCCCCTCTTCCTAGTCTGCTAAATTCAGGGATAGTAATGGCTCCCTAGCATTAAGTTTTCATCATTGTCTGTGGGTTCTCTTAGCCATCTCTACGCCCATGTAAACAGCACTGTCTCAGTCTCTTCTGTTACAACCGCTGGGTGTCTTACTGGTGTGCTGGCAGAAATGGCTTGGCTTGGATCTAATGTGTGTCTTTCTGTTTCAGATGCTTTTGTTATTTTATGTGCCCCATGCTATCCCTGTTTAAAAAGGAAGTACAGTTTGAGATGGGACCAGTCATCATTTTTAAATCAAGAGAGGAAAAGTGATTGGATATTACATGCAAAAGAATGAAGTTAGACCCCTTACAGTGGAATAATCTTTTGTCTTAAGAAGGGGGTAAAATACAGATACATATTAAAACATACTTCAAATTAGTGTATTAAGTGAAATAAGTCATGATGAGCTCCATTATTATATTACATTCATATAAAATGTTTAAAGAAGAGAATCCATACAGATAGAATGTAGTGATATTTTCAGGAAATAGGAAAATTGGAAGGTAAACCAGAGAAGGTTCAGGGTTTCTTTGGGTTAATGAAAATAAAATGCTCTAAAATGCGGTGATGAAGCACAGCTATGGGAACATACTGAAAACCATTGCAATACAAGGTCCCAATGGCAAAGCAATAATGTATATATTTTTTAAAAAGCCAGATGAGATGCAAGGAGTTTTGATCTCCACTAACTGAACTATCCCAGTTCACAACAGATTAGACCATTAGCAAAGTATGTCTAATCCCAGCAAAGATATGGGTTATTTCAAAACTTCAACTGAAGTATTGCAGGAAAGATGTGGATGATATGTCTGGAAAGATGAGCGGGCCGCTGGCCCTGGAAAGCAGTTGAAGACTCATTATCTTATTGATATTGTGGATGCTGGAGTGAGAGAAAGAGAAAGCAAAAGGATCTGCTTAGAGGACAGTGCAATAGCGAAGGGTAAAAACTGGGGCAACTTAAGGAGTTTGGAGAACCACAGGATGGAAAAAGAGAGAGAAATAAGAAGTAACAGAGTCCAACTTACGTGAGCGAGAAGACGTCAACAGCCACTCAGAGACTGAGGCTGGGTGACTAAATGAACAAGGATCCCACAGCACAGAAGCATGGAAGATGATGAGCTAGTCCAATGGTCAACGATAGACAACAAAGGGAACCTTGAATGGGATGTGTCGTGTCTTCCTATGGCATACCTCCCTCTGCTTTCTTATGGCAAAAGCCCCTGAACACTTGAGCTATTGGAACTGGCCCAGCTCCTCTTGTCTAGCATTGCTAGGGGCCCACACTGGGCCAGCTGGCCTGGGGCTACATCCTTCAGTGAAGGCTGGTGTCCACTCATTCTGCACACTTGGAGCCTTGGGGACAGTGTGATGAGTCTGTTTCTTCACTATCCTCTACTCCAATCGCAATGACCATAGACTAGAAGTGTCACAGAAAGAAAGGAGAGTCAAGGACTATGTATTCACTGTCTCTACCCTGGCAGTTTTTCAGTGCCTAATACACACAGGTAGAAGGAACATTCACTTCACATGAGATTTACTTCGAAATGTTAGAACAACAGTTGATTATTTATTATTATTATTATTGTTGTTGTTGTTGTATTATTTATTGTGTTGTGTTCATGTATGTTTGCATGTGTACGCATGTAGAGACTAGAGGTTGGTGCTGGCCATAAATCTCTATGTATGACGATGCAGGGAAACCAGAACTTGCCAATTCAGCTAATCTAGCTAGCATATTCTGATAATTCCCTGTCTCCATTCCCCAAGCACTGTGATTACAGGTGGGCCAACCCCTCCCCCAACCAACTAGGGCTCTGGACTTTGGTCCTCATGTTTAACATGGCAAGCATTTTACTCACTGAGCTCTCTCCCCAGCCCAGCACCCTGCTTCTTAACCACAGTTCCTATCTGGGGTATGCAGCTCAAGGTTGACCTCAGGAATTCTAACTTAGTAGGAGAAGGTCTGGACAGAGCTCAGGCACCTGCCTTCTGTAACTCTGCATGTGACTCTAATGGCTAGGGTTGTTCTCACAGATAGGTTGGTAGATTGAGCAAATAAAAATACATTGTCTTTAGTTGCCTCCCAGATGGTTAGAGCCTAGTGATGAAGATACCACAAACTTCTGACCAGGAACTAGAACTGAGCAGGAACTGACCAAGAAGCTGCCTCCTTAAGGACTAGCTCTCCTGGTATCCAAAGGTGCTGGCAAGCTGACAAGGTAGAGAAGCAATCCACAGCTCGCCACAGCTTTAAGGCTACAAACCACAGCAATGACCAGCACAGCACAATGACCCCAAGGGTGCAGTAGTGCTTTTTGTGTCTTGGAGGTAACTCTAAGCAGTCTAGTTGACTTAAGGCCTCCTCAGTAGAAGGGAATATATGCCTGGTGTTGTAATCCCAGCCAACTGCCCATGGCTAGCAAGGAAGATCATAAACCCTAGAGGTCAAGCATCTCTTCCTTGAATAAACTGTACTTAGAAGGCTGACGCTGACATCTTCCTAAATTAATATAGTTTCACACTGTATTGTAAATACTTATCCTTATACCCACAGTTAAGTGTAGGTCTCATCCCTTACCAAAGAAGCAGGTGGGAACTTGTGCAGAGATCTACATCTGGCCCAAAATATATAGAATACATTACCATGGCGATCCAAGTCCCAGTTAGTATGTTGAATTAGTCAACCCCTACACCTAAGGCTCAGGGGACATCACAGAAGACTCAACAGAATATTGTAACAGTCAGAGGACCAGGATGCTACAGATAGCACCGTCTAGACATGCCAGGGAAGCTGCACCTATGAAATTTCAGCTATATGACTGCTTAATAAAGACCTGCGTAATGGCACCACCAGTCTACATGACAACGTGGATGGGGGAAATTTTGAAAGGTTCTGCTCCTAGATGAAGAACTACAAACAGCTAGAACAGTGTGATCTCCCGGAATGCTGGACGAGCAGGAGGTGGCCAGTCCTATCAGCTAAACTCATCCCTTCCCTCCTCCATGTGTGTGCAGGTTTATAAGAGTGCATGTGTGTACAGTGCGTAGAAGCCTCAACCCCGCCCCCTTTCTGTGTGTGTGTGTTTGGGGGGGGGTTGTATAGGAGTGTATGTGTGTACAATGTGTAGATGTCAAGCAAGAACCAAGAACCTCCGGTGTTGTTCCTCAGAAGCCATCCTTCATGCTTTTTGTTTGTTTGTTTGTTTGTTTGTTTTGAGACAGGGTTTTTCTGTTGTAACTCTAGCTTTCCTGGGACTCATTCTGTAGAACAGGCTGGCCTTGAACTCACAGAGAGCCACCTGCCTCTGCCTCCTAGTGCTGGGATTAAAGGTGTGCGCCACCACTGCCCTGCTTTGTTTTGTTCTTGACTGAGATGAGTTTCTCACTGAGACTTGGGCTCCCAGTTCAGCAAGACCAGCTGACCAGCAGCTCCAGGGATCCCTCTGTCCCAGCTTTTCTAATGCTGGTACACCAAGAATGTGCCATCACACCTATCTTTTCTTCACCTCGGTGATTGGGATTGGATTTGGGTCCTCATGCCAATGTTCAGATACTTTTACTTTACTGAACTCTCTCCCTAGACTTTAGAATTCCCTACTTTAATCGAAGCTGTTTTTCTCTTTCAAATATACAATCTCAGGTAGACTTTCAAGGAACTACAGACAGTAAAGTAACAGTGCTGGGTCTGAAGGGAAGCAAGGAGGAGCATCCCTTGTTGAGATTTCCTCTCCTGCCTGTGCCATCCCTAAAGGATCCTGAGCCCCTCCTACTCCAACAGTCTCTGTTACATAGACACAGGACCTGTGTTAGACAAATTACAAGTCCTAGACAAGGTAATCCAGCCAAGGTGCTCTCCCCATAATGCCTCTAGGAGACCCAGTGGATCATGGGAGAAGAGCTAACCTTCATGAAGTGGCATGTCCATCCCCGCTCTGAGTTTCAGGGCCACAAGAGAGTGTTGATGTTTCCATTGTGTCATCTTTCCTCCCCCGAATCAAATAAATACAGAAACGCTTTACAAAGAAAACCCAACAGGACTTTACAGGAAACCCCAGACTGGACCTGTGTACCCTGGGCACAGATCTGAAAAGGCTGCATGTTAATTAGATCAGTCAAACTAAATGTGATTTAAAGGGACTACATAGGCAAGATTTTTCAGTGTTAGTCTTCATTCCTTCATTCTTTGGGAGTTCAACCCTCCGTAAGCTGGGGTTTTCCAAAGTGAAGAACTACCAGTGTCTTTACCTGTTCCTGAAGACGGGGGAGTGGCAGGTCCTGGACTGTCATCTTCAGGCTCTGAGACAGTGACAGTGGGGACTGTGTCAGGACTTGGCTTCAGACACAGGTCTTGCTTCTCAGGGATTGTCTCCTGTGTGGCAGTCATGACAGAAGGTTCGATCTCTGTCAGTGTAATCTTGACAGGGGCAGTGACCAGAGGCACCTTGTGCTGTTCGTCAGAGAGCTCATCTATGTAAGGAGCAAAAGTAGACTCTTCGAACAAGTGGTCCTTGATGATCTTCCCCTCCACAGGAGCTGGTTGATCAGGTGTACGGACCCCTTCTGGTTTTGTGGAGACTTCGGTGTCCTTGTCTTTAAAGTCCAAGTCTTTATCTTCTAGCCCAGGGTGATGCTGTTCCTGGTCTTTTGCCTCTTGTGGCCTGGTTATGTCAATGTATTTATAGGCTTCTGCTTTCATCTGGTCCAGGGGGTCATATAGGATCTTGTTCACTTCAGTGGACTCAGCAGGAGTCATTTCTATTCCAGAATCAGAACTCAATAAGCCATGTGGTTCTGTCCCAGGCACTTCTGGTAAGGAGGATCCAGGGATTCCCAGCTCCTCAGGGCTCTCCGAAGTGGTGATGTGACCATTTTCCTTCTGAAGAATTCCAGTAAAGTATGCAGAGTCCTCCCGAGGTGGATAACAGATGTCAGAAATCAGGGATGTGTAACACGACCCTTCCCCATCTTTTAGTGTTTCGGAGGAGGAGGAGTGGTCCAGGGCACCAGAAACAGCTGCCACACCTGTCAATCAAAGCAACAGCAGACCATAAGTAGACTCCTGGTTGAAGGTTTCTCTCCTGCCTAATCTACCAGGTATTTTTCCAGGCAACAGACCCCAGCAGTTCACTGAATTTCAACATCTAGTACCTTAATATACTCTGACTTCATTGACTCAGTTTTGTTAAAAATAAAAGAGAAACTCTTCCTCAGGTACATATCCTTAATAATGGCCCTTGAAGTAGGGTGGAGATGGGAGTGACTCTGAGTTTGCAAATGTTCAATGGGGTAGACAGCTGGGGAGGGGCTGCTCTCGAGGATCACAGATCTGGGCTTCAAAAGGCTCTGCCCTTGCACTCTGGGGCTCCTGCTCCTTTCAGATTAAGCCCATCTACTGTCTAAAGGAAAAGGTACTCCTAGTTTGGAACCTCAACCCAAGACATCATCATCTCAATTGTGTGCTTCTATATTTCTCCAGTTCCCCCTCGCTGCTTCTCTGCACGTTTGCTTCCAGTGAGCTCATGAACTTTCCACAAACATCAAGGTATCACACTGGGAGTTAATTCCTCCCTCTCTCCCTCCCTTTCTCTCTTCTTTCCTTCCTTCCTTCCTTCCTTCCTTCCTTCCTTCCTTCCTTCCTTCCTTCCTTCCTTCCTTCCTTCCTTCCTTCCTCCCACTGGTAGTGCTAAGGGAAAGCGGGTAGGTAAGTTTGAGTTTACAGAATGATTCCATTGGGTCTTCTTTCCAGCTCCTTATTAGCAGATTATTAGGAGAAGGAGCCAGTGAGGTGGCTCAGCAAGTAATGGCACTGGCCATCAGGCTTGGTGACCTGAATTCAATCTTCAGGACCCAGATGATAGAGGAAGAAAACTACCTCCTACAAATTGCCCTTTGAGGCCCACAAGCACACAGTGGCAATGTATAAGAAACACAATAAAATTTATTTATTTTTTTAATATGAGGAGGAAAAGAAAAGCCTCTATTTCTTGCTGAAAAACACTGCAAATAGAAGAAAATCTATGTCAATGAGGACTTACCTGATTCTTTCTTACCAGAGTTTTATATATTAAACCTCATAGTCATGATGTCTACATACAAACTACATGCATGTATAAATACTCACACACACACTCACATACAGCATTTGTAATATAAAAATCCTCAACATATTCAAAGAATATACCAGACCAAGTCACTATTGTCTATGAAAGAAATCAGTGTGGGCCTGCAGAATACCTTGAACCACAGTGAAAGACTCCAAGTCAGAACCAAACAGTTGCTCCCATGCTGGCTTGAGCTACAGACTGGATTGAGACTAGCTAACTTCCCCAGTGGTAGGGAGAGAGCAGCAAGCACTTAATGGTGCTAGGGCCTGAAGCACACCCATGGGAAGCTTGCCAGCTGCTTTCAAGTTCCTAAATACAGAAAGCTACCTTTAGTTAAAGCATACTGTTCCCAGATCCCACAGCACACCCTCTGGTTAGAGAGCAAACATTGCAAAGATCAGCACAGGAGGTCCGGCATACAGAGGTTTTTCTCTCACTGGATGACACCATCCTGGATAGACAAGGTCAAGCAGGCTGGTGTGGAGCAGACTCTGCACCTGTGCTCCCGTGAGCTACTGAGAAGAGAGGCACTGTAGCAGTATGCTTCAATCTTTACCCTCAATTTAGAAAAGGAGAAAGGAAAGATAGAAATCTTCACCGCTTTTACAAGCAGCTTTAACACAGAAAGAGAGAAAGGTAGAAATCTTCACAGCCTCTTTTTAGGCTGTCCTAAGCTCAAATCTCTCCAATCTTTGTTCTCTTAAGAATTATCTCACTAATGACAGCAACTCAACCAATGAACCACCAACCAATGCCCACCCCAATTCTCAGGGCTTCAGAACCCAAAAGTCCCCATAAATGCATTCGGCATGCAATCCCAAAGACAAACTGCAGGTGCCAGAACGACCGCACCCAACCAAATTAGAGTCACCTGTATCAAACGTTCCAATTCCAACTCGTAAAGAACTCTACCTCAGCTGGGGTGGGAACATGAACTCTAATGACTAGTCAGTTAAACCAAAAAGCTTTTAACATAAAAATTCCAAATGTTCTTCTACAAGGCACAGTATGCAACATGTAATTTCAACTTTTGTGCTTCCCTGTAGCCTCTATTTCTCTTTCTTACCGAGAGGATGTAGGCCAGGGGATGGAAAGGGGGCGAGGGTGCTGTCAGTGGGGGAAAGCAAGAATAAGTCTTCTGGATGAGTAAAACCAAGTTCTTCCTTTATTGTGGCTTCTTTTGTTTTTCCCTCTCTCTCTCTAGTCAAGCTTTTCCTCTCTGCACACTTTTTTTTCTTGTTTAAATTTATTCTCTACTGTATTTCCATAAAACCTCCCTCCTCTCTCTCTCTCTCTCTCTCTCTCTCTCTCTCTCTCTCTCTCTCTCTCTCACACACACACACACACACACACATCTTGTGGAGGAAGCAAAGCTCAACAGACACATATCTCACTCATACCTCTTATAAGCTTCCTTTTGTAAGTGTCTTCCTTATGGAAGAAGCAAAGCTCCAACACACTTAGATCTTAACCACACATCTTGCAAGCCTCCTTCTTCCCTTTTTTCATCTCTTGTCTTTTTAAAAAAATATTATTTCCCATAACCTATATACCTTTTAAACAATACCCTCTATGTAAAAAAGAAACCACATCATAATCACAAGTCCTATTTTTCCCAGTGAATGATTACAAGTTACATATTTAAAAAACAGGCTGTTTTCAATACCCACGCATGATTATACATGAACACTCAGTTTTCCACATACTTCCTCCCACAATATATTAATATCCCAGATACAATAATTTTGCTATTGTAGATTAACAGAGTTTAAGCAAGCCAAATATTCTCACAGCCAGCTTCTATTGTAGTTGGCAGGTAGCAGTCTTGCAGTTACTAGGAAATGAATACACATCATAGAATTCTAACTTAACATGATTCTTATTTAGTTAACACAGTGAACCAAGTTTGCTATTAACTAGAAAACTTTAAGTCATGGGTCTTATTGTTTTTCTTTGGCAAAGGGGAATCTGTCCAGTCTACATGCCATACAGCCCTATGTTCCCAAGGCGCACACAAAAACCACATCAGTAATTTTATAATTGTAAAACCTAGGAAAATATCAAATTAATTGTGATCAAGGAAGTTCAAACTTAGCAGTGGGCACTGAAACTCATTGGTTATACCTAGGCCTCTTTCTCATAGATGAAACTCATGGGTCTCAGCAACCAAGGTTTCTCTTGTTCTTGTTTGCTAACCCCGACCAAGTCTTCAGCTATCAAGAATGTGTTTTCCTATATAGTTTCCCAGTTACTTGTTTCAGAGCAGCTTGGCAAAACACCCTAATCTGATGTTATTGATTAGTTATTCTTTCTGGAGTTTCAATAGAGTCGCCAAGTCAACTGAACGGTACTGCCTTCTGCAAGTACAATTGCTTGAGGGAAAATCGTCACCATTGTTATGTGTGCCAGTAACACTGCCCACTGAGGGGTTAGAGATCCCCATAGAACTTTCATAGCACAAGAGAGATAGGGAGACCACGGTAGAAAAAAAGCACAAATAAAGCCCAGCAGTGGCAAAGGGCATTCAGGAGACAATCCCCTGGGAGGCCAAGGTAAAAACCTACTGTTGCCTTGCTCAACAGTAGGCTGAACCCCCAGCGCTCCAACGCTGGTTGCTGTTCCCCTGCATTGCTTCCAGCAGTCTCTCTCTTTCTTTTGTAAACAAACTTTCCCAAAGGCCACAGAAAGGCCATAGGTTGACCTGGCCTTGGGATCTCCTTGCCTTGGGATCTTCCTGCTTCAGCCTCTCAAGCGCTGGGAAGATTTCAAATTGTCTGATTGAGTTTCTTTACCCTTCTATAGTTTCTGTGTACTTTTAGAGAGGCTTCATCTTCTTCCTTCCTTTTTGAGTCTCTTCCTATTTACTTTCCCATTCTGTTTTTCTGCACTGCTCTAACACTAATCCCTAGTCTCACTCTGCTTATTCTCTTTCCAGTCCTACCCTTAGTAATTCGTGTCTTAGTACATACCATCCTAGTCTTTTTAAGAAGTTCGGGTGCATGCATGTTTGTGTGTGTGCATGCAGAGGCATAGCCTCAGATGTCATCCTCAGGAATGCTACCCTTTTGAGTTATGATATCCTATTGACCTGGAGCTGGCTGATTAGACTAAACTGGTTGGCCAGCAAGCTCCAAAGATCCTCTTGTCTCTGTCTCTCCAGTACTGGCGTTGCAAGCACGTACCACCATGTCTGGCTTTTTGTGTTGATTCTGGGACCTGAAACTCAGGTCCTCATGCTTGGGAAATAGGCCTATAGACTGATCTATCTTCCCAGCTCCTATTCATATCCACACATGTAAATAATTTATTCCATCCATAGTCATCCTCCGTGGCTCTCCCTTATCCCTCTCCAGACAAGTTTCCCTCCCCCATCCAGCAAGCCCACTTTCTACTTTCAAGTCTATAGTTTTAGTGATCCAATGAGTTTCATCAGAGCTGCTTGTGGGAGCATAGGCAGGAGCTTGTTTATAGGAGCACGGCTCTTTGCTGGAGGCATGCGCTTGAAACCCTGATGTGGTGGGAATGGGGGAAAGGTAGATCCCAAGGGCTCTCTAGCCACCCAGCCTGGCCTAGTGAGGGGCACTGACCCTCATGATCTACTCCCCTTCAAATACCATCACATTGGTTGTAGCTGAAACATGTAAATTTTGGAGAAATCTGAATATTCAGACCATAGCATTGATGGTGCCTGTAGAACCACACTCTTCTCTTCTTCCTCTCTGTTCTTATGGCATGGGGTTTATAGTGACCATGCACTGTATGGCTTAGCCTTCCATTAGTCCATGGTACCTTATAATAACTTGTCAGCTCCTGGAGTTTGAGGCTCATGACTGGCACATTACACTGTATAGTAGGCATCCTATACAAAAAAAAAATATCAATGAATGGATGGGCCAATCAACCCATCAATGACTAGACTTGCAGAATGAAGCTACTAAGATCAAAGTAAAGTGAATTAAAGCAAGTTACGAGGAGTACACTTTAGCTTTGCACTTGGAAAACAGTGAATGAATGTGAGGTTTCTAATAACGGAGCAGGTGTGATCCAGGTAGATAGTCTGAAAAAAAGAGGAACCTCTGCTTTGTGAAATGTTGGCTGGGACAAACACAGAGAGCCGCTCTGACTTCTCGCGATTTGTGTACTCAGTGACTGTCACCGTACTCTGGCACAGTGTCCTTACTTCATCCTTCCCTGTAAAAACAAAACCAATGTAATTATCCCAGAGGCGATGATTCAGAGAAGAGGAACTTCCTGGATGCACGGTGGAAGAAGGGGCAGCGTCCAGATCGGATCAGCGGTATTTGAGAGCACATATAAAGCGAACCAACAAGAACTCTCTGCTCTAAAATTCTGACCCAGCTGGCTTGATCTTACTCAAAAGCTTTTGATCTTAATTGGAAGGACCTTTGACCCACTGCAAATACTGCCAGCTAGGGGAGCAGGAAGAGGAATAGTCCAATTATGAAGGTTATAGTCCCAAATACCAACAATCTAACATTAAAATACCAAAAGAGCAAAAGTCCTGAAGTCTAAAACTTAAATTTTAAAAAAAAATCCAGAATTTTAGAGTTAAAAAGCTAAATGCTGAAACCCTGAATAAATTCCCTAAACCACAATTTCTACTAAACAGAAATAGTTCTCTATGAGGGGTTGAGAGCTGAATGGCTGGGGAAGAAGCCAGGGTGTTTTCAGACTTTTGTTTTTAATGACCGAGGGAGTTTGCAGCAAAGACTATGTGTGAGTCTCAGTGGAATAGATCTGCCTCACAGAACATAAATGTGAACATCTTCTCTGGGGAAAGACACACAGACATGCTCTCTCTGTGTCTCTGTCTCTGTCTCTGTCTCTCTCTCTCTCTCACACACACACACACACACAAATGGAGATATATGTTATCAAATTATCAGGGCTGGAGAGATGACTCAGTATTTAAGAGCACTGACTGTTCTAGAGGACTTGGGTTCAATTCTCAGCACACACATGGCAACCCTCCACTGTCTGTTAATTCCAGTTACAGGGGGATCTGACACCCTTATACAGACATACATGTAGGCAAAACACCAATGTACACAAAATAAAAATAAGCAAATTGTTTTTAAAAAAGATATCAAAATATCATTAAAGGCTATTAAGTAAACCTTATTAAAAGAATAATTCTTTTCTTGTGTATCAGCCTATAATCCCTGTCATATGCATTTTCAGGTGCTGAATTTCGTGGTATTTTTCCATTATTTCAAATTGTCTGCGCTCATAATATAATTTGTTATACCACATATTTCAACTTCACATCAATTCCAAAATTATTGGTATAAATAAATTACGTTCATATGTATCGAGAGTTCTCTTTTTCATTTTCTAGCTTTTGACGATTTCAAATGTGAGCAATGTATTTCCATCGTTTCTGCCTCTCCGTCTCCCCTTCCTGCTCCTGCGTCCTCCCACTCCCTCTCAAATTCACCTCTTCTTTAATTGCTATTATTATAAATATATATGTGCTATACATGATGTATTATATGACACACACGTACACATATATGCACATGGATCCTGCTGAGTTCACGAATTACTCATATGTGCACGTTTAGGGATGACTGCTTGGGATAACCTATCATGGGGCTTGTCCCAGGAGAAACTGATTCTCTCTCGGCAGCCACTAACTGTGTGTAGCTGATTACTTAGGGTGGAGCCTTGTGAGATGTACCCCATCTATATAACATGTCAGCTGGCCTTGTCATTGTGTGAGTCCTTCTTAGGTAACCGTACTGTCGAGATTCATGGGTGCAGCTTGCCTGATATAGAGAAGACACTGTCTCACGGCAGAGGTCCTGGCCTCTGGCTCTTACGATCTTTCTGCCACCTCTCCCATGGTATTCCCTGACCCTCACTTATAAGGGTTGTGTCCTAGAGGTATCAAATAAGGCTGGACAAATTGGATCTGTTGTTTTCTGCATTTTGACTGCTTGTGGATTTCTGCTGCAAAAAGAAGCTGCTTTGGCTTGGTATGAGAGCTACGCTCATCCACCGGTACAAAGATATACATTAAGAATGCAGTAGAAATTTCATTGGTGTAGGAAAGTGGAAGTAGTAGGTTCTCCTCTAGAGTCCATGACCTCTCCATCCAGGAGTAATCGGCTGGGTTTACAGTACCAGACATGGATTCCCTCCTATTACGCAAGCTTTAAGTCCAATTAGATGGCTGCTGTTTACCCACCCCCATGATATAAATAGCACCATTGCACCCTTGGGAATGTCTTGCAATTCCAGTCATTGCTGTGGTTTGTTGGCTTTACAGCTGGGGAGAAGTAGTGATTGTTTTTCTCCCCGGTAGCTTGCATAGCACCTTTAGAAGCAATGAGAGCTAGTCCTCCAGGAGGAGCCTTATCAGGTCAGCTCCACTTAGATTCCTCCAGTCCCGTGTCCAAAGTGTATGCTGTCTTCAGCCTCAGGGTCTAACCCTTCAAGTTCTGGGAAGCAACTAAAGCAATAGCCTAGACTATTATGGGATTCTACCTTTGTATCGTACCCTTTCACAGTTAAATTTTCTTCACTGTTTTCTTGTTTCCCTTCCTTAACTCTGGTGTCCTGCCTTCACCCTCTTTAGAGCTTTCCCACCCCACGACCCCTTTGTACTCTGCTTGTTTCTGCTGTCACTCCAGGGTCTACACTCAACACCTAAAGAGTCTTAGCTAAGAATCATAAATAAGAGAGGACATACTAATCTATCATTATATATGTATACAAATGTGTGCATATATATGTATGTGCATACATAACAGCAACATATACATGTATAGTAGGCTAGATAAGAAAATCACTTTTATTTAATGGATTAGTATTTGTATGTCCGCATTGGTTCCCAATTAGTAGTGTTGTTTGGAAAGGCTCAAGAGATGTGGCCTTGTGTAGGAAGTGAGTCCCTGGAGGTAGAATTGAGAGTTTAAAGACTCTAGTCATTTTGAGTTCACTCTCTTTGATTCATATTTGGAGCACAAGATGTGAGCCCTCACCCTCCTGTCCTGCTGCCATGCCTTTATATCTAACCCTCTGCGATCACAAGCCCTGTAAACCCTTTCTCCTGTAAGTTGCCTTGGCCATGGTGTTTTATCACAGCAACAGAAAGGTAACTAAGAAAGAATTCTAATTCAACTCATGCCTATCTTTTTTCCCCCTCCAGTTTGATTGTGTAAATGTGTATCATCCAGGTTGGCTAATCCATGAAAATCTTGACTATTCCTTAAAATGGAAGAGAAGTCCTTTTTGTACGTCTTCATTTGCAAAAGTTAAAAGCCATTGGGATTTGCACACTTTGGGGGTACCTGTGCATACAGTGACACCCACTGATTTTTGAGCGTTACTGTCAAAAGATAGCTTTCCTGTCACAGTGTTTCAGATGACCACCAGTACATAGCTGGTTCACACATTTACCAACAAAGAGATATGCATTTCTCTATTTTGCTTTTTGTCCTGTGTCTTTACGGATACAGTTTGTCTGCTCATAACTTTAGCTTACCTACTGCTGTCACGGCTATACGTGAGTGCTTCTGTTTGCATCAGTGTCGGGTAGTGTCATCTGTCTCACTGCATAAAGTGGGCGGTTAAGGGTTCTATCATTCTTTTACACACATCATGAGTACACCTCTTTTAACAATGTATGATGGTGATACAGTCCTCCACAGAAATGCCATTTAATGAATTGTTAGAATGTAGAGAGGAATCATGCTATTCTAGCAAAGTAGTCACAGTAGATTCTTTTCTAAGTCCATGACCTCACAAGCTCTGGGAAGCTGGCTAGGCTTTCAGTACCAGACATGATTTCCCGCCTACTAAGTGAGTTTTAAGTACAGTTGAACAGGTGCTGATTGCCACTGACACGGGAGTGCTGCTTATTCCCCCTTTCTGCGTATCTCTCTCTGTCAATCATGGTCGTAGTTGTTGCAGCTGGTTTGCAGCTGGGCAGTACTGTTTAATTGCTTTCCTCTCTAGCAGCTTGTGCAGTATGGGAAACATCTAATTGTGCTTTTGGGCCAAAGGGGCCCCATGGAAACCCCAAACAACCTAAGCTTTTGTCAAGGCTATTTGTTGCTCTCCACAAACCTATTGTAAGGCCCTATTACTGAAGGCAAACTCACTGAACATGAAGAAGTTGAGCTGGAGCCCCTGCTCCTGTTCACACTAGAAGGTACTCGGCACGGTACCAAAGGAGAAAGGGAAACACCCACCTAGCTACAAACCCTTCAATTACAACAGTGACCTGACTGCAAGATATGCTGGTGCAATAGTGGCACAAAAGTATGGGAGTAACCAACCATTATCTGATTGGATTTGAGGCCTTTTCTGTAAGATGGAACCCATGTCTGACTGTGCTCAGGGGGCCAAGAACCTGAGACTCAATAGGCCCTGGACCTAGGGAAAACCAAACACTACTATTCTGCTAAAGGAACATAGCAATAAAATGACTTCCAGAGGCATTCTGCTATACTCATAGATCGGTGTCTAACTCAGCTATCAGTTAAGCTTCTTCCTGCCGAAGATGGAAATAAATACAGAGACCCATGACTGGACAATATGCAGAGAATGAGAGGTCTTGGAACATTCAGTCCTAAATGGGATGTCTCCACCAAATCTCTCCCCTCAGGGTTTAGGGAACCTCTGGAAGAACAGGCAGAAAGATAGTAAGAGCCAGCATGGATGGAAGACACTAAGAAAACAAAGCCTTTCAAGATAGCACAGGACTGATGCACATATGAATTCAGAGACTGCTGTGCCATGCACAGGGCCTAAGCCCAATGGAGAGGGTGGATAAATGTCCTCATCCTTAACCAAGAAGCTATCTCCAATTAACAACTGCTCAAAAAGGGAAATTATTTTTCTCCAGTGGGGTCTCATGGGATATATAAATCACACATGAGGGCTGGCCAACACAAAATGGACACAACAGTATTTTGGGAGGATTTTACCTATGGTTTCTGATTTAATGTTTTTATGGAATATTTCTATGTGTGAATTTGTGTTGTCTCTGCATCTGTACAAACTTCTCCTGCTTTTTCTTAGGCTCCTCATTTTGTTTGTTTGTTTCAGTTGTTTGTTTTCTAATGAAAGAGAGAAAGAAAGGGTGTGGATTTAGGTGAGTGAAAATATGGGGAGGGGCTGGGAGAAATTAGGGGATGGGAAACCATGATCAAAATACATTGTATGAAAAAATCTATTTTCTGGTTTTTTTTGGCGGGGGGATTGAGACAAGGTTTCTCTGTTGTAACTCTAGCTGTCCTGGAACTCACTCTGCAGACCTGCCTGGTCTCAAACTCACAGAGACCCATCTGCCTCTGTCTTCCAAGTGCTGGGATTAAACACAATCCCTTTTATTTTCAATAAAAGGTAAAATTATACTGAGGTATCTAGCTCAAGCAGCTGCCCAGGTAGGAGACTGTCCCATTACACTCTTAAATATAAATCCATTCAGTGAAAGTGATTTTAGGTAGCCTACTATATGTGCATACATTACTATTATATATGCACACACATACATTCATACTTATATTATGAGGGAGCTTTTGGGAGAGATTAGTGTGTGTGAGCAGCAATGGACCAGGTGGGGAATATCTAGAACACAGAAAACATATGTGAACATGCTGTCTGAGGGGACCATACACTAATAGGGCAATGTTGGGGGGACAGTGAATCTGAGATACACGATGTCACAATAGTTAGTGACTCCCACATGGGCCTGCTGGGAAGACCATCTCTGTGAATTGCCTATATGAATCCTATAATCCACTTTTTTCTATGTTGAACTTTTCTTTTCTTCTTCGAGATATCATAATTACAAATTTGCCCTTCTCTCAATGGTTCTTTTGCCTTTGTTCCCCACCCCCAAATTCTAGATAATCCCCTTAATTCTTTGTGACTGAAATTTTTCAGAGTGTACAGAGATTCCTCTGAACATCTCATCTTAGTCAGCTCTTTTGCAGAATTTAGAAGCTTGGTTTAGGCAGAGGTAGATCCATACCAGGAATAAGTGTGTGAACCCACAGCTGCCCCCAGCAAAGAGAGCCAGGCAGGGAGAGCAGAGAAGATTCTGTGACCCGAGGGCATTTGAGATAACATTTCCAAATTTTCATTTTATAAGTAAATATTTTAGAGAAGTGCTATAATCTAGGGAAATTACAACAATATAGAAGGATCCACAGGCCACAATTTTTAGTCAAAAAATGAAAACAAACTGAAACAATTGCCATCAAATCACACACACACACACACACACACACACACACACACACTGCTAAAGTGAGATTTAGTCATAAGAGTGGCAGGTAAGCGCCGGGTATTTGATTTTATCTTATTCTATTTTCAATTCTCTAGAACGGGAAGACAAAGATGACTTCCTCAAAATGGCAGTGCTTTTCCCCAGGAGAGCTTCGATCTCATCCCCCCAGCTCCATGCTGACTCCTGCTCACAGGGTGGAGCTCATTCCAATGGGCAGCCTGCTACTTAGGCAATTTGTATTCTAGCTCTGCTACTACAAGTTGTGAGGTTCTGGGCAACTTAACTTCTTAGAGCTTCAGTTAAATCAATCTTTAAAACAGGGAGAATAATAATAGTGCCCACCTCTCTGAGCCACTATGAGAATTAAATGAGATTGGTTGCATTAGCTCCTTCTGACCCACAGTTACACTCAATAAATCACAGCTATTGATTTGATTATCTCAATTTTGCAGGAAGTACATTAGGCATTGGCATGACTCTAACACCCATTGGTTGGCTCCTTTATCTCTATCAACATGCTATAGGTTGAACTAGGAGTTTAACGTAGATGATCATTTTGTTGCTTCTCTGGGATCTACCTTAGATGCTGAAGTCTACAGAAGATAAAGTCACACTGCTCTACATGACTCCCTGAGCTAGTAATGACAGGCACATGGGTCCTGTTACCTAAGTGCTGGCAGTGTGGATGCTGTGATGCAGATATCCACAGAGCCCTCTGTGAAAAGGAGGTCTCCCAGGCGCCTTGTGACATCTAGACAACATTCTCCTGGAATTAAGCATCTTATGGTTTAACCTGACAAGTGGGTGTTGAGGACTGCAGGCACACCCACTCTGCAAGCTTTACCTCCAGGACAAGTGAATAGAACAAATATTTTCATAAGCCTGAATAAGACTCTAAGCCGAGGCTGACACCAGTCTTGTGCGTTTAAGGATGAGCACCTATTCTTTCTCTCCACAGTGCATGGCTTTATTTAAATCTCGTCTGCTAGAATAATAGATTTAGCTCTGGGGACTGCAAAATTCATGTTTAATAAAAACTGACTTGAGAGATTACTTTTCATTCCTGTGAAGTACCAGGGTTTGCTTTGCATGAGGAGTTTTCAATTTAGGAAAAAAACTTCTGTCTGAGGAAAAACCCAGCCTAACAACCAGACCACACCCTGTGTCTCAGAGATCTCAGCAGTGGTTTGGGAAGCAGAAGGCTGCATAGAGCTGACAGGAGGGGTCCTGGAGGGTTTGCCGTGTCAAGGCATTTGTTGATTTTAGGGCTTCTGTTTTTTCACTATTTTTTTTTTTTTTTTGCCTGCTGTCTAAACATCAGAATGTGATTCTGTATCCTTCTGTGGGAGATAATCTTTTTGGAGGTGGTGATGAAAGTCAGTATATATAACTTACTTAGATCTTTAGAAAAATACCTTGGAACTCGCCATGGATATCCCACTGATTGTTTTTAAAGCATCATTGATGCAGTACAGTTCACACAGCATAAATCCACTCATTCACAGTATGCTGTTCAGCAGTTTTACATGTTCAGAGTTACACAACCACCAGCTATCATAGATGCAGCCTGTTCTCTGTGTCTTCAGTGTAGAGAATGCACTGAGTTATCTCTACCATGCAAAGATCTATTTAACGCCTTTTGGGACAAAGACAAGGGCAATCGACAGTCATCTGAATGGACTCACAGTTCACTCAACAGGAGGGAAACCATGCATGGTAATGGAAACCTACCCAGCTTCCCAGGGCTAGTGAGGTCATGGACCTTAGGAAAGAATTTTCTAATACTACCACTTTGCTAGAACAGCACAATTCCTCGGTGTATTCTAAATCATATCCTTATACCCATAGGGAAGTGTGCCTAACACCTCTCATCAAAGAAGCTTCTCTTTACAGCAAATGAGGATAATCACAGAAAACCACAACTGGACACCATACAGAGATCAGCAGACCACGGGAGGCTGGCCTCAGCAGATGTGTCTATATCACAGCTCCTGTATATGTAGCTCAGGGAGCATGGCAGAAGAGGGGGCAGAAAGACTGGAAGAGCCAGAATACCAGGAAGCCTGCTGTGAAACAGTCTCTCCTAGAAATGGCTGAACAGATAGGGCTGGAACAATGGCAATATCAGTGGACATGTTAATGTGGAAAGGGGAGATTTTCACAGGGTCCCACCTTAGACAAAAAATTCACAGGAGAATAATGACTAATGAATTAGCCTTTCCAAGTGACTAGCCACCCCCTCCCCCGCCCATTGGCTGTCTAATGCAGAGTGGGACATATACAGACAAACAACAATAACAGAATCAGCAAGTTTTTTATTTATATAGATTTATATAGATTTGTGCATGCAACACACACACATATACACATATACACATATACACACACACATGCACATACACTAATGAAAAGGAGGCTATCAACTTGAGAGTGGGTAGGGACACAGGAGGAGTTTGAAGAAGAGCTGAGAGAGGTTGACAGAAGGAAGGGAAGGAGGAAAAGTGATGTGATTCTGTTTGGATTAAAAGCATATCATCAGTGTGACAAGGTATGTGGTCTGATACAGCCCAGCATAGTGTTTTGGGTTGTGGCAACCTGTGGCTAAAGCTCCACAGGTGGCAGAAGATTTGGTTGGAAGACAGGGCCCCACCAAACTGCTGAACTTCAACCAGTCATTAAGCCCTCAGGAAAGCCCAGGTTGCTCATATGTAACAGAAGACAGCAATAACTCTGTGTTTGCTACATGCAAAACGAGACACTTCAATGGGTGATTGTACTCTATCCTTAAGAATCTGCAAAGCTTACAGGCTGTTGGAAGCATTCCGAAAAAGGACAGGTCCATCCCATTCACAAAGCCCCTGGAGCTTAGAGCTGTCAAGGAGCTTACTCTATGAACATAAAGCAATGTGCAGAACCGGAACTCAAGGTTCTGGGCCATTTGACCCCAGAGCTGATGCTAACAGCACTGCGGTGAGGACTAAGGAGAGTGGGCCACAGGGAGCAGGCTTCTTACACATCCAGCTGATGATGACAGTAGAGTCAAAGGAATCTGTCTCTGTCATTCAGTGTCCATTGCTTAGGAACACTGTTGTCATTCTAACAAAAAAGCATATTGCAGGATTTCTGTTTGCCCGCAAGTACATTAAAATGGATTTCAAAAGCCCATAGGTGGAACACCTTTCTGAGGTACTTCTGCAAGAAGAGACTGCTTTTATTTTTAGATGCAATTATTGTCAGCTCCACCATTCTGCCCTGGTACAGCGAAATGTCTTCTTCCTACAGTTTTCAGAATCTAACTCACACGTTCTGCTAGTCATGAGATGCTTGAAATTTTAATTTGGGGCTTTGAGCATTCCTCATCTCAAACATAACCTTGTGTCAGAACACAGGTTATAAAAATAGAGACGGGTGAATGACATCTTGGGACAGATTTACATAAACCTGGAATTCAGGATGCACACCCCTTGTTTCAGAGGCAAACCTTTTCCTCTTAGGAACACACACACATTCGCACTTTCTTGCACACATTCAGAATAAAAATGGAGGTAGGATGGAGATGGAGCTTGGTGGCCAAGTGCTTGCCTAACACCTGCAAGGCCCTGGGTTCCATCACTAGCTCTCTAAAAAGGGTGCATGCAATACATCATATGTGTAACTTACTAAATTGATGATAAATTCATTTTATAACTTATAATTATATATAAATATATTATATAAGTATACAGCTATATGAATTATAAATTCATTTCTATAAATAAAGCCATGTATAGATGCATATGTGTGTGTATATACATACATACATATATGTGTATATATATATACATATATATACACATATACATATGTATGTGTGTGTATATATATATATACTTGAAGTCATACTAACCAAGAAAGGTGATGACAAAGATTAATGCCCTCTACCAACAGCATCATTTATTTTTACTACTCTGAGCTGTTTGGTACAGGCCAAGGTAAACCATGCGTCCATGACAGGACAATAACTCAGCCATCGATGCGCCAGAGTTCAGGACTATTGATCGAGTGGCTCTCAGTGCTCAGGAGACACCCCTACTTCCTCTTATCCTCAGGAAGGCTGGAGCAGTGAGTTAAAAGCAAACCTCAAAATGTACATCCTTTCTCATAGTGATGCAAAATTTCTATTGCAATCAGCTACCCACCTTAAGGTAGTAATTAAAGTACTGCCTTCTAGTGTGGGCTTTTTGACAGTCAATAAAAATACAGTGTGATTTTAGGAGCTGGGATGAGGGTTGCTATTGTAACAAAAGTGAGACTTGTGGATCTTACAAAAGATGATTCTAGACAGTTGGGGGGATAACAGTGACAGCCATTTGAGGAGCAGAACCAATAGCAAAGACAAAGAGAGGAGAAGGAAGTGGTGTGTAGGGAAGAATCCCACTTCAAAAGGAGAGCCTAGCAAGTGATGGGAGCTGTGCCCAAAGCAGAGGCCAGGAGCCATGGGCTGGCATTAGAAAGGCAGCACAGGTCAGGGTTCTGTGGCTGTTTCAGAGCACAAAAGCAATGTGAATGACTAGTCCAGAAATGATTCACCATAATGGAATGATTTAGGATCAGGAGTCATGTCAAATGAATTTGTGGGCTTTAATTTTTTTTACATGATATATAATTTCTCTTTTGTGCATTACATGCCAGCATGTCTATGTGGAGGTCAGTATTCAATCTGGGATGCCAGTCCTCACTTCCTACCTTGTTTGAGTCATGATCTCTTTGCTGTTAGCCACTATGTACAGCCGGGCTAGCTGGCCTACCAGTGTCCAGGGATTCAGCCTTCGATGTCTGCCTCCCACCATGCCCCTAAATGCCCTTTCATCCATCCTGCCTTGCTTCCTATTAGCAACAGCATTCCTTCCACCTCCTCTGCACCAGGAACTCTGAGCATATGGCTACCTGGCTTAGTATTGCATATCTGTGATGGTTAGCTTTCACCATCAACTTGTCTAGCTTGGATTGTCCTGTGGGAGATTGTCACAATTACGTTAGTCGATGTGGGAAGGACCAGCCTCATTCCCTAAGCAGGGGTCTTGAACTGTATGAACTAGACTAAGCACAAGCAAAAAAGCAAGCAAGCATGCATACACTCATTTCTCGCTGCTTTCTACTGTGGATATGATGTGAGTAACTTTTGAAGTTCCTGCCTTGACTTCCCCGCAGTGATGGATTTTAGCCTACAGTTATCAGATGAAATAAACCGCTCTCTCCTCTGAGCTCCTTTTGGTCGGCGTGTTTTATCACAGCAACAGAACTAAAACCAGAACATCTTGACTTTCCCCCATGATGGACATGACAGAAGTGGTGTGCGTAGCTTTTGAATTGAGTCATTAAGGAAGAAAGTGGCTGCGTTTCCTATGAGCTAGACCATGAATATGGTCCTGCTGAGCTGGCATTGACAGCATAAAGGAAATACTTCATGTGGTAATGAGTAACCAGTCAGGAAGAATATGGAGCCCTGGGTGACCTCATGCAGCAGACCTACACACACACAAACACACATGCACACACATGTGCACACACACACACACATGCATGCACTCATGCACACATGCACATGCATATACCACACCACTCATCTGCCTCTGGACTGATTTAAAAAAAGAAGAAAGAAAGAAAGAAGGAAGAGGAAAGAAAGAAAGAAAGAAAGAAAGAAAGAAAGAAAGAAAGAAAGAAAGAAAGAAAGAAAGAAAGAAAGAAAGAAAGAAAGAAAGAAAGAGAAAGAAAGGAAGGCAGGCAGTTCTAACTTGCTTAGCCAGTATCCTGTGGACGTAGGCATAGGTGTAGGTCATTCCTCTACAATAAGGACAAATTTTAAAAAAAAGACAATCATAATAAATGCTCTGAAGAAACAAGTCAGGAGATAAAAGATAGAGAGGTTATCAGTAGGGAGGGTGGATTACTTCAGATGAGAAGCCCTGTCTTGGGGCTGGAGAGTTAGTGAGCAATTGTTACTCTTGCAGAGCATCAGGGTTCGGGTCCCAGTGCTCACATGGTGGCTCGAGTTCCAGAGGATCTGACACCTTCTTGTGACCTCCATAAGCACCGGACACACAACACATGGCGCACAGAAATACACGCAGGAAAAAAAACACTCATACACATAAAGTAAAATAAATAAATCCAAAAATAAAATCAAAGAAGCTAGTTCTTCTCTAAGGAGGTGACATTTAAGATGAGATCTGGGGGCTACATGTGGTGGTGTATATCTTTAATCCCAGTACTAGGGGTGGTAGGAGACAGGCTATCTCTGTGAGTTCAAGGCCAGCCTGGTCTACATAGCAAGTTCCAGTCCAATCAAAGCTACTTAGTGAGACCCTTTCTCAAAGATGAAAACCCAATCAGATCCCAAGGGTAGATGGGGCAATAGATAGGTTCAGTCTCCCTGTGGTAATTTCCTTCTTTCTCCTCTGTGTGTTTTGATTAGCTTGTTCTGACCTGTGCTGTGGGATGGTGTGTGTGTGACAAAGACAGCTGCATAAAACACTGGAAAACCCTCATTCCTGGAACGCTTCACCTCTCTCTGTGACTGTGAAATGCTACGAGCATCACTCAATCGACTAGTGACAACCCCTTCTGAGCAGTCAGCTATCTGTACAATGGTCATACATGTATAGGAAATACTTGACATCACAGTGCTTAGCATCCAACAGCAGCACAGTACACTGAACTGACTATGTTGACGAAGTGTGGTTCGGAAAATATTTGAAAGTCATCTTCCCTGGATGATTTCATGTCACTATAGGCTTTTCTTTGGAAATATAATGATGGGGCCTTGTGTATTTTGAGATAATTTTTTTCCAGAAGTATGGTAAAGCTTAGTGACCGAAATCAGGATTTAGATCTCTTGTCCTGCCTTCTCTTGGACACATTGACCAAAATTAACAGAAGTGTGCCCTGTCCCTTGCATGTTGGATATGCCATAGCTTTGGTTTTTGTTTCTTGTTGCCCCAGACTATATGAGTGTATTGAGAAGGCTAACCTGGGGACCTTTGGTCCCTACTCCATTTTCACCCTATCAGTGATTTAAGGACAGAAGGAGATGGTCTTTGTTCTGGGGTAAGTAGGAAAATCTTAAGCAAACTGTGAGTCTGTTTCATTTATTTAATTCTATGTGTCTTTTTTTTTTTTTTAGCTATGGGATGGAAAGATGGCTCAGTCCTTAAAGTGCTTACCTCAGGGCCTGAGGACCTTGGTCTGCTTCTGGATATATTAGTGACTTTTCTGTTACTGGGATAAAACAAAAAGATCAAGGCAACTTACAGAAGAAAACATTTGTTTGGGCTTTCACATCCAGGGGAATAAGAATCCATCATGACAGAGAACCATGGCGGCTCACGGCAGGCAAGACTGAGAACTCATATCTCATCCATGACCGCAAAGCAGTGAGATCAAACTGAAAATGGTGTGAAACTTTAAGCTCTCAAAATATTCCCTCAGTGACAAACTTCCTCCAAGAAGCCGTAAACCTCCACCAACCTCCAATCAAGAGTTCAAGGGCATGAGCCGTGGGAGACATTCTCATTCCAACCACCAGACCAGAACTCACAGAAAACAAGCCTCGGGGTTGCGGGGTGTACTTGTCATCCCAGGCTGGAAGGGTGGAGACAGGAGGATCCTTTAGGCTCGCTAGCCAACCAGTCCAGCCTGGTCGGTGAGCTCCATGCCAGGGAGAAACCTTGTTTCAAGGAAGAGACAGTGCTCCAGAAGATGACACCTAAATTGCCCTCTGGCCTCCACATGTACCCACACACGCGTACGCACACACATAGACACAAACATGCCTATGCACAAGCGTTTTTAAAAGTCGTATTAGCCAATGATAGGATGGCTGGTACTAGATTTAGTTGTTTCCCATGCGTCAGCCACTCTGCTGACAGCCATGTTACAGTAACGCATGTACACTGTGCCACAACTGTGTAAGCTAGAAGGTAGAATGAACTATGTACAGGATGCAGGAATTTCCAGAATAGGGGATTTTCTGAGTTTCTGGGCACATGGATTAACATGAGTTAATCACCCTGTAAGTAGCTAAGGAAGGACTTGAGAGCTGTTGGATTCTAAAGCAATTGCTCCCAACTATTGCGTGCATTACTACATTGTGTTTTATGACTTGACTTTTCCGTACACATTCATTAGTAAGGAGAAGGAAAGTCCTCTCTCGGGTACTGAGCATTAAAGGAAAACAGTGCTAGCCAGAAAGCCTTTTAACATGGGACCATGCTCACTCTGCATGCACTGCAATCAATTTTAGAGTGTTTCTCAAAACACTCCAAACAGCATATGGACACTGAGGAGATGCTTTGCGCTGTCTTGTCGGGATTGATGCACAGCAAGCATTTCTGAGGCTTTAAATGCTGCATGTGAAGATGAATATGAAGAAATTCACTACCAAGCTTTGTTAAAAAAGAAATACTTTGTTTTTTAATGGATGCTATCCCCAGTGATGAGTTGTTTGGCCTCTAGAAATATGAAGTTGATTTTAAAAAATACACTGCTGCAAATCTCAAAGATGAACTTCCCCTCCCCCACCCCTTTCAGGGTTCTCCCATAAGGTTATGGCTGAACAGAATGCTGTAAGATCTGCCTGACAGATGATTTTGCTTAATGATAAGATTGCAGGGAAACAGAACAAAGATTAAAGGGTCACTTCTGGATCCTTTTTTTATGCAGAAGCCTACACATAGCATACACATACAATATTCAACCTAGACGCAGACGCCTCTCAGCTGGTTCAAGGGACAAAGCTACTTAGATTCATTGTGTAGTCAGTGAGAACACGTACTGGCTTGGCAAACACTTTGTCATGTTTCCAAGGTGACTAAAGCAGTATGTCCTCTGCCCTGCAAGCATTTACAGCATCCTGGTAACAGCTGCCTGCGTGAAAGGCAATGGATAAGGACACCGGACAAAGAAAGCTCTGCAAGAACAAGAAGCAAGGTGGATTTTCTGACTGTGGGGTGTGCAGTAGTTTCCCTGAGCTGGGATTTCAGAGTGCAGCTAGAACATCAACAGCACATAAAGGTCCCACCTTCCCCAGGCAAAGAGTATGCTTTCAGCGAAGCCACAGAAGACTTAGTGGCTTAAGAAGAAATCTGGCCAAGTTATTTGATATTACATAAAGGAACACCAAAAAATAACAAACCAAATGCCCAAGATTTACGAATGAGCCCATTTTGTTTATAAGTTTAGGCTTTGGAAAGTCACCTTATTTACAATAGATCAGTTCAATAATCTTGGAATTTCCTTATTTCTACAGTTCAGAATTTAGCACATATCGTGGAGACCCTTAACGTATGGTAAGCTCTTATATGAATATGTATCTCTTCGTCGTTTGTTTTTGTAACTCAGGAGCTCACTGAAATTATTATTAGTCAGACCGATGTATTCATTGTAGCTGTACTCAAAAAGGGAAATACATTTTCCAACCAGGCTCTTTTCCTTGAGTATTTTCCAACTCTAGAGTGTTTGAGAAAGAACATGACAATTGAACTTTCCTTCCTAGATTGATATTACCCATCATCAACCTGATATACATTTTAAATTATCTCCCTTGATGGCTGTAATGGATGTGTGATGACCCAGGAACATGCTCACTTCTCAGCTGACATTTTGGTTCCATACTTACAAAGTTTTTGGGTGAGAACAGGGAACCACCTGGGGTTGTGAATGGGTTAAAAACAAGCCAGAGTTTCTGATAATTCCATGTCTGAACTTGGTGTAAGGAGTTCCTTGCTTTGTAAGGTGCCAAGCTGTCTCCTTAGCCTCCACAAAACCAAAACCGAAATGCATCTGTTAGCACCACAGAGGTATGTGAATCATAAGCATTGAGAAATGTCATGCCTAAATTAAGCCTTATCATCAAATAGTATTTATTAAACACCCACATCCTGCATACACGTGGCAGCGTGTGAAGTGCATCAGCAGCAGAATACAGAATCTTCAGCTACAAACATACTTCATAATAAAATACCAAGCAGCTGTTAGAGGTCATAAAGATAGTCCTTACTGTAAATATACCCACCACAAATTTTTAGCAAGCCATTGGATGGAGTGGCTTCTCCCATATGGTGAAGCCTCTGCTGAAATGCTTCATGTTCAGCTACCCTTATCAGTAAATAAAAGACTTATAGATAATTACAGCTATGTGTCTTCTGGATATGACAAGACGCTCCCAGAAGAAGTACTCACGTGTGGACTCATGACATTTTATACCATGTTTTTGAAAATTATGAGACAATTAGACATACCATGAGAAACAACATCCACACACTTTATTTTAGACTGTGTATCACACTACTAAATATTTATTGCTATTGCACTCTGTAATTACTTGTGAGAATATGTGCATTAAAAGAATTCATAAAAGCTGAACAAATTGAACATTTGAAAACAATAGCGCTGAAATTACTTTTTGTAGCTAGGGGCTGAAAGTACACATGAGTGAAAAATCACATTGTTCCTCCATCAGCTGGTGTTTTGCCTACAGTACAGCAGAAAATTCTCTTTGGTGTATGCTGTGCAGCTAACCTTCAAAAGACTCACTGTGTGAACCAATCTTTTGGAGAGATCCAAAGCTGTTTTAAAATCTGAATGTCTAATGTGGTCCCTATGGAATTTTGGACCCATTAGTCACTTTACAAATGCACTTACTATATGTCAGTCCCATTGATTAATTTAGCCTCATATACGTTTAACTGCCTTTAATATGCTTAGTATCTTACTGAGTGATTTGAGGGTGACTGAGGGCTTAAAGCGGTGGTTCTCAACCTTCCTAATGCTGTGATCCTTTAATAAATTATTTTTGTTGCTACTGCATAACTGTAATTTTGTTACTGTTATGAGTCATAATGTAATGATAGGCAGATGGTCATAGGTGATCCCTGTGAAAGGATCGTTAGGCCACTAAAGGGATCATGACCCACAGGTTGAGAACCCCTCAATTAAAAGAGAAGCAGACAGTTCCCGTCCTGTGTCATTTAGCATCTCTGTTTCTCAGAGTGGTGCAACACATTAACAACATCTTTATCAGCCAACTTAGAGATGGAAAAAATGAAGCTCAAAAAGAACGTAATGATGTAACACTTATGAGGCCTCAGACCACCTGTGCTCCTGGGGCCTCCGCGTGAACACAAAGTGAGCACCTGTAAGTGGGGTGTTTTTCTATAGCGTTTACTTAGACAAGGCATGAGATTTGTCCATTTTATATGACATCTGTCTGGTGAATAAAACAACTATAAAACAGCAGAGCCGTTGATGTTAGGTGATTTGCTGTAAGTTGATACGATGGCAACATTTTTAACTAAGGATACCATTCTTTACCTTAAACCGTTCTATAAATCAGTCTTTTGCTGTATCATCAGTTCCTTAAGAATCTAATTTAAAGGAGCTCATCACGTAAGCATCCCAAGATAGGAATCTATGGAGACACATCCAGAGTACTCTTATTACTTCTAAACTATGGCCATTTCTAGTTGGTTGCAGAAAAAAAAAAACAAAAAAAAAACTTACCATTTATTTATTTTAGTGTAAAAATGCTAAGCTTAAAAAAGGAAAAAAACTAAAGATAGTTTCATATCATCCGTATTGTCTCTGGTTACTGCTCCACAAGTAAGAGTGAGAATATCACCTGTCAGTTGTGCCCTCTACTTTTGAGTGCTAATTGATGACAAAGTCGAGAGCTTGTGAAGGCACCACCCCTTCTCAGTCACTTGAGAGTTGATTTCTCCTGGCTTTTCGTTTACTCCTGTTCTCTACCCTACATCTCACAGTCTCAGTAACTGTCTTACCCAGGAGGAAAAGGGAGCAAAGGATACAAGAGAAGGAAAGAAACATCCTGTCCACTCTAGTAGTCATTTTCAGAAAGGGGAATCCAGCAGGATGATGGAGGTAGCAAGGGAATGATTTCAGACGGTGAGTGTTGCATTCAGATACGTCTTCCTCTTTCCTGAGTGAATTGAGCGTTACTGGTATCCCTCCAGGACGGCATGATTAAGACAGACCTGCACTGTGTTTGCTAGATAGCAAAAGGCACATTTTCAGACCTTAGGACAAGCAGCCACGTTCTGGTAAAGTTCCACTTATATAAGCTGCGAATGCTGAAGACCGCAGAACTAAAACCCAAAGCAACCGCTGAGTTAATAAAGACATGGGTCTGTTTTGCTATCGGAAGAGGAAGTGTGCTTCTCACTTAGCTGACTTTAAAAACCACTAGATCCTCCACCAAAAAAACAAAACAAAATTCTCTCTGTGTCTTTCTTCAAAGAATGTAGAAGGAATTTTGAGTTTTAAAAAAAGTGCATAAAGTGACATAGAGACTCCAAAACGCTGCAGATTATCGTAATTGGCTCTGAAGAGCTGGTTTCTTTCAACCTTTGCAGTTTCCGCTGCGGCCCTGCTGTTTTAGCTGTGTCGACACGGGCAAAATAGGGAGTCCAAGTAATTAGGAAAATAATTCAAGCCAAAAAGTATGGCTGAGAAAGCAGCCACTCGGCAGCTCTGCTCGACACCATCAATGCCAGCTTGTAACAGCCCAGTTCTCAGTTGTTGTCTCTCTTTCTCCCCAGAGACCTCAAACATGACGACATGATGAGATTCGAATCATTTCTACTCAGAACTTCATATTTATATACGTACTTTTAATTCTTCCTTCTGAATAAACTGTGATCAAGCTGGATCAATCTGGTTACCGCAGCTCACCATCGATCACCATGTTGGAGACTCGAGAAGCGCCAGGGCAGTATCAATCAAGAATAACTCACAACGTGTTCACAGACATCTCTCTAAGTAGACTACAGGAATGGAAGCCACCCCTGAAAACGCTTGTTGATGATCAAAGTGCCATCTTTTTTCTTACTTACCGAAAAGACAAAGACTGTGACCGACTTCTTCCATATTGCTTAGAACTTAGAACTCAGGGGAGAAATTGCTACAGTAATAAGTAAAGCCCTCCTTTGAGTCAGCAGAGATGGCTGCCTGTCCACCTACTCACACCCTACCATATGGTAAGGTGTGTGGGGATGTTGCAAGCCAAACATTCCCTTGCTGCCATTTTTCTTGTTTCCTCAGTTTCGACAAGGTCCATAAATAAAACAGGACCTTTCTGTCTCCGGGAGTGCTGGGGGAGGGAGTTCTTTCTACGGTCTCATTTCCTCTTGTCCGAGGCTGAGCCAAACTGTTTGCTTATTGAGTTATAGCCCCTATACCAACAGCAACACTCCTGCCCTTGTTGACAGGCTGTATTTAGTCAATGTGTCATGAGGTGCCATGCCCCATACCTCAGATGACTGAACATGTCAACACCATCATATGGATTCTTAAGGCATGGGCGTCTCAGTAATGAGATCCTGTCCATTTTTAGAGGAGCGTGTGGACTCCGACCCTCTCCTCTGAGACCGCCATGCTATTGGAGGAGAAGGAATGCTACTCAAGGGCCTGGAGACTTACTGTTTCCTCTTGACTTAAAGGCAGGCTATAAGATTCTTGGGACTCTGCTTGTGTTTGTTTAACCAATGTACTGGTTTGTTTCTGCTGCTGTTGTCTGTCAGCTTGACGTAAGCTGGAATCATCTGGGAAGAGGGAGCCTCAGTTTCAGAATTGCCTCCTTCAGCTTGGGCTGCGGGCAAGTCTATGGGGGCATTTTCATGATTGGGAGTTAATGTGAGTAGTGTCATCCATGGGCAGGAGGTCCTGGGTTGGAAGAGAAAATAAACGGAGTAGCCATGGCTAGTGAGCAAGCAAACGGTGTTCCTTTATTGTCTCTGCTTCGGTTCTTGCCTCCAGGTTCCTGCCTTGAACCCCTGCCTGACCTCCCTTCATTATGGACTCTAAACTAATTGCTGAAAGCTGAAATAAGTCCTTCCCTCCTTGAGTTACTTTTGGTTATGAGGTTTATCACTGCAATAGAAGGCAATCTAGGACACCTGTCCTTCATATTGATCTAGACGCTTACCCCACAGAACTTGACTGTTTTCAAAGTTAGAGTTGCTCATTAATTACAGTTATTATATAACATATTGTAGTATTTGTTATAATTGTAATGTAATATTACAGGTATAATATAAAAGTAACATTACTTACAATGGTAACTAGAGACACTGTACTTGCTATGGTCACAACACCATGACCATGAGCTATTCTAGCAACATCGTCTTTGAAGTCCGTTCCACCTTCTGGCTATCTTGTCTAATTGCTTCTGTGACTGGTGCCAAGTAGTGGCTATTTCTTTCCTTTGGTCTTTAACAGGGCTGCAGTCCTTTGAAGCCAGCTCATCCCGGGACAGAACGGAAGTCTCAGTTCAATGAAGGAATTCTTGATACTTGGCTCTGGTTCATGGATCCCTCGTCCCCATTTAGGAGGGCTCTGAAGACTAAACAGATGTTTTTCATTGAGAGAAGAGAGTGGATATATGATGGAATTGACATGTTATTTCCAGTAAAATACCATTACTCTTCCCTTCCCCCAGAGTAGTTTTTTTTTTTCCTTTCTTTGGAAATCAAAGACAGAGGCATTCAAGACAAACTAACATTTTGTATCTTTTCTGTGCTGGGCAGGCAGACAGCCTCTCCCTGCCTCTTCAGCTTTGTCTTGCCCACTGTTTGCTCTCTGACCCCAGGCACTGACTTCCTTTCAGGTTCTTGAGGTGCTGCCTTCTGATAGACTTCTGCATGCCCTGCTCCCAGATGGGAAAATATGATTTCAACCATTTCACCTAAGGGTGCCTCCTCACACCTCCACTTTCTCCAAAGAAGCTCTCCCAACTTCTCCGATCAGGTCAGTGATTCTAATGGAGACTCCCTGGGCCCCTTTGAGGCTCTGCTTTAAAGTAACCACAGCTGCCATTTTATTGTTTTTGTGGTTTCTCTTTAAGTAGACTATGTGCTATCTGATGTCAGGGATTGTGTGTGCTTGTGCTCACCATGGTATTGTAAGCCATGTGTTGCCGCCATTCCTACTAAAGGACAGTGAATCATGACTTACCAAACAGTGGTGAAGGTAGTAAAGGAACCTGCAAAGGAAAGAAGGCACAAAGAACAGGGGAATGTGACAGAACCCAGAGCCCATAGGTGTGCAAACAGAGGGAAAGAGGTGGGGAGGAAGTGGGCTGGGTCAGAGAGTAGAGGGCGTCATGTGCCACATAAGGGACTCACATCAAGGACTCACTCATCATAAGGAATGCAATATATGGGACTCATCGAAAGGACTTAAGAAAGGAAAGTCTGAGCAGATTCCAGAACTGCTACTCTGGAAGTAGAAAGTGGTAGACAGATTAGAGACAGTCTATGACATAGGCCAACAGAGAGAGCAGCAGATACAGCGATGATCCCAGAGGAGCGGTGATGGGAACTAGAAGGGGGCCATCAGTGGCAGGGATGGGAAGGAGTGGACACAGTTGCTGCTAGAGGAAGAGAAATGAATGGAATTCACAGCAATTAGGTGAGAAAGCTGACAGTGAGAGAAGATTCTGGATGACCTCCAAGTTTCCGGTGTGGCCAATTAGTAAGGTGTCATATGCAAACGACTCTCATAGGAAGGGCAGAGAGTTGGGTGAGATAGGAAAAAAAGTTGCACTTGGGACCCATAGAATTCAGAGTGCTTGAGAATCCTACCATTGGAGCTGCCCACTGGGCTAGCCAAGCGCTGGTGACATGTGGGTCTACAGTTGTGAATCGGGTCAAGAGGAGAAACTGCAGAGAGGATGGAGGAACGAAACTTGCATTTTGAGTAAAGCACATTTTAGAAGAAGCTGAAGGTAGCCAAGGAGATAAGGTTTCCCAATATCTTTCATCTAAGCAATAAGGCATGGAAAACAATGTCTAACATGAAAGGAAAGTCATTCTACTCCCAGTAAATTGTTTTGTGTTTTTTTTTTTTTTGTCATGTTCATGGCATTTTGCATATCATCAGCAGGCAGCCCAGTGGTTATGAGAAGTCGCCTGACCTCTTAGGAGAACTGGCTTCAACCCCATGCATAGGCCTTTAAATCGTCTGTGTATTGCTAAGATCTTTAACGATTGCTCATGACCCCCCACCCCCCATCCCTGCTGCCTTCCTTCCTCCACTTAGCCTTCGTTCTGTGGTATTGTGGGAGAACATTAAGGCAAAGATGTTAAATGATGTAGCAAGTATTACGTCATGAGCCAGTAGCCGAGCAGACTCATCAAGTTGCCCTGCCTATTCTTAAGCTCCTCCAGTACTGAAAGGAAACATCCAGTTGTAACTCTGCACTAAGCGATATTCCCTGTCCTTTCTGGTCTTGATCCTTCATTCACTCCTCCATGGAAGTCATTTTTTGGGCCCTATGGATGAAAGAAGAAAGCCATGATCCTCGCTGCTCAAGGGGGCGGGAGGCTGGACTGGCAGCCAATTAGGAGACGCTATGATTAGTGCCATGAATGAAATCATACGGATGCCACAAATGGCATAGAGGGAAGCCAAATTCTACCCTGAAGCTCAGAGAGGATGCTTAGGAGAAAAAAGGTTTTTGCAAAAGCCTAATTTTATCTTAGAATATAAATGTCACAGAGGCAAAGAAATTTGGATTAAATATATATATATATATATATATATATATATATATATATATATATATATATATATATGGCTAATATGTATAAAACTTATCATCTTCTATTTATGTCCAAGTGTCAAGTATCAGAGAGGAAGCAGGAGGGAAGATAAACAATCTAACAGGGGAAGCATTAGGTAACAGTCTCTAGCACCCTGGAAGTCTAGTGTCCTCACACCTGGAAATGGCACTGAAGGGAAGGAAGAAGCTACAGACACTGACTCTGTCCGTGGCGGAAGCCAGCCCTCATATGCTACCGATTCGTCATTGGTTTTCTTTTCTTCTTCTCTTTCATTTTGTTTCTGCTTAAAAGCAACTCCGTCTCAGTTCAGTTCTTCTCATTGCTTTTTACAAATGAAGGGCTGAGAAGGCTGCTGGTTGCCTTGACATCTAAGTTCACTCCGGTGGCAGCGGCTGCGATTTTATCATGGGGGAAGGTGCTGAAAGAGCAGTGCTTCCTCCAGTATTTCTTCACTGAGTTGTAACAATAATGGCTATGATGCAGGGGACAGAGACAGGGAGACTCCTGTACCCAGACTCCACGTCCCCTTCCCCATACAGCACCATTACTAGACGCTGTTCCAGGACATGGTAGCATCAAGGAAGGGATGTTTACCATCATATAATAACGTATACCAATTACGTCCTGACAATGTTCAACCCTTTTTTCTCCACCATTACTTACTACTCTGACTCCTCTGGAACTGCTGTCTTATACCCAGTGTACAGACGAGGCAACAGACTGTCTGGACTAGGTCTCATAAACCAGATGTGGTGGGTGCTGGGACCATAACCCTGAGCTTTCTGATGTCAAAGCCCATGTTCCGTGTCTTAGTCTATAAAAGCATACTGTGGCTGGTGGTGGTGGTACATGCCTGTAGTCCCAGCACTTGGGAGACTGAGATGGAAGGATCATTAGTTTAAAGCCTCTGGGGGAGGTGGGAGGGGAGAGGCAAGTGCAGGAGGAGCACCTCCAGTGGAGATTTTATAAGGAATTTTTTTTTTCCCTACCACCGTTCTGGAGGCAAAGAGCATAAAACTAAAGGGCTCCATCTGGTGAAGGTCTTTTACCTGCCTCACAACATGATAGAATCAACATAAAGCAAGACAGAGGAGATATGCAAGCTCAGTTATCTCTTTACAAAGCCACTTATCCCAACATGGATGCCCACATCCATGTTGACCACATCAAACCCCAATTTCCCCTGAAAGGCCCCATCTTTTCAAAACACCACCATCAATTGAATTTGGAGACTAAGTATCCAGCATAAGAACTTTTGGGGGATACCCTTAAAGCAGACCAGTCTTCCATTATTCTGCTGCCTCTTGTCTACCTGTTCAGTCAACGAAGATCAGAGCAGATCTTTAGAAAATGACCTTAACTTTATCATCCCAATTCTGAAGACAGCATCTATACAACTTATTGAACATGGAGATGTCAAGCTGGTTCCTACATTGAGCTGTCATCCCTACCTGCTAGTGTCGTACTTTGCATGCTACCAGAAGAGGAAAAGAAACACCAAGCCAGCCACAAAAACTTTGATCTACAATGGTGTCCTGCCTACAAGATATGCTAGGGGAATGGTGGCACAACGCTTGTGGAGTAACCAACCAATGTCTGATTAGACTCCACAAGACAGAACCCATACCTGGTACTGCTTAGGTGACCAAGGATTAGATATCCTTGGGACCTAGGATAAAACCAAATACTACTGTTATAAAAAAAGTAAATAAAGAAGACTAGCAATAAAATGACTCCCAGTGACATTCTGCTACATTCATGGATCAGTGCCTTGCTCAATCATCATCAGAAAAGCTCCCTCCTGCAACAGGTGGGAATAAATATAAAGACCCACAGCCAGACTATATTTAGAGAGTGACAGACCCTGGAACACTCAGTGCTAAATGGGATATCTCCATCAAATCCCTCCCCTCAGGGCACAGGGCTCCGGGAACTGTGGAAGAGGAGGCAGAAAGTATAAGAGCCAGAGAGGAAGGAGGACACTAAGAAAACAAAGCCTTCTAGATCAACATGAACAAAGCTCTTGTGAACTCACAGAAACTGAGTCAACATACACAGGGCCTGCCCAGGTCTGCACCAGGTCCTTTGGGTATATATTATGGCTTCCATTTAATGTTTTTATGGGATTCCTGAGTGCGGGGATGTGTAGGTCTCTGTTTCTTGTGCCTTCTCTTGGGCTCTTTTTCTTATGTTTTTGTTTTGTTTAATTCCAGTGTGTTAGGTTTTTTTTTTAAAAATCTTATTATATTTTATTTCATTATTATCCCTTGGAAGCCTGTTTGTCTTCTAGTGAGAAACAGAGAGGGAAAGAATCCAGATGGGAGGGGAGGAGAGGAGGAGTTGGGGAGAGCTCTTCCTCCTCTATGGAGGAAGTGAGAAGTGAGAAAAAAAGTATAGTTTCAATAAAAGGGAAAATTAACTATCATAGACTTCAATATCTTCATAGGAAGTAAATATCTAAAATGTCCACGCTGTCACCAACTGCTCAGGCTCCTGTTATGTTGTTCCTGTTTTTGCTGCTGCACACGCTGATGTGTTATTTACTTCTAATCAGAATATTGTTTTTGGTCTCTGCTTTTTCTATTCAGTGTTATTTCAAAATACAGCCTCATGTTCTGACATGATTGACAGCATTCGTCATTTCAACGGCTGGGAAATATTTGGCTATGGTCATTATTTGGTTTCCTTGTGGTTCCCAACCTTCGTAATGCTGTGACCCTTTACTACAGTTCCTCACGTTGTGGTGACCCCCCCAACCATAACATTATGTTTGTTGTTACTTCATAATTGTAATTTTGCTACTGTTACGAATCATCATGTAAATATCTGATATGTAGATGGTCTTAGGTGACCTCTGTAAAAGGGTTATTCAACCCCCAAAGGGGTCACGACCCACAGGTTGAGAACCGCTGCTTTAGTATAGCCATGGATAATTTTCTATACTCTTTTTTTGCAATACCCTCTTATGATTACCATTTGACACTGGGGATTTTTATAAATCACAAGAATTTAAAAGGTAACGATAATTTAAAATTTACCATTTGGCCAACTGATCTACATAGACTTAATCAAAATCATAAAAAGTGTTGAAGGATCTGAGAAGACGACTCAGACAGGAAAGCGCTTGCTGGACAAGCAGGAGGAGCTGAATTTGGATCCCTAGTACCCACGAAAAGCTAAGCATGTCTGTGAGTGCCTATAATCCCAGTGCTGGGAAGGCAGAGAGAGATAGGTCCCCGGGATCTGCTGGCCCCCCAGTCTAACCCCGAAGGGTGAGCTCCAGGTTCAGTGAGAGACCCTGCCTCGAAAAGTAAAGTTCAGGGTGATCGAGGAAGAATTGGTCTCCACGTGCATATTTGCCTTCATGCACACAACTCACGCACATCTGTGCACACTTCTAAACACACACACACACACAAAATAAAATGGAACTTGACCTTGTCAGATTAGATCAGAATCATTAAAAACAAATTAACAGATTTCGAACAAGAGACTTTGTGAAGTTATGATGCTGCGGTCTGAGTACTTGAGCTCCTCAAATACTCATGTCTCATCTCCAAAGTGAGTGACATGAGGAGCTACGTGTGGTGTCCATGAGTGAGGAGATTATGAGGGTGGAGATTTCATATAGGAAATCCATTGCACTGTAAAAAGAGACTTCGGAGCACTAGCTATTCTTTCCCACCATTTGAGGGGTACACTAACGTGGCAACAGCCTGATTGGGATCTTGCCAGACACTGGCTCTATCTCTGTCTTGTACTTTCTAAGTTCTGGAACTGTGAAGAATAACTTCCTGTTGGTTATACGCTATCTTCTTATGCTATTTCTTTGTAAAAATCCCCAAAGACTAAGATATATAACAAAAGAGTACATAAACTCAGTAAAGAAAAGTGGGCTGCTGAGCTGAGGTATTGCTAATGATGACCAGTTGGTGACACTGTCCAACAAAAGCTTTGTCAAAGAAGATAATAGACTTCACATTTTAATCCTTTTGGCCTGTGGGTTTTAACTTTACAATAAAAGGTAGCTGGCTGGAAGTAAGGATTTGATGTTGAAAAAGCTTAAACAAATTTCTTTCAGCCTAGGCAGTATGCTTTTCCCCTGAGTTCACAGAGCTAGAAACATTTTAAAGCCCCAGTAAAAACTTCAGCTCACACAGTTACAAGGATGGGAGAAAGTCTGCTTTTTTTATCCCATAATTCTTACTTAAATTAAGAGCCAATAAGGAGCCCAAACATAACCAAAAGGCTAACGTACAATGTTCAGGGATAATTTCTAAGAAATGATATACTTGGATTTTCTCAGTTCTGATTTCCAGCCACTGTTTCCTGAAGGAACCGGCACACCCTGCTCCACCCCCTTCAGGTGGCTACTGCAGAATGGCATCCAGTAACACCAGGTCCATTCTGGCCCCATGTTTCCTTTCCTGTCCCAGGGGTGTGTCTACTCTGTCTTGAGGACAATGATTGTTTTAAGTGATGTATCACAGGAGCCACAGGGGCAGTGAGGACGGTCTGTGCGGCATCTATGCGCTGGTAACAATTTATGTAGTCAACCTGCTCACTCCTCACAACTGCCTCAGAAAAATCAACCTGATCTTACAGATAAAGCAAGACTCCTCCCCTCCAAAAAACAGAGGTAAAGAAAGTTGGTCAAGGACATATAAGAGCTGAACTGTTCCCAGCCTAGCTATAGCTCTTATCCCCATGCTATGCTCTCTTCCTTCCAAGATTATGGCTATGGATTTTTCCACTAATCATAAACGTCTCCAAATTCCCACTATGTAGGTATAGATGGAGAAAACAATACACAGGAAAAGTGGTAAGGTGAGGGACAGAGGAGAAAGAGGAAAAGAAAGCTACCCTTCTGGGGCCATACTCCATAGACGTGGTTGAAATGGGGTCTGGATCCTATCACCCACGTTTTGGAAAGGGCGGAGGATGGGATGGTTGGGAATGTGGAAAGGGGAAAATAGGGGTGTGGAGTATTATTTGCTTCCCTGTGGGCCCCCTCTGATTCAACAGAGACTGAGCTCATGGTGCTCTGTGTAGGACTCTTGTTGGGAGTAGTGGGGTTCTCCTGAGATGTGGGTGTGCCTCTGGCCTCAGACATCGGAGGTGAATAGATCCAGTGAGACGAAACTATTTTCTCTTCCCTATATAAAAGATGACAGGAGGGGACCAGGAGGCCTGAACAACAGTGGGTATGGGGCCACCCAAAGGACATTTGAGGGTACTGTTCTTACCTTTAAAAATATGAACACATAGAAATATGGAGATGGATATTCCTCACTGACCCACCAAATGCACTCTAAATCAAATATGTGAGATAGACAAGCAGAAAAAGAACAATGAAACCTCATCCCACCTGGGAGTGGGGAGTCATGGTTTTGAGTGCACATCTTCCTGCTTTCAAGACAGGATCATGAATCTCCAGGAATCTCATCGGCTACCTGTCATCTTTGCTCTGCCCTGACTCATGGTATCAGTTAACCATTTTCTGTAGATGTTTCTTATGTTATCCTGTTGGAACTCATTATACACCATGATTTGTAGTTTTATCTTTTCGTATTTTTAAAATCTTCTCCGTTACTACCTTTTTCAACTTGAACTGTGGTATCTTTTCTATACAGATCAAAGAAGATCAAAGAAGATCTCTGGTGGGTGTTTGGGGGGCTGGGGCATTGTGGGGAAATATTACTCAAAACTATGGAAACATCTTAGGGTGTGCTGTGGGAGAACCTTTTGGGGGAGCAATTTAATAATATTTCTTTCTTGGACTAAGGACTCACTCTACAAAATGCGTTATTTTTCTCCTCACTTGAAGGTTTGAGTGGAAGGAAACTATAAACTGTATATGAATTCACATTTGCTTCTATGATTCCTGGAGACCAAGGAGTAATTAATGATATTTCTGCTTCTAAAGTCACTAACAGGGATGATAGATAGAAAAATAAGAGTAGAAACTTGATAGTTTCTTGTTTTTTTGTTTGTTTGATTGATTTTTTTTTTCGAGACAGAGTTTCTCTGTTGTAACTCTGGCTGTACTGGATGTAGACCAGGCTGGCCTGGAACTCATAGAGATCCTCCTGCCTCTGCCTCCTGAGTGCTGGGATTTAAAGGCATGCACCATCACCGGCATGCAGGTAGCTTTCTTAAACATATTTGGCAAGTCACATAGTTTCCCTTTAGAACTGATACATTTTGATAACGGAAAGGCTTCCTGAATCTCTGATTGCTTTAAAGCTATTTCTGATCATCAGCTTTACGTTTCCAATGTGACCATTTTTCATAGCTCTTACAACAAGGCATATGGGTTGTTGCAGAGGTACGCCTCACTGGATGAAGCCTATAGCAGCGGCTTCAGATGAAGAGAGTCTGTGTTTTATGTTCCAAGTGTCCAGTAGCCCCCCAGTGCTGCAGCTCTCACCCTCCGAACCTTTGTTATTCACAAGATGATGTGCTTTCTGTTCTGTTTCCTTCACCTGTTCCATGAAGCTCAGCAGCACTCAAGGTGCTTCATCTGGGATCTTCCAGCAGCACTGACTTCAGTTCTTTCTTCTTAAGTCTCGTTTTGCATTATGTGAGTTAATTTTAGTGCCTAATCATAGAAGCTCATTGCTAACACCCATAAAAAAAATTATAACAAAAGCAAAACCCTTCAGATCTGGATGCCAAGATAAATGTTGTCATCTGGTATTCTGCCTCTACCTAAATACATGTGTTTCTTTCCCATCTGTTTGGAAACTTATTTAAGCAAATTAACATTTCTCTCAGAATTAATCTGGCTTGCATATCAAATGGCAAATATTTTTATTTGAAGAAACTTTGCCTTCTTTGTCACTTAGCTCTTCCTCACACCTCTATGCCAAAACTATTGAAGTTCCTAGCACACAGATAATGAAAACATCATATATTTATTTGCAAGTTTTTTTTTTATAATAAAGTTTATTTTTAAAAGAAAAGAAGAGACTGACACTCAAAAAGGTAAAGTAACTTGCTTAGTTCCTCTGTGATGCAGCTGGAGTTACATTCCCCAGAGGCAGGTCAGGCATGCTAAGCCTGTCTAGCTGCTCACCTTAACTCTCTCCAAAACATCCCTCTTCCTCCCTTCCTTTCATCTGTGAAGGTCAAAACGATACTGCCATTTGGCTCTGACCCCAGAATTAGGGCCCTTGGTGTTCTTTCTTACCAAGTGATATATCTCAGAGTAATTTGAGAACCCCAATATTCCCTCCCCATGGGAAACAATAGGCCATCCACAGACACAGCTCATTTCCTTATGAAAGTCTTTACATTTCTTCCTTTTTTTTTTTTTTTTTGGTTAGGAAGACACAGAGAATCCCCTTGACTGCCTCCAATCAGCAAGCAGGATGGAATAGAAAATAACTTCCCACCTCAGCACTGGGAAAGTAGATTCCTAGCACTTAAGAGACTTCAAAAAATATGTAAGTTCAAGGCCAGCCTAAGCTACCTAGAGAGATCTAGGTCAGGCTGAGCTCTGAGATCCTGTCTTTTCAAAAGGGTTGAAAGAGGAGCCCATCATCAGAAGCTAGCATCCCACTGAGGACCACAGGCAGCAAAAGATAGAAAAAGTCAGCCCCTGGCAAGGTATGTCCCACCCATAAGAAAAATGAAAGTGAAAGTAAAACTCTTTAGATCTGGGTGCCACAGTAATTTTTGTTGTTTAATACAAGCCTGTAAAAAGAGGAACAGTTTTCCATCCAGGAAGGCCTGAGTTTGAATCTGAAAACCTTATTTGTTGTTCTGTAACATCGGGAGCACCCATTTGAGTGGCTCCATTCTGTGCAATGTTAGGGCCAGAACAATTGGCTTTGGGAAAGTATTCTGTAGGTTCAGGGCGTGGGCAGGTGGGATTAGGAATAGTTATAAGAAAGGGTGAGTGGCAGAACGGGAAGGAGAGGGTGGAGGGGGAAAACCAAAGGACAAAATTGACAGTGTATGGAAGATTTGCCTATAGTATCTGTCCAGAGCCTGAATGTGTAAGATGCACATCTGGCTCATGATTTCTCCTCTGCTGTCTGAACAACAGCCACCAAGAAGGTGTGTGTGGCGGGGGAGTTGTCTGGAACTGTGTTTAGCTGTAAGAGTCACCATCTTGGAGCGTTAGTAAGAATGGCAACATGATAAGTAATACAGCAAACACACCTTTAAAGTACCAAAATTAGTCCTAGTGATGACTACAAGAGTAGGCAACGAGAAATTCTGTGGGGAAAGTCATCAAGAGACAGAGCAGCACTTCGTGAATCATTGGCTGTCCACGTGTCACTGAAAAGGCAAGGACAGTACCTTCAAGTGATTAACTCCCTCTGTTGATATGGGAGTACTGCCCCCTGCCCCACCCCCAAATTCAAGTCAGTGTGGGAACCTAAGACATATCCCACCAAGAAAAAGCAGTTACAGATGATGACCTTGGCTTGGACTGTTGTTACCGTTTTGCTATAAAGAGTCAGCGATGGGCTCATGTGTTTGAACCTTTGATCCTGAGCTGCCGGCACTGTGTGGAAGGTTGTAGAACTACCTGAGCGGGTTTCCACGGGTGGGCCTTGAAGGTGATATCCACGTCTGGCTCTAGCTGGGCTCTCCCCTTCCTAATCTGTTGGAACGCACAAAGCCCTGGCCCTGAGTTCCAGCCACCATAGCTAACCCACTTCCATCACTGTGCGTTCCCTGCCTGATGGACTGGTATGCTCTGAAAGCATGAGCCTGGATAAATACCTCAAGTCAGGCATTTGGTCCCAGTAATGTAAAACAATCAGCACACGTGTAACGGTGTAACGAGGTTGGGACACAGCTACAGAAGTTCTACTGCTGGCATTTGGGGGTCTGAGCTTTTGAGCTTCCTCTTGCTAGGAGGTCCTGGCTGAAAAACCTGAGAGTCCCTATTTAATAAAAAGGAAAGCTATGTGGTTCTAATATGCCACAACACCACGTAAGCATCCCCAATCCAAAAGGGAGGGAGGGGAGGAGAGCAAGGAAACAGGGGACCAAAGCGAGACCAGAACCCACGTTAAACCCTGTACCCCCATGTTCCGCATCTAGTGACCGCGATGACATGATGTAAACTCCAAAAGGCTTGGGGCGCTGAAGCACAAGACGCCTTGTTCTTGGGTCGACTTCACTTCGTGCCTGCAGCTTTCCTCAGCAGACACCTCATGCTTCTGGAATCTCCTATGTCCCAGGGTCTCCACAGAAACTTAGGCTTCATCCTCAAAGCTTCATTCCCATCCCGCGCAGAGACTCTTTGTAAAGAACCTGGCGCTGTTACACATCCTCAGGCTTTTGTTTGGAGCTCGGGTACGGCCTCCGTGTAACTCCTCCATTCTGTATGACAGCAAAACCCGAACCATACGGGTGATGCTGACTGCTGTTGCCAACTTAACATGTAGCCAGGCCTGCCTCAGACCTAGTTTGCAGTAGTCTGTGTGTGTGCCTTCAAAAACACTCTTCTGGGCAGACCATTTCAAGTAAAGTGCCTGAAAGCCTATGTCTTCTTGGCCATTCTTTCTTTGAAGCAAAGTCTTTCAAGTGAGTTTGCATTTTTGCACATTGGAGCCTTTCGATGGGAAGAGTGCTTGCCCTACACTTTTCTGTGGCTCTAGTACAAAGAGTGTGGCCTGTCTTTCACAGGGCCAGTCTCTTTAATGTTTACAGTTACTCTGTGTTTTTTCTTCACCATACTGCACGATTTTCAAATCCTCCTGTTTTTGTTTTGTTCCTGGTTCTCACTGTAAATCTGATGAAGAGCCATTGGCCATGACCACGCTACAGCACTAGTGCTGTGCTGTCGTGACTTCCGTTTCCTGTGCCAGATAAATCAGTCCGTTACTTTGAATTCGGCCTCACTCAATTTTCCAGGACACAGGCAGAATGTAGACAAACTCTTGGTCAAAATATAGTGCACATAGCCCTGCTCCATTTTTCAATGGTGCCCTTGCTCTTGAGACCTCATTACACACAGTCTTTACTGTCTACATTTCTACCACCTTCTAGTCTTCTGAACTCCCATATGATTCATCTCCTAGACAGAGACGACAATATTCTAGTCTGCATCTCCAAACGCTTCTACATTCCTCCTGTAAACCAGTTCAAATGCTTGGGAACTCCAAGTTCCCAACAACCCTGTTACTCTGCTGACCATTTTCTACATCGGTTATTTTTTTTATTATGACCAATACTCAACAGAAATAACTTTTACTAGGAAATATTCATTTTTTTAATTAATTTGTTTCTAGCATGTTGCTGTTGATCACAATGCAAAGGCATGGAGGAGTAGGAAACTCCACGGTGGCAGAAGAGTGAGGCAGTAGCTGTTCACATTGTGATGGACCAGGAAGCAAAGAAGGGGACAGGAACTAAGGTTAGGCTATAGCCCTCGAAGGCCCAAACAGTGCCCTATTTCTACAGCCAGGGCTCACCTCCTAAATGCTCCACACTCCTCCAAAACAAGGCCACCAGATACAGGATATGCATTCAAAACACAAACCTGTTGTGGAAGTTTATTTTTAGTTGCATTTAAAATACCTGTTTTTGTGCACTGTTGGAAAAAGGGATGCATATGCCTTGGCATTTTGTATTGTCTGCAGGATTTGGATTTATGTGGGGGAAGCTGGTTGCTTATGATCTATACCTGAGGAGTTCTGAATCAATAAAAACAAACACCTGAGCTCGGACACTCAGGGTTCCACTGTCGATTGAGTATGGTGCTGCCCAGGACAGTGGTTCCCTCTGCTGAGGTCTGGCAGAGTTTGCATGTATGAGAATGCCTCCTTGTCATCTTTAGAGAGCCACCACAGTGGTGTACCGCTACACAAACCCAGGTGAGGCACTTTAGAATTAAACCAAAATACATTCCTAGAGAAAAAGTCATAGGAAATGTAGTAATACATTAATAGTACTTTTTGTTATTGTCATTTTGTGTTTATGGGTCCTTTGCCTGTATGTATTTCTGTGTACAACTTGCATGCCTGGTGTCCATAAACCAGAAGAGGACATCTTATCTCCTGGAATTGAAGTTATAGATGGCTGTGAGCCAATGTATGGGTGCTGAGAATCAAATTCAGGTCTTCTGGAAGAAAAGCCAGTTTGTTTAAACTTCAAGCCATCCCTCTAGCCCCAACAGTGAAACCAGTAAAAGGTTTTGTTCTTTTTGGTTTTTTTTTTTCATTTTTGAGTCTTTAAAAAATATTTTTTCTATATATTGATCTATTTGTCTTAGTCTTTGGCTTTAACTGAGCTTTGGATGGCCCTGAGGTAGTGAGCTGGACTTTTTTCCTTATGTGCAGGTGATTTGTCTGTATGTAAATGGTGCCTGAGGGTCTTATTCTCTACCTTCAGATATTAATCAGAGGCACACAAGTCTTCATATTGAAATTTCTTATTTTCTTCCTATTCCATAGCTTTATAACCTCTTGTTTCCCTTTTATACATTCTTCATGTATAGCTAAAAGCAACCATTGGGGTAATATATTCCTATGTCACTAAAAATTTTTTGGCTTTAGTTGATACTTTGGAACATGCTGTGGTGGGCTTGGTTTTCTGCTTTGTGGGTGGTCTATGTGTAAAAGATACCTGAAGAATTTGTTCTCTACCTTCAAAGCACTCAGTCTTCATCTCTTCTTGGCATCCTCTTGCCTCTCTTTTGATTACATTTTAAAACCGTTTGTTCCTAGCTGTCAAGTGTTTTCTTCTACTTGCTCCCAGTTAACCTGAACATATCTGCCAACACCGCATGATTGTCCTTTGCCCTCCTCATTTTTTGTTTATTGTTCTTGTTTTATGTTATGTTTGTTTATTTGAGGCAGGATCTCACTATATAGCTTTGGTTGGTCTGGCAGAATGTGACACAGCCTGGATTCCAATTCCCAGGGATCTTTCTGCCTCAGCCTTCAGATGCCAAGATTACAGGTGTGCACCACTATGCCTGGCACTTCTTTTATTTTCAGCCTGAGGATTGAGACTTTCAGGATCTATACTGGGACAGCTCTGCTTACAGTATGGGCAGTCACAGCTAGTGGAAACTGTCCCTACATTCCCATATGTGTTCCTGAAAAATAAATATTGGTGTCTTGGGGTATACATTATTTAAGTCAGCCTGTGCCAAGGGGCAATAGCCTCACTATGCCAATTCTGGCCAAAGCCAAGGAACCATCATTAGAAAGATCCAAAGTATTATTTTTTTACTATTTTACATTCTTGTCTCCTAGGATCTGTTCTACTCTTTCTTGCCAGGAGGCTGAACACAATCTTTGGTACAATAAGGTGTGTTCCTGGCCTCATTAATGCCTTCTTTTGGTCTAATGACTGGACCTTCTGTGGACTTCCCCCACCAGGCCTTTGTCTTCCTCATACACTTTGTTCTATCTCCTGTCTCCATCCAGCTCAGTTCGGAAAATGGATGTAAAATCATCCATGTTGTGCTTCCTTGGTATTTCCTACTAATCCAGTTCCATCAGAAAAGCCAAGCAAGGTATACTTAACACATACACACACACACACATACACACACACACATTTTTCGGGACAGGGTTTTTCTGTATATCCTTGGCTGTCCTGGAACTCACTCCATAGACCAAGCTGACATTGAATTCAGAGATTGGCCTGCCTCTGCCTCTTGGATTAAAGGCATGGGCCACCATGCTCAGCTGTCAATATATTTTTATCACAATCACAAGTAATGGCAACTATCATATTCTCAAAACCTCAAAAGCAAAATTTAAAAGCGGAATGCTTCTTCCGAAGCTTCTCAGAAAACACCAGTAGGAAGCGAGAAATGGTTCTTTTCCAGACTTCCTGGGAGCTCCACGAAATATTTTTCTATCATTGTCAGGAACAGTTAAAAAGGGACTTGTTTGCTTCTGTAGTGTCTAGAATGAACACAGGTTATTTTCATTCTGTATGTTGCTGGGTTGAAGGATCTTTATTACTTCATGCATCAACAGCAAAATAACAAAATGAGGAAAACTTCCCTGAAATTATGTGACGCCTGATTTTTTTTTAAGGCTTTGAAAATACTGCTTTAAGCAATTGATTTATCCTGGCCTTGAGGTCAAAACTTAACACAAGGAACAAATTACTGAAACTGACAACATCTGAAGAACAGAGCCAGCAGGAACCCCAAGAAATGACCACAGCGTTAACAAGGCAGCCTTACTGACTGAGACAGAGTGCAAGTGTCAGGAACTTGGTTTTAATTTCTTTGTACAAAGACTGGTTACACGGTGATATCTTTCTGTTCTACTATGCAGGCCCAGTATAGGTGAATACAGTTTCCACCAGTGTTCTCAACTGTCCTTGCAGTGACAGGTGAGGCTAGACACAATACAAAGCATTTTTCTGAAGTTCAGGTTCAAGTCCAAGGCAAAATCCAAGCAACATCAACACAGCACATAATGCAGAACCCTATTAGACATGGCTAGTCACTGTAGGTATCTTGAAGGAGCAGATGGCTTTAATTACGTGTTCTTCGCCCAGAGCTTCTGTAACAGAGCACTTACTAGAATTCTGTCACTATCTTAGGACAATGAGAAGAAAAAGTTACTCAGATATGTGTTCATTTGGGTTCCTCCAAGATCATGATATTAATTTATGTCTACTCCACTCAAGGCTCCCTCCGCAGAGCCCTGCTCTTTCAGGCCTGATTCCCAGACTGTATGTGTGAAGTCCTAAATCACGACATTCCAATACTACACCAGTGGTAGACCCTCTCAGCGCTGTGTCCACAGTTGCCAAAATACAAAGCATGTGCCAACCCCTGTCCCTGGTAAGCTCCTGTGTTCTCAAAGCTGCTTGTCTTTAGTAGCAGACATTGTCTAGGTGTCCCTAGCACTTCTGTCCCACTGAGAAGTAGCCAGGAACCTTGAGTTAGACTGACCATTCCCACCAGTCCCACAGATGTTGATTGGCTTAAGTCACTCAGGGTGGTGTCATCTCCTTTACAATGGTTGTTGATACATGAAGATAAGGGCGTATGCATAATGCAAGATTTGTGTGTTGGTAATTAGTTCAAATAGGAGTTCACATGATCTAAAGTTGTTCCATTCAGAGTGGAACTCAATTTCTTTACTCAATAATCAATGAACAAGTTTTATGATTCCACTATATTATATATATATATATATATATATATACACATCTTCAGGAGTTCCTAGAAGTGTCTTGTTGACTTAGACAAGACAAATAAAAGAATCATGACAAGAGTCATAACAGCCCTAAGGCACCCTATGTTATAGATCAAGTCACCCCAAAGCCCTGTCAATTTTAGCCTTTCTATTTCTGACAGCCACGAGCTTCCTTACTGTTTCAACCATTCTGAATTGAGTTTCTGTTGTTTGAAACACAGAAACATTGGACTGGCACACCTTCCTTCTGCCTCCTAGCTGTACTGGAATAAAGTTTTAGATCCTGTAATGAGGATCCAAAACAGCGATGACTTCTTTCAGGGCTAATATGTCAGTTACGCGGTGTTAGAGCCCAGGTTTCTCTAGTGTGTCCTCACACCTAACATAGCGAGTGTTGTCATCTGTATAGTTGAGGTACTTAATGACTAAGGGTTTGTTCTTGGCTGAAGGATAAAGAAAGGAAAGAAAGAGAACATTCCATTCTCTTTTTAAAAGGCACCATGCAGAAGTCGCCCACAGTCATGGTCTCTTGACCAGTGGATTGTTGTTTGGCCACATTTAGCTGCCAGAGAGACTATTGTTGTAGGTCTTTCTTGAGTAAACACTCTGACACCAGTCAGAGCGGAAGAGAAGAGATGTCACCCGTGGACCAAAGTCAGGACATTTTATTCTCTAAAACCACAAGGTGGGGTGGGCAAGCTATCGAGATTTTGCAGAGGTTTCAGTGTCGGCCAGCAGGTTGAGGGCAACTACCCATTGTTCCAGCTATTTGTTTCTCCAGGTCACTCTCTTCCAAGTGGCAAGTGAAGTCATCCTTGGCAAACAGGAAGTACGAGCAGTGCTGTAGGGCAAACCACTAAGTCAATGAAGCAGTATCTAATGATCGGTCTTTCCTACCTTATTCTACTTCACTATGACATGTTGTCTGTCTCTGTCTTATGTCCAGCTTGAAAAGAAGGATGGATGCTGCTAGACCTTTATTCACAGGGCTCCATCCTGGGAAAATAAATAACCCACCTCCTATGACCTACAAAATCATTTCTCTGCATTCTTTTAAGTCTACTGAATATCTGCCTCAACTTAGCAGAACCTCAATCCCATCTGCTGAGTTCTTCATAAATATAATCCCATAATATATGTATGTTTGTGTGCATCACAGCTACAGTTCAGACACGGGCTAATTCTCATCTTTGGTGGACAAACTGGAATTAGGCCAAGGTGTTTTCACTTGGTGACACTGAAGATAGAAAAGGAGATAGCATGACTAATAGAGAACCCTTCTCTCCCAAGGCCAGATGTTCACTAATAGTAACTGTATGGGCAACCAACAATATAGCAGGTGTTCAGTAAAAGATGATGGGTCAACTCTGACACTGATGCTTGTTGCAAATATAGTGTATAGGAATCTGTATTGACAGATTTAAATGCACACAATAGTAACAGTTGCTAATGAATATCCGAGGACTAAGCTGTTCTAGTACCCCATTCCCAATATGCGATCTTCTTGTGAATACAATATGTTTTAGGTATGAGGAAAATATCAGATTCAGGTTAATAATAACTCATTAAAATAATCTACAGGAATACAAAAATTATATTAGCCACTAAATATATTCTAAGTACTGTGAGTAGTACAAGGGCAGATGAAAACGCTGAGACAAGGTCTCTAGCCCTATGACAGGCAATCTGATATTAGAGGCAGTGGAGCATAGTTCAATTTATATTTGTGTGTGTGTGTGTGTGTGTGTGTGTGTGTGCGCGCGCAGGTGCTCACAAGGCCAGAAGAGGGCATCAGATCACCTGAAGAGCTTGTACTAGAGGTAGTGTGAGCATCCCATATGAGTGATCAGAACCAAACTCTGATCCTCTGGAAGATCAGCAAGTATTCTTAACTACTGAGGCATCTCTCCAGCCTCATTCATAGCACTTTGATTCATTTAAAACACTCACTGATCCATTGTGAACAGGCAAATACCCCTACTTCTTAGCAGGATGTATAGGATTTACTTCAATTATAAACAAGCTCTTATTTTGTTACCATTTTTCTATGACACATTATACCCTTCACACCACTACTTGTTACAGGAACTGTCTGTATTGTATCACACCTTCATGTCATCCCACAAAATCCTGTCTTGTTCTGGAATTGTCTCCTGGTCTAACAAACCCCTACTCATGCTTCAAAATTCAGCTCAGGTTTCACCTCCAAGGCACAGACAGTTTTCCCTACCTCTGTGAACAGTATTAAATATGGTGCTCACCACAACAACTTCTGGCTGTTGCATTTATCACATGATCTCTACCCGTAGCGTCCCCTGGGCTTTGGACCTCTGTAGGACAGCATTTTCTTTTGTCTGGCTGGCTTCTGATCCATAGTGTCTAACATAGTGCTTTGCACAAATTAGTTCAATAAAGGTTTGTTGAGTTGATGGATGAACAGATGTGCTAAGGTTATACGAGAACTCAGTGTAGTCTATCACCTATGAATATCAGCTGAAGGAGTCACCTGAATTCTCTGAACCTTCCCAGATGTTTGGATTCATATAAAGTTTTAACTTCCACTGAGGGTTCTCACAAAAGCTTTATTTACTGTCCATGAAATGATCTGAATTTCTTATTCTGTGTAAGAAATGACTGCAAAATACAAAACAAATCTTCACCACTGTCATTCACCATCATTTCATGAGCAACTTCTATAAGCCGACAGAGAAAGAAACCCCCTAGCAGCTGCCTTGAGCTCCCAGTTGTATTGGTGCCATAACCTTCTGTGCCATTTGAAAATCAACATTGGTTCCCAAATGGGGAACCTGTGGATTGAGACTGGGAAGAGGCAGCATGAATCAGACAATCTTCTGTCTCTGGAAGCTAGAAGGAGTCCTTTTTCTGTAGGTATTCAGAACCCCAGTGACTGGAACCTACTATTTATTATTCAGGGGTTCCTCAGCAGAGGCAAAGAGGCAGACACCTACTCGGCAGGACATTGGAGATATACCAGCAGGTCTGAATGCCGCTAATTACCTGCCCTGATTCAGCCCCTGACTAGGGGTCTGAAAGCTTGTTATTAGAGTCATTTATCTGGCCTGAGACATAGTGTTTATTTGTTCCTTGCAGAGAAGTAGAAGCATAAAATCATATTAAAAATAAAATTCTTCCAGTTTACTTATTTTTGCCCAATGCCATCCTTTAAGTCAGTGAGGAACACTGCTCTAGAGCGACAAGGAGCATAGACTTGGAGGTGTGTGTCCCTGAGTTCACAGTAACCGCTCAGTGACTCACTGCATGGATTTGGGTGACTTGCTTTCTAAACTTCAGTTACCTGTGAAATAGGAATAAGAAGAACATTTCTAAAATTATGAGGATTATATAAGATAAATATAAGCCTTTAACATACAGTGGCTCAGAGTAAATGGAAAGATGGTCAGTTGTTGATTTTGTTTCGGCTAAGTAAGGGCAAAGCACAAGAGGCTAAGAATCATGACTGCCTCTCTTATTAAAATGTATATGACGCTGATAAAAATCACAGCACACCATCCACTAGGCAGCTTGGGTCATTGTAAAGAACCAATATTGGGATCACCAACTAAAGCTCACGTGAATGAAGGTCTTTTACAGTGGCCACGTTCCCTGGGAATCTCCCTTTCTTGTGCTACAGAAGCAAACTGAGATTTTAGTTCCTCGAAGTTTACGTGAATTTCGTGTCACTACTATAATAAAAACAAAATTCAGTGGCTTAAACAACATAGCTTTAATTATGGAGCTCAGAAGTCCTAAAATCAAGGTGTGGGCAAGAATGAGGTCTCCCTTGGGGTACAGAGACGGACTTGGTTTCCGTCTTTTCTGGAGCTGTCTCCTGGCCTCAGACTGCACTGTTTTCAAGCTCACGCTGCAACATATAACTTTAACTGGGAGCTCTGCTCCCATCCTCCCATCTCCTCTCTCTCCTGGTCCTCCCACCTCCCTCTCTCAAGAATTCTTACAATTATATAGAACCCTCCCAACACATCTCTATGCTATCTCTATGTCTTAGTGGTTTTTTTTTTAAATTTAATCCTAACTACAAATTCTTTTTTGTCACATAAAGTAGATTTCATAGATTTAGGGTTTAAATTTCTTTGATTTCTTTGAGGGATGACACTGTCCTGTCTTTCCGCAATGATGAAGTGAGTAAGTTCACAGATACAACATTTTAAACACTGAGGGCTTGAAAATTGAGGTAAGCTATCAAAACAGAATTCCTGTCACCCCAGTGAGATATCTGCTGATCTCATTCACAAACAGTTTTCAGATTCATCAAGCAATAGGACATCTGACTTTCTAAAAATATATGAATTAATTCCTTTCTACTGTAATCAAGTGAATTATGTCTTGACTGTATACATATGCAACCCTAACCATATGAGGGTTTTTTTGTTGTTGTTGCTTTTGTTTTTTGTTTTATAATAGAAAGTAGAGTATCTCTTCACGGTTTCAGATGAAAGAAAAGAATATGAAACGCTTTCAAAACGAACTTAAAAAGAAGCCAAGAATGGTACAGTTTATTCTGAACTAAAACATGTTTTCTGAAATGAGCCACATTCATCAAATTTCACTCATATATCATAACCATGTTGGAAGCACTCCTAAGGCATAGAAAGCATGGAGAGATCATGGTTCTTGTTTAAGCTTCGGGACATATCTGGGTCATCCGCACAATCATATATTTTTCTCAAGACCATGAGACAGTCCAGGTTTTAAAGTAACCAAGGAAGTTGAATTTCAAAGCCAAAGCCCACAAAGAGTGTGGGAGGCATGAGCCGGTTCATCTGTGACAAAGCATGGGAGGAAGAGACAGCCACCACAAAAGGATAAATCATCTGGAGGTTTAACAAATTTGAAAACAAGCTGGCACATCATTTCAGAACTGGGACCCCAGAAGCATGAAGAGCTCACATTCTTCTCCATGAACCCCTCACTGGGTGCTTGCAAGGAAGTTCTAGAAAAGGTCAGAAGACTGGAAAAAGCCTTTTGGTGACCCAGTAATGAGTTCCTGGAATGGCTGAGGAGGGCCCAATGTGAAATATAGCCCACTCTTCTGGTGTGTGTGTGGGACAATCCCCTGAAGCACTGAGGGACATCAGGGCTCAAGGGGAAAACTTCTATTGTGTCTGTGAGAAATATAGAAATTAGGTTCTTGTACTCCTAGGGAGAGGAAAATCATTCAGGACCAGTATCCTGCATCCAAACATAGGTCTGCTCTCTAGGGCAGTGCTGAGCAGAACTAGGAGTAGGTCCTTAACTTCTCCTAGGCTGCCAGAGATACAAGGCATAGCTTGGTAGCCAAAGATAGAGAACATTGAGAATGAGTTTCCTTGACTAAAGCTAAAGTTGGAACAGAAGCACCTTATATCCACCCTCACAAATTTGTACCAAGTAAAAAGCAAAAGAAATTCTTCTGGTAGAGGAGGGCTGAGGGCTGAGGGCTGAGGAACAGATGTGCAGAGCCTGCTGGGACCTGACAGTGAAGCAGAGGACAGCAGCAGCCCACTCTGAGAATGTGAAGCCCGGGTGTCAAGTGCTGGTAACTATGGAAACAACAGAACCCACGCTTAGGCCAAGCACCAAGATTGGCATAACCTTTCACACTAGAAGAAGAAACATACTCATTTCTGGACAAAACTCCTATTTACTTCTTTCTCTGTATTTCTTCTCTATATGATGTTTGGCGTTTACTTAAAACTTAAAAGACAAACACAATTTTAAGTAGTTGAAAATAAAGCATAAGAGATGAAACATACAATAGAAACACACTCAGTAGCGACACAAATGTAAACGAGAGTACTTTATTGTGATAAATGCAACGGTAGAGCTAGTGCAGTGGTTCTCAACCTGTTCTCAACCTGTGGGCCGCGACCCCTCGGGGTCACCCTTTCACAGGGGCCGCCATCTGCATATCATATACTTGCAATTCATAACAGTAGCAGAATTGCAGTTATGAAGTAGCAAGGAAACTAATGTTATGATTGGGGGGTCCCCACAGCACTAAGGACCGTATTAAGGGATCACAGCATCAGGAAGGTTGAGAAGCACTGATCTAGCGGGAAGGGCTTTGTAGGCCCCACCCACTCCCTCCTCCCTTGGGGTGTGTTCCAGGAAGCCTTGCGGGCCTCCTCAGCCTCCACAGCAGCGGCCACCAATGCCACGGTGTTTTCACGCCAGTGTTGCTTATGCAATGGAGATAGAAAATAATCTACGCCATTCCTTCAAAAATTGAGGCACAGAGACTCAGCAACTGAACCATTTTGTCCCCATTTCCTCTCAATATATGAAAGTTCAAAGTTTATTTGAAGAAAGTTGTTCATTTTACCTCAGAATTAGAATTGATTTAGCAGAACCTGAAGTCAATGTAAGCCTTTGAGCCTCTGGTGGCTGGGGCCCTCTCCGAAGACTATTCAAATAGGGTGGAAAACACACACACACACTATCGCTGAGCAGTAACTGAGCCAGAAACCCGCCAACTCTGAGCTTGAAAACCTACCAATCACTGAGCTTGAAATCCCACCAATCCCCAGCCACCCTGGAAACCACGCTCCTATCCCTGCCACTTCCCACCCCCACCCCGCTAAACCCTATATAAAGAGCAGCATTCAGTTCTCTTCTCATCCTTACTGTGCTTTCCTCCAGACAGGAGTCAGCTGTGGCCCTGGGCTTGTCCCTCCAAATAAATCTTTTTTTGTGAGATTTGCCATATGAAGCTGTCTTTGTTGTCAGATCAAAGTGAAGCAGAGTAAAGAACACCCCAGCTCAGCCAGGGATATATTTCCCTCAGTGTTGCAACATCCAAGAAAAGTTTTCCCCTTGGAGCAGAGTGGAGCTATTATACTGTAATATTCCAGCTCAGCTGGGGATGCCTTCTCTACTTCAGAGATATGTGGTTCCTTGGCTCCCAACTGCCATGGCATCTTTCCTCTAAGAGCTCTATTGGGGTCACCTTCCCCACCTCAGGTTCCTTGGCTCCCGACTGTCAGGGTAACTTTCCAGCTCCATCTGAGCTGAAAAAGACTAACAGGCTGAACACATGAAATTTAAGTAGAGAGGTAGAAAGCATTTAAACATAAATAATAGAAATCAAAGATGCTTAAGAGGCTGGAGAGGTGGCTCAGCAGCTAAGCTCTTACAGAGGGCCGGAGTTTGGTTCCTAGCACCCCATAGTGGGTGACTTACAACCACCTCTAACTCCAGCTCCGGAGGATCAGACAGACCCTGTTCAAGAACCCACATACCTAACAAATACATACACATGTACACATAGCTAAGAATAAATCTTTTAAAAAATGATTTTAAAAATCTTCAACAAGTTCATCAGCTTACTAGACACAATTGAGTCATGAATCAGGAAGTGAACTGGAAGATAGGGAAGTAGACGTCACCCAAGCTGCCACATCTTCACAAACGGTGGTGGGACACCACCTAAAAACGGGGCATCTAAGATCTATGAGACCGCATAAAAAAGTTGATAAAGTTGATATATGACTGATTAGAATCTCAGGAGAATAGACAGCAAGAATGAAGAAGAAGGATGTTTGAGAAGAGAATAGCTGGAAACTTCCCAAAATTCATAAAGGCAAGAAAACAGAAGAACTCACTCAGCCATATGACAGTCAGACTGATGAGACTAAAGATAAGGTCAGCATCCTGGCAGCAGATAATGAGTCACTGTATTACAAGAGCCACGCTGAGAAGCCTGGTGGCCTCCACAGTAAACAAGAGAGCAGAACCTTTTAGTCAGAAAAGACGGAGAAAAAAAAATCTAGACTTCCAAATCCAGTGCAAATAGAGGTGGAACAAAGCTCCCCTTACTCTGGCAAGGCAAATCACACCAACGAGAACTAAGTCACAGAGGATAAGCAATAAAAGTTACATGGAGTCCTCCAGGAGGGGGATAAAAGAATGGAAACTCAGAACACAAATTCAAGTATACGCAAGAAAGATCTCTAGAAACGGTCAAAATGAGGCTACATGTAATGTATCTCGAAGGTCCTTTCGGCAGATAATTGTGTAGAGCAGGAACAAGGACAGCACTCCTATCCTTCAAAGGCACGACAGACGACCAGAGCAACGGGAACGGATTATTTTGCGTAGAAGTGGGATCTGTGTATTCTTATGTGTGCACGCTGCGGGGGTAAGGTGTTGCTGCAGGAGAATGTGCATTTGTGTGTAGAGGCCAGGGGTTGATGTCGGATGGATGTTTTCTTCCATCACTCTCTGCTTTCTTTTCTGAGACAGAATCTCTCACTGAACCTGGAGCTCACCAGGTCAGCCAGGTTAGCTGGTCAGTAAGCTTCTGGGACTCTCTCATGCCACAGCTAGGTACTGGAGAGCCAAGCCTGGGTTCTTATGTATGGAGATATTTTTCCAACTGTGCTACTCCCCTGGAAATATAATCTTAACCACTTTATGACGCATCTGCAGAGAACCAATAGTATTGTATTGTTATAAGATAAAATAGTCTGTATTGATATTGAAGCAAGTTCTACGGTTTTCAGTCTTTCTCATATTGTTCCCTGAGAAACCAGCAATTCATGAGGAATATACAAACAGAAGCACCCACTAACAGACAGTCCATCTTGGGGAGCTCTTTCCAAGGGTACTTTCATATGAGGGCATCTCACAACTCACCTGTACTCCCAGTTCCAGGAAATGTGGTCTGGGGACTGATAGCTGGATACACTGTGGACAGCTTGAAGCTGTTGAAGCAACAGATGCAGTTACTGCATAAAATGAGACTATTTTTCTCTTTAACCCTAATTATGTATTAGTCAAAAGAAAGCCACAAAACTTTGAGCATGAGTAACACTTTTATAAACAGAATTACGGTTTTAGCAGAGGTAGGGCCTAGGACAGTGCTGTTTGGAGGATGGGCTGTGGTCAGAAGCAGCAGCATCACCTAGAGCAGTGGTCCTCAGCCTTCCTAATGCTGAGACCCTTTAATACAGTTCCTCATGTTGTGGTGACCCCCAGCCATAACATTATTTTCATTGTTACTTCATAACTGTCATTTTGCTACTATTATGAATCATAATGCAAATATCTGACACGCATATGGTCTTAGATGACCCTTGTGAAAGGGTTGTTTGATCCCTAAAATTGTTGCAACCCACACGGTGAGAACTTTGTTGTTGACCTAGACCCTTGTGGATGTCAAAGCTCATGAATCTTAAGTCCATGGTAAGAGGCTTTGGCTGAGTGAAAGGAAGCTTTGGTTTTGTTCAGAGGTGATTTATATTTCTCTACATCTGTATCTCAGTTTTAGCTATGCATAGATGTGGGTTTGCATTTGTTTCAGTGATTGATGGAAAACTGTAAGCCAAATTTTGGCTACTAACACACTCTATTCCCACCTGAGGCTTACATTTTATTTTATAGAGATCAGCATTGGGTATTTAGTGATGCATTTAATATTCATAGATGTCATTTTAAAGATTTTCTTTAGCTGCCATTTTCAACATCCAAGTGGCTACAGAAGTCCCTGTGCCAGCCATTGGGCAAGCTTGCTGGGCCTTTCCTTCCCAGCACCTCCTTAAAAAACCACAGCAAGATTGGACCTGCTAGATCTGGCAGATCTGATTACATTAGCAAGGTTTTGTTTCCCCCTAATCAAAATTATGTGATAATCTTGCTAAGCTAGAGAGCCAGGTGGGGTACCACTTTTCGCCTGTCTAAATGTAATAAAAAGCTCTTTATAAGAGAACTCGTTCACACACAGGGGAGAAATGGATAGGTAACTTACAGGTGACATTTCGTTCTCCTCAGCTTTCACTGCTCAACAAAAAAGAGCCCAGGTAACAATCCACCATGGCCCAGTGAAAGTGATGGACAAAACACATCATTAGCTCTCAGATAAACACACAGGCTCGGCAGAAAATAGCTATCTATCTAAATGAAATCATGAGGACCGGATGTCTCCTCCTTTCCTGTGACTCAACATAGCTGGAGCTAGGACACCTGTAACCAGAGTCCCTGGAGCTGGTGCTGCTATTGTGGCAGGCTCTCTGAATCGCCTGCTAAAGAGACAGTGAGCATCTCTCCTGCAAGACAGTGGGCTGCATGCCTTGCAGCGAGTGCTCAGTGGACTGATGCCTTTCCCAGCCAGTAATCCAACCCACACCTGAAAAGGTTTCCAAAGTGTTAGAAAATTTTCATCCCTCAGGAAGGGAGCTAGCATCTCAGGGAATGGATGGCCTACTTCCTCAGAAGCCAGGTCTTCACAGTCAAAGTAAAGAATTAGGGCAACGATACAGATAATTCAGGCCACCCAAATCCATGCTGGCCTGAATTATTCAAGTTAAGAAGCAACATTCTTTGCAGGGTCTGGTCCCTGTATAGTTCAGTGGGGCTGAGGCACCCAGCACTTCCTAACTTGGGAAACCCCGCATCCTTTACAGCCTCGGACAAACCACAGACAAACCGAGCAGTATGAGAATGAATGCGACCTATTATGTCCTTTCTGCTTGGGTTCATTACCAGTTGCTTCCTGTTCTGACTGGCTCTGTCCTTCCTGAGCTGCACTACCTGTCACCGGAGGGCATGAGGCAGGCAGCAGGTAGGGGTTGTCATCTTTTACTTGTAAATTCAGAAACCCAAGGCCCTGGTATCTCGTGCTTCACTATCTGTATGTGATTAAGGTTCCTCTTTTACATTTAGGATTTTATTTATTTATATATATACTTTTACTCAAACTTTTCTAGAACAGCTTTTGGTTTGCAGAGTTGTAAAAACCCAAACAGCTCCATATCTGGTTTCTTCTAATGTTAACAGCTTGCATTACTGTGCCAAGTTTTCTACAATTTATGAATCAATCTATGAACTAAAAGCCATAATCTTTCATGTTTCCTTAGTCCTCCCACTCTGTGTGTGTGTGTTGTACACACATGTGTGTTTGTATACGCAGAGGTTGATGTCCCATGTCTTCCCCAGTCACTCTCCACCTTGTTATTTGAGGCAGGGTCTTCCATCGAACCTTATTTCACCAAATGGCTAGACTACTTGAGCAGGGGGCTCCAGGGGTCCTGCCTGTCAGCCCCACCCCTCTCCCACACAGACTCACATAACTATGTTCAGCATTTTCATGTGAGTGCTGGGGACCCAAACTATCAGCTGTAACAGTTTTTCAGAACTCCTTTATTCTTAGAAGCTGCACAGCTTTGTGATACTCCAGTTAGTGTAGTGTACAGTGCCCCTCCTTCAGTGTCTGTCTTACGTTTTTTCTTCATGATTGGCCATGGATGAAAGATGTAGGAATGGGTTCCATGGATGCAATACCATGTTCATCATTCTTGTCAGAGTCATGACACTGGCATGGGTTATCAGTGGACATAAAGCTGGCCAGATTCTTCCAATGAAGAGCTTACTGACATAAATCCTTAAGACCATGCTGATGGACCTCAGTTCATATTTCTAGCTACATATATATATTTTAAGACTTTCCTATTAAAGTAATATTTTTAAATGGAAGTGTAGAATACTCGCCTGTGTACTGGCTCCTTGATTACACAGAATTCACTGGGAGCCTGAAAGACTGTTCAAATCCAGGTTCTACAGTGTAGAAAAATGTTTGTTGTGAGTGAGGCCATTGGAACTACTGTATCAACTAAGAAATTGAAAGTCAACCTCCAGCTACGCCAAGTGACAGATGGGTTTCCTTCTAGAAATTCAGGGGGTTTTGTTCAGAGTAATGAAAGTACCAGGTGCTTTCACACCCCTGGTCGTGAAGACAGGTGAAATTGGCAGGATAACTAGGGTGCTACCGTGACCTAGGTAATGCTGTTAACTGAGTAGCAATGAAGTTGAAGACACTGGAACATTTGACTGGAGTTTCTTTGGACAGTGACTTTTTCAGTGACTGCTAAAAGGTATAGTAAGCAGGGAGAATTATGAGGACATGAGGAAGGAACCCCTTACTTGGGAGTCTGACTCAAGTCTCCCAGAAGCTGAAAAGCGAGAATTCGTGCATGATTAAGAGCATTTGGTATGAAGGTTACCAACATAGGGATGATATTCCTTATGTGTAATATTTTTAATGCTAGCATAGGAGTTGCCTGGCTTACAGCCTAAATGCACACAACTGAGCAGGCCCCACCCTCGTCCTACCCCGGACACTTCCTGGGACCCTCAGACACAGCTATTAACCTTGTTCACAGTGGAGATATCCTTCCTGTGTCTCTATGATTTATTGATTTACATTATCAATGACAACCCTGCCAGGGGTCCCTCAGAACACCCCCACCCCATCATCTTATTTAGGTTTCTCAGCAATGCTTTGAAGCTACAGATGCTCTACCCAAATTGCCTGTTATGAGGAAAATGAAGTGTCACTCTCTCAGAGGAGCCTGAGCCTGTGCTCGCCAGTGTGTCTCACTTTTCCCTGAGTACCTCTCTCTTCCTCTGAGGTCTAGTGCTTGAAACCTATATTTTAAAATGCCTTCCCATAATTCTTAGCTCTGTTTCATAATGGCTCATCCTGAAATTCTTTTCTGCGCTGAAAAGCAATGCATCCTGGGATTTCTGAGTGGACCCCTCCTCAGACTGCTGCAGGTGACTCCAGGGACATACCAGCCCCTAGCAGGTCACAGATCCTAGGCAATGGCTTCCCACAGGGAGGTCACAGAATTGTCTCCATGGGGAGATTTTCAAATACCCTCAACACCATCTTGTCTTTCAAATTCTGTGCTTCTTCCCAGTGTCTGGAATGTTCTTCAACAACCTTTTGATATGATTAGGCATCTTCCTTCAGGACTCTATTCAAGGGCCTTTTCACTGGGAGATCTTTCCAAATCACCTCTGCTCTTGTCTCCTTCAGGTCACTTTTCCTTGGGACACTCGGGACTCGCTGTCTTTGTTTATGGAAGTCCCCATTTCCAGAGTGAAGCCACCAGAACCACAGTACCTTTTCCTTCTTCACTTTTCCCTAAGTCTATCCCAAATTGGATTTCAGCTGAGGATTGGGTTGTAGGAATAAGCAGGGTGGGGGACTGAAAGTCTTTCCAGCCAGAGAACAAGTGAGATCCTGGCTTTGTTTGGCCAGGCCTCTGCCTCTGAACCTTCCAGTGGGTCTCAACATTGATGTGGCAGCCCACTTGTTTCCCTCAAGGCTCTAAGAGGGAAACATTATGGACAGCTTAAACATAAAATCACCCATGAGCTCACTAACGTAAGGCCGTCTTTCCTGAGAGTTTCGCATATTCTCATAAACCTGGGTTGCTCCACAGAGGTTAGACCAAAGAATATTCTCTCTCTTTTTTTTTTCATAAAACCCTTTACTCATTACTGATTACATTTCCTGACAGAAAGCTCCCAGTTTTTACAGTTGAGGGAGACACTGTGGTTTCCACAGAATTAGGGACTTTCCCAAATTAAATCAAAGAAGACTCAGAATAGAAAGCACAGAATGAAGTATAATGGCTTTCATTTTGTCTATTTAATTCAGTGCTGCTTGTGGGATTTTCATAGAGTTAAGGCCAGGAATGTACACAATGGGTGATGTGGATTATAAGCATAGGTAATTACATATTTGGTTTAGTAAGATTGTAACAACATAGGCCATAAAATTGTATTTCTTTCTCTTCTCATTATTATAGATCTGTCTTCTTAGCATTGATCATAGGAGATATCATTGTTTGCTGATCATAATCTAGCAGGAAAAATGAATTAAATCACAAATTCCAATAGATTTTTACATTTTTACCTTTTGGTGCTAATTTTTTTTAATGAGATTCTTTCTTTCAGATTTGGCTGAGACTCCAAAAGACTGAAAACAAAAGAATAGTGAATACTCCCAGATTCCCAAGGAAATGGGAAAGCAAACAAAGAAACAAAAACAGTTGTCATTCCATTCCTAAGGCATTCAATGTGATAATAGTGTTTAAACTGAAGCAACTTGACCAGTGTAGGAAGGTGTCAGTATGACGTCACAGCAGCCAGAGGGCCTTCTGGGAAGCTTAGGAAGCTAGGCATAAATTCCAGCACATGACAGCACTATGGGCAAGTGGTCAGTGAGGTGGTTTGTGGCCACAGAATGGTGAGCCAATTTATTTGGGAAGTAAGTATCTTCTACCATAGCCAAGAAAAAGTCACCCCAGGGTCATCTTGGATCCATCCCTGAAGGTCTGAAGGTCCTCCTTGAACTGCCTGGAGATCTCAGCAATATTAAAGGCCAAGTTGATCTGCAGGCTGTGAACAGCCTCTAGAGAAGCAGAGGAACTGCTCATGGGAGATCCGTAGGGAAAAGCAGACAGCAGACTACAGGAAGCCATGACACTTCCTGTAAGCGTTAACTCTGCCATACCAAGGAAGCCACAGCTGTCATCAGCTCCCATCCGCCACAAGAAAACCACCGGGGACTGCTCCTTTTTCAAGTCCCCTCCTTGATGCTGGAAAGGCACAAGACACCCTAGGCTACAGCAGAGCTGGCAGAGAAGTATCCGATCTCTTTTTTTCCGTGTCACTGTCGCATGGAATAGCCCTGAGTTGTGGGGAAACTTCGATTTTGGATGAGACGGGATGGAGTTTAGATGCCACAGGACAATTGAACTGTGAACTGTAACTGCTTTTCACTTTTACAACAGTGGATGTTTTGTTTCCCAAGAGTGGCAGACAAGTTGTAGGACCCTCTGGCTCTAACATTCATTCACAGAGGAGGAGGAACCAGTCCCATGAGGCTGAAGAGGGGAGGGGCCTGGGAGGTTAGAATAAAACCATTTCTGCTTGAGCCCTGCAGGGTATATTCTAAGGTGCGCTAGTTAGACTTACTTGTAATACAGAAAGCATTTTCATCACTAGAAGTATACTGGAATTTCTAATCATTTTACACCAGGTAATCAGTTTCAGGGGACCGAACAATATCTTAAAGTTGTATGTGGCACCAAAGCACAGGACAGAATTATACAAATGAACGGCTTGGTGGAACGCAGGGATAAACAGAACCCTAATTAGTGAATCTGCTAATTGTCCTTCCTTGTAAGGATCGGTTTCCCAGGTTTACCAGGAAAACTGGAAGGTAGGAGAAGGGATGAGAAATGCTGTTTTCGGGCCTGATAGTCACTGCAAACAAGATCTCATGGCAGCTGTGGCTGCTTGCACTGGACCTACATAAGACTGGGCCTTTCAACAGCCAATCACATATGTGAGAGGGGCTCATGAGGCCTTACAGCTTCTTGTCAGACTATTGATAACTGATAGATTTGGGGAAGAAAAGTCATTGCCTTCAACTGTGGGTCAGTAAGGCAATAACCATGTTTCAGGGGATGCATTTAAAATACATATAAATTTAAAAGTGTTTTCTTTTCAAAATAATCAAGCAGATATATATATATATATATATATATATATATATATATATATACATATGAGAAAACACTTTTAAATTTCCTAGCAAAGATTATTTTAAATTTAATTAAATTTTAAAATATTCCAAGCTGCTTTCAATCACTTTCCAACAAGTATTTACAGATTATCCACTGTATTCCTTGCATAGGTTGCCAGAGCAAGAAAAGATTCTCTATGTGCCTCCTACATTTCCCCAGGTCTTCTGAAGCATTGATGGCTCTTTTTGCAAGAATATTCATATAGCAAACAGCCTTGAAAGAGAGCCTGGATCTTGGGCAGAAGGCAGGTTTGCTTAATGTCTCTCTCTGGGGAAAAGTCTGGTCAGGTCCACTAGAAGCCCTGTTAGAAGATGAGAGGATTTCTAAGCTCATAGGTCCCTAGCTGTGATATAAAATCATTTTGAATACAGCATCCACATGAGCTGGATGGCATTAACCCCACTCAGCTAGAATATAACTGTCACAGGAACTAATAGAAAGAACAAGTCCATGCTGGCCCGGAAATCTCTTGTCTTCTGCCAGCCTTCAGTTAATATGTTCAAGGCAAAAATCTCAGACTTCTAAGGTTTGGCATTTTTTTCATGGTCTTTTAGGAGAGTAAAAACAAACAAAAATACAAAAAGATGTGGTATCTGAAATAATAAAAATATGCTTAGGGTATACAGGAGTATACAGGGTAACTGCCAGAAAACTGAGGAGGGACACTCAAGAAAGGCTCCCATCTAACATATAGCTAGAAGAATCTTCTAGTCTTTGAAGAGTTAAGCACACACACAGTTACGACAGCAAAGATATGTGGGTACATATGCGTGTACAGGGAAATGGTGGCGTGACCCCAGATTGACCCCAAGCATGGCTGAAACAACAGGTGGAATCCAGAGCAAAAAGCCTTATCTTCCAACAGGAGCCTGAATTTTAGTTATAACTCAGTGACCTCCAGAAAACAAACAAGCAAACAAGGCAATCCACCACAGTGCTGAAGGAAGCATTGTAGGATTACATAGGGAGGCTTTATTGAAAAATAGTTTAATTTTATTAATATCTGAGATGCCAACAAATACCTACTCACCAGAGACAGGGCACTGATAACAGACTAAAGTATGATTCCATCCAAGTCTAATCTGGCTAAGCAGTGAGCTCATTGAGTTAACCAAGTATGGGTAAGGGTGAGTTACAGGAGTGTGGGTGGTCCCACAACATCCATACCATTGAAAGGTCTCATCTCAGCATAGCTGCATACAAAGACGGGTCCTCCCTTTGTAACCTACACTCTATTTTCTCTTTATCTCTTCACACACTCTTCTAGATCAGGAGAATGTGTAGCTTGGGCAGAATTACACACAGCTGGGGAGCAGATGTAGAAAGGAATGGCTGGACCCTCAGGTGAGACTCTCATGATCCTCCCCACCCCCTTCTTCTGTGAGGTTAACAGGCCTTCTGTTAACAGGCCCAATCTTGAAGATCTTTCAAAAACAGACAGAGCTGCTTGATGAAGATGGTGATGGCCATAATTCAGAGGGCAGTGTTCTGCAACAAAATCTCATATACGGGTTGGCTCAGACGCCTTCATTTGGTCAATATATTTGACAGTTATGTGTCGTACAATGGAAGGGGGCATTGAGAGAGCAGAACAAAGCACCTCAGTAACTGTGAGCTTTTGGTATTATGACATTGTAGTGTGTGTGTGTGTGTGTGTGTGTCTGTGTGTGTGGTTATGGTATGGTATTGTGAACACATTATCTAGATTTATTAATCTAACACTCACAAAGTAGGCATGTGGCTTAAAAGTTTGTAGGAAACAAACCACAGATCAACGATAGCTATAATAATACAAATACAAGAAAATTACAGGAAAATAGGTTGATACTTCTCATCTGATTCCTTCATGAGCTACTTACAAACTAAAGTCAAATAATTTAATCAGATATGAGCACAAGAATCAGGGTGGTTTCTTTTATCTATTAAAGAATGAATCTATACCTATTATTGATAAAGATTAATGGTTAGCTGATTTTGGTTTTGAGTACTCATGACTGGCAAGACATTTAAAAGTTGAACATCAGGGCTGGAGAGACGGCTCAATGGTTAACATCATGTGCTATTGTTGGTGGAAGACCCGAGTTTTAGTCCCTAGGAGCCACGTCAGGCTGCTCACAACTGCCTGTAACTCTGGCTCCAATAGGATCCAATGCCCTCTTCAGGCCTCCATGGGCACTGCACTCACATGCACATACCCACACAGAGACACACACATATACACATAATTAAAAACAAAAAAATTTTTTTTAAAGTTGAACATCATAAATGAGTTACCCATTGTAGTTTTTCACTGTTACTTAAAGATGCATGTGCATGAGAGCAGCCAACACTGCTGGAAGTTAAGAACATTCCTGGACACTTTGCAAAGGCTGACCTCGGTAGCAGTTCCACAGTGGGGAAGGTTTGCATTTCAACGTGTCTCAGCTGGTGCTATTGGCTGGTAACTATTTCAGTAATAAATACTCAAAAAGTTGCTTTTGGTAAGTGACGGATGCTGTGATCCCAAACCCTGACTGCACCTTAGAGTCAACTGAGTATATTTAGAAAATGCTTGCCATTGGTCCCTTCACAGACTAGTTCAAGCAGAATTGGTATAAACACTACTTTCGGTAGAAGGAGAACCAGGAAGAAGGTGAGAATGGCGGCACCTCTTTTTGCGTTATTCACAGTAAATCATCACTGCAAAGAAGCTAGAGCCCGAGAGCAAGCTGCTTCCCAGGCTCAGCAATGTGTATGCTCTCTGTAATGTTCTATTATAGTGTGACACACACATTCCTAAACTTCCCCACATTGATCTAGGTTAAAATTGCAATAAGACAGAGCTTAAGAATAAAAGGAGGGGGGGGTAAAGGGCACAACGTTCAAAAACTTTATTAGTGACAGAAGTTTTTAAAGATAGGTCGAAATTTAATGAAACCCAAACACAATTCTGCATGTGTTAAATGATTCATCATGTACAAATGTATGAAGATGTGGCAATGTACCATGGAGAAATCCTGAGGGCCTAAAGAAATGTGTGCCAGAGGGTTCTGGTTTGTGGATGACTGTGGAGTGGTAAGGAAATGTTACCTGAAATTCAATGGAAAATTCAACAGATGTGGAGAAGTGTAACTTGTAACACACAAACACAACATATGCAGCTGGTGAATGTTTGAGATGCATGCACGTGCGCACACACATGCACATGTATGCATTAAATTTGGTTCAGCTTTTCCATACTCAATTAGGCTCATTTAGTGTTCCTTGTGTGTAAAATTGTGCACAGGGTTTCATTTTCTTATTGAAAAGAAACCTGGCCAGAAATGATAGCACACACTTGCAACCCTAACATTCAGTAGACTGAGGCAAGAGAATCTGAAGTTTGAGGCCAGCATGGACTACAGAGTGAGACCCTGTTACAAACAAACAAAAACAAATGTGCTGGGTTCTGTTGTTGTTGTTGTTTATTGTTATATGTCAACTTGACACAAGCTGGGGTCATCTGGAAAGAGGGAACTCCAATTGAGAAAATGCTTCCACCAGCCTGTGAGGAAGTCTGTGGAGCATTTTCTTGATTATTGATAGGTGTGGGAGAGACAAGCCCACTGTGAGTAGTGTCACCCCTGGGTGGGTGCCCTGGGTTGTCTAAGAAAGCAACCCAAGCTGGTCATGGAGAACAATCCACAAGCAGAATTCCTCCACAGTCTCTGCTTCAGTTCCTGCCTCCGAGTTCCTACCTGGATCTCCTGTCTTGGCTTCTCTCAGTGATGAACCATGACTTGGAAGTGTAAGCTAAATAAAACCTTACCACTCCAACTCCAAGTTGCTTTCAGTTTCCAGAACACCGGGAAATGAAAAGAATAGGCCTGGATGTGCTGGTCCAGCTGTATGTTTCCTCGAGACTTAAATTATCCTCTTGGACACAGGATGCCTGGTGCATCTCAGACATCGTCTCCATATTATTGGGGATGGGGGTAGAACACACACACACATCATTTAAGGGATACAAAGATATCTCTAGTGTTCAGCATCCAGATAATAAAATCCAGAAAGATAAATAAGACTCTAGCTGTGCATATATCAAGACAAAAACCAAAGGCAGAGCCCCAAAGTGAGCATTAAGAGTCACTGCTGTGAAATAAGCAGATAATCTGAAATAGGTAGCTATATATGCCGGTGAAGAGTCCACACAGATGTCAGGACAAGTGTCCTGGAGTCCCATTGTGTGGATGAACACTGCTCTCTCTACAGCTGGGAGCACAGCTTCTTCTTCTTCTCTGAAGAAGTCAGAAAACCACCCCCGGCAGGAAGCTAACGAACAGGAAAAGCTAAATGGAGCTCTTACGCAGCCCACTGGCTCTCATGTGTTTCAACCCGTTGATTCATTCTTGCAAACTCCACTGTGTCTGATCATCTGTGGCTCTAACAAGTGTGGTGCCAACTCTACAGTGTCCATCGGGTAAACCCTGATTAGGAAAGCTGAAAATTAATCTCTGAATTGATCTCATTCATCCACGAGGGTAAAGCAACCTGAGTGCTTTTAGGCTGGCTACTACAGGCAACCCAAACAAAGAATGAGAATGTTCACATCTCAGAAGGACCGCCAAGTTCTTTCTGGGGTAATTTTACTCCTATAGGGAAGTTAGCCCTGTTTATGTTCAGCCTGATTTTCTCAGACACAGTATTTTGGGACTTTTGCTCTGTGATTATGAGAATCAGCTACTTTGTGAAAATAGCAGAAGTAGACTCTAAGATTATGTATTGCTCACAGCACTGTGTGTGTTCGAGCTATTTTATATTGCTCAAGACTCTGCCTTGTGCATTATTCATGGACTCCAAGCAGGGCCTGTAATAAATCACTGCTGAGATGCAATCTCTGGAAGGAGACAGCTCTTATTTACTCCAAAAAGCCATTTATTCCAAGAGCTTTCTCATTCAGGCCACTATCTTGGGCACTGGTGACACTGCATATTTATCCTCTATCCTCCTGTGTACGGCACTGAGGGCAGCCTGGTTCTGCAACTTCCAACACAGAGAGGATTCTCTCTTTTGGATTTCACACTTTGGAGGTGGTAGTTCTGAGAGATCTATGTCTGAAGCCCACAGTTCAGAATTCGAGTCTCCTGCCGGTTGCAAGAGGCCCTGCCTCTGTCACTTCCATGGAGTGGTGCCCCTGTCGCTCATCTCCACGGGGTTGCTGTAGAGTCAGCATCACATTACCTCCTTGCCAAGATTCTTGCATGGGACTTTGTTTACACTGTCTTCATCTCCTCAACTGCTCCCTGCCCATTAGCCAGTGGCAGGTGCATCTGCAGACGGTCTCCATGGAAACCTGACTTCCCTGTGGCCTACAAGATGCACAAAAGCTGGCCCTGGAAGGATTTTTCCTCACCCGCAGTCCTCTGCCTTTAAGCCTATCTCACATCCCTTACAGAGTTCACATGGTTCCATCTTCCAGCCTGGTCCTGCGCTCAGCCTTTTGGACACCCTTCCTCCCCTCCTAGAGTCCTCCATTCTTCATTTCCATAGTGCTACTCCCATCCGTTGAGGACCTGGGTCTGCAACTGTCTCCAGTAACTTGCTATTTCATATGTGCTTTACTGTCTTCATCCTTCGTCCCATTGGTCTGGACATCACTCCTGTTGGAGGCAGCTCCAGTCGCTACCACTGTGCCACTGGCTCAGCTGTACCTCAATGCAGCCTTCCCTGAGTAACTCACACTCCATTTGGGGGGCTCAGCATCCTGATGTACACAGAGGCAATTTCTCCCTGACATTCCAATGTCAGGGTTCTTATCTCCTTTTTCTTTTGTGATTTCCTCCCATTCTTTATACCCAAGTAGAGAGAAAAATGTATGCAGACACCCACACAAACACACTCAGGTGACTAATCTCTGCCAATAGGGACATTTCATTGCAATGAATAAAATAACCATTTCCTGGGAAGCCACTGTCTGCTCCCACCCTTCCCACTAGCACCTTGTCAAATTCTCTGTTGCAATAGATCCTTCCTCCTGGCAGTGATGCTTAATTGCTTCGCCAATCTCCAGAAAGCACCCCGGAAACAAGAAAGGAATCAGGCATTCCATTCTGTCTCCAACAACATACATGGTACCAGGCAGCGAGACATTAACCGATATTTATTTCTCACAGAAATTTGTTTTGGGATAGAGGATTCAACCCAGGAAACCAGGCTGTAATTAATACCAACCTAGAACTAAGACGTGGTGATATGATCACAGTACAAAGCAACCAGTATCCAAAAGGACTGCTTTACATGTATCTAAACTCAGCGCTTGGCCTGAGGAAGAGCCCATGGTGAATTTAAGAGAACAGGGCAAGGCATCTTAAGAAATATGTCTGCTTCGAATGCGGTAGTCAAATGTGGATCTCGAGTCCAAATGTAAACACAGCCACTCAGGAAATCCCCACTAAGTGCCTACACAGGAGCACAGTGAGCTAAGCACGAAAATTAGGGGAGTTAGGTCTCTGTTCTCATGGGACCTCTTAGTGATGAAAACAGACATTAACCATCGGTGCGGAGAATGCAGTCGTCATAACTGCGAACTGCAGTAAGCTCTGTGGAGAACAGTAAAGGATGGCTGGCATGAGGCTGTCTGCAGGAGGAGATAACCAACAGGATGCTTGGTGGGGAAATGCATTTCTAAGGAGAGGGAAAGCATACCTCCTGGATCAGCCTTTGGTTTGGTTTGGTTTGGTTTGGTTGTTTCTGAGATAAGGTTTTGCTACATAGCCCAGGATGATCTCAGACTTTATTACCTTGCCTCAGCCTCCCAAATGCTGGAATTACAGACATGTCATTGCACCCAGCCGGACTGGCCTTCTAAAAAGTCATCATGTTACCCTAGGTTCAACTCCCAACGTCTGCAAAACAGCCCTGCGTTCCACGAATGCAATGGAGTGGATCATAAAGAAGATAATCTCCATGTTTGTTTGTAGAGACTGTTTTAAAGCCTGTTTAATAAAATGTGCCACAATGCCTTTCAGCGCCCTTTTTAATGGAAAACAGTGAATATACTAAAATTTACCTACACACTTATTCTCACACTGACTTATTTGTCTTGAAGAACAACTCTGAAGGCTGAGCATAGCGTCCCCGTGACTCTTAAACATCCTGCCTGCAGGGTAAGCGGTGTGCCGATCGCTGTGACATTACCAGCCGCGTGCTTCATTGTCTCTTGTATTTTTATTAGTTGGACAGATGTACACGGTGGTGCCTAATTCTTTCTTTGTATCACCTTGAATACGTTAGTAGTCACTTTCTCTAAGCTGAAGGTTCCTCGTATACCGTGGTGGATTACAATTTCAGACCCCATTTCTGCACTGCTGTTTAAGAACAAAGCGAGACAATGGTCTTGGAATGCTAAACCTGGACATAGCAATCATCTTACAGACTGGAACTGCTGTGTCCATTAACCACTCTCAAATCAGTGTTCCTTTAGTTGTGTGAGTCCGCTCATAGGTATGATTTCACTTAGATATAGAGTCTAGAAAAGCTGGATTCAGAAACTGGTTCTGAGCCTGGTTACCAGGATGGGAGATAGGGAGATGTTGATGGGAGAGTACAGACTTTCAGCTGTAAATAGAAACTAGTTCTAGAGATTTAACATACTATAATACATATTATAGTATATATTCTATATTACATAGAACATATTTGATATAACATGTAATATACTATAATGATATAGTGGCTGCGGTTAATAATAGTGTATTATACACTCGAAATTTTCTGCTGGGTGGTGGTGAAGCACACCTTTGATCCCAGCACTTGGGAGGCAGAGGCAGGCGAATCTCTGAGAGTTCTGTTAAGGCTAGCCGGCGAGCTTCAAAGAAACCACGAGTCGGTCAGACCGCTGCAAAACGCATGAGGCTTTATTGTTATCCAGCGCGCATCGGTCCCGCACGGATCAAGCATGGCGGGCCCCCGATTCCTTCCCCCGAGGCACTTTTATGGGGTTCAGAGGAAAGGGGTCTGTGGATGGGGGCTTGTGCAGCTCTGATTGACTTAGAGCTTTCTATGTTAGATTAATTGGTTGGGAGTTTGTACACACGTGGGATGGGGGGTGGGGGGGGTGCTCAATCCGTGCCCTTGGACTAGCCGTCCTTGAGACAGGGTGGCGCCTGGTATGCCAGGGAAGGAAGAATCCTGCTGATAGGTGTTAAGCTTAGTGGTCATTTCCCTGTGGGTGGTGAGGAGACTGAAGAGTACTGTTAATGGCTGTACTTGGGAAGGCATCTCTCAATAGGAGGCATCTCCCCTGCACTGTGACTGCTAGCACTCAGGTGAATTCCTAGGTTTTATATTTCTTAAATCCTTTCAGTTCGAGGCCAGCCTGGTCTACAGAGTAAGTTCCAGGACAGCCAGCGTTACAACAGAGAAACCCTGTCTTGAACCACCGCCCCCCCAAAATTCTGTTTTCCTGAGCAACTTAATCTTAGGTGTTCTCACCACACTAAACTCAAATAAAAGCCAGTGGCAGCTGTGTAAAGGTGGTGATTGTTTAGCTATATACCATTGTTTCACACATATGCACAAACATATGCAATTTTATCTGCCAGTTATACTACAATAAATCTGGGAAAATAAAATATGCCACTAAAAACAACTTATTATTGTCAAAATGTACGAAATTTCTGATTTTGTTGATGAGGTTTGTTCAATAAAAGTTGACAAAATTCGTCCTAATGCCTAACGCAGAACTCTTAAGCGTAAACCATGCTATGTCTGACCACTTCTTTTGATCTTGCTGCGGGGAACTGATGAGCCCTATCTTTCAGTCTGACTGTAATGCTTAGGACACATGATTAGACTTCAATTTCCTTAGTCAAAAGAGCCAGTGTTAGAGCCTGAAGACTATGCTTACTTTCTGTATAAGTGGCAACTGTTTAACCTTTACTGTGCTGGCTAGTTTTATGTCAACGTGACACAAGCTAGAGTCTCTAGAGTGGAGGGAGCCTTAACTGAGAAAATGCCTCAGTAAAGTCAGGCTATAGGCAAGCCTATAGGGCATTTACTTATTAGGGATTGATGTGGGAGGGCCCAGTCCATTGTGGATGAGGTCACCCCTGGGCTGGTAGTCCTGGGTTCTATAAGAAAGCAGGCCAAACAAGCCATGATGAGCAAGCCAGTGAGCAGCATTCCTCCATAGCCTGCTGAGCACAGTCACGCCCCCTCATATCTGCTCATAAATTAAGCTCCTTGGGCTTGCTTTGCCTCAGTGTCTCAGTTTCAGCATCATTAGTGCTTGGAGCACACAGTTCCTTATTTTTGATGGGACATTATGTGTCCTATAGGACGCTTGGACTCAACCTTCCAGACTCCCTTAGCACCTGGGTCATATCAATCAAAACTGTCTCTAGACATTATCAAATGGTCCCTGGGAGACAAAGTATCCTCACATCCCCAGATGAGAACCTTGACTAGCTCCTAAGTTTGACTTCTGAGCTATCTGGGACTATGGGCCTTGCTCGGAATCCTAAAATGGGGTGACAGTTCAAAGCCAGAGAGACCAAGACAGAACTCTCACTCAGAGCAAGTTGCTGTAAAATAACAAATAGCTAAAATGCAATTCCTGATATTCGTCAAAGATGTATTTTATGTTTATGTGTATGAATATCTGCCCGCATAGATGTATGCGTACCACTTATGTACCTGGTGCCCTCGGAGGCCAGGAGAGAGCATTGGGTCTTCTGAAATTGGTGTTATAGCTGTGAAGTGCTGGGAACTAAACTTGGTTCCTCTGCAAAGGCAGCATGTGCTCTTAACCACTGAGTCATCTCTTCAGCCCCATATTCCTGGATTTTAACATCCTGGCAGTCTATAGGGAACCACCAGTACTTATGTTTCACCCAGCCAGGGTTTATTGGGCACCCATTCCATGCTAGGTTCTTTATCAGGCACTGGGTGCATCATGGGAAAGGGAAAAACTTCTGTTTTCATAATGATTGAATCTTGGTAGGAAAGGGAATAAACAAGTGTAAACTACAACACAGAAGCACCAGTGATGATTACAGAGAAAATAAAACGGGCCTGGCTGACAGGAAGGGAGCAAAGGGAACAGAGGTGTGCCATTTGGAGGGGGTAGTTAAAGAGGGCCTCCCTAGAGAGGTGACATTCAAGCTGGTATGATCTCAAGGAGACATGCCAAGCCAGATGAAGGTGTGGGGACCCCAGCGGAGTCTGTAACCAACAGCTGTCTGGGTGCACCGATCACTGCGCATGCCCTCTTTGCATCATTGGTGAGACAGCGACACTTGGCTGTGTACTTGACTACATCTGGAATTAACTAAAACCCAAGCAGCTGGGTACACCTGTGAGTAATTTTTTTTTTAATTAAATCATTTGAAATGGAAAGGCCCACTTTTAATCCAGATCTTTTGAGTTGGGAAGATCCACCTTTAATCTGGACCTCACCTTCTGCTGGAAGCCTGTATAAAGGACACGGAAGAAGGAAGGTCTCTCTCTTTGCCTGCTTGCTCTCTCTCTGACTGGCAAGTGCATTCCTTCACAGGCATTAGAATCTAATTCCTTAGGAATTCCGGGGCATTAGAGTTGATTCTTAGGGATTCTGGTATATTCCAAAGACTGCTGATACATCCAGCCTGCCATTGGTAGGAAGCTATTGTTGGACTAGGTAGACTACAGCCTGTAAGTCATTCTAAAAGAAAAATCCCCCTCGCACACACACATACACACACACAGATATAAATTCTATAAGTTTATTCCTCTAGAGAACCATGACTAATACACTTTATCTGCTGGACTTGCCCTCCCATTGGCTGCTACAGCAACCTGGGTAGACCATTTTGTTTTGCCCACCCAGTCAGGCATCGGCCCACACTCAGCATGCACTCAGTCCTAGCAACCAGTCATGGAAACCCCATTAGAGAAACAATAGGCTGCAGAGGTCTTTGCAGCATACAAGGACTGTTGGGCTGTAAACGAAAATCAACCAGGCAGCCCTGTCCCTGGGGAAATCATCAGGTGTTACCTATCCTTCACAAACACCAGCTTAGCCTTCTCAAGGCCCTTCCCACGTTGCTTTCAACAAAAGGCACCTGCACCAGGCAGCTAACCTGAGTGATCCATCGCAGCCCCACCTGAGACCCAGGGTGCTCTCTCCCTCTCTAGTCAAGCTGTCCTGTTTACAGGCAGAGCATATGTAACCTTGGGCCACATTCTTTGATTTCTAATGTTTCCATAAGATGCACTGGCGGAAGCTGTGGCCAGTCTAGCTTCGCTTCTGCTCACACTGTATCTAATTTAAGTTCTTCAATGCAAGGGAAACTGCATACTTTCCCGTGCTGTGAGCCATGTGGGCCCAAAATAAGTTACCACTCTATTTACCTCCTAGGAAATGAGTTCTGGGAGGCTGGCTTACTTTTGCTCATCTAGATTAACGAATACCACCTCACATCTTAAACAGAGATTCAGAATCAATCCCTGTCCCCCACCCGCCGTGGAGAATCTTTCTGTGTATTTTTAAAATAGCTTCCTGAAGGCATTCAAATATTTGTCTTTCTTCTACTCTCGAAGGAGAGCTAGAGAATTAAATACATATGACCACGTTTGCCCCATAGCCTAATCATCCTCTTGTTCAAATGCTGGGTTAAGTATATGTCATTAGAAAGGATGGAGAAGAGAGCCGGAGACTGGCCACAGTACCTGGGCAGATGCCGGGAAATGACTCCTCTGCCTCTCCCCGGAGTGCTGTGCTCATTTCTGGGCTGGCAAAGCCTACCTTAAAAGGATTGTGGCCGGTACTGGCAAAAACACAGAAGGAAGACAATGACAGAGGCCTGGAAAAAAAAAACTGTGAGCAGGAACTGGTGTTCTGTAGGCTGGAAGGGACAGTGTGAAATGGTTGCGTATCAGCCCCATAGGAATAGCAAGTAGCCTTAAAACCAGATGCCAGAGTCCAGTGACTTTCCAGTTCTGTCTCAGACAATAGCTCGCTACTCATGCAAAACAAGGGTCTCCATTGTGGAGCATCCAGCCAGCTTTCTCACTGCTAGGTCCCAGGGGGAATGCCCTGCTGAGTACAGCTTACAGTGTGCGTTTACTCCTAGAACATAAAGGTATCTGTTTAGAAGACTCTCATAGGGACGGGCTGAGTTGTGGTTTTAGAATGAATGTATTGTCACTAAAGACACCCTTGGGCAAATTTTCTTAAGACACTGAACGTCTATAGTTCTAAGTGGCAAATGGGGAAGCCGGGTGGCCTATGGTGCAGGGTGCAAGGTGGGATTTTTATGCCTGACGGAATAAAACTGTGTCTGGTATCCGATTGCTTCACTTCTGCCAAATATTTCATTGTTCAGTCTCCCAAGCTTTAACTATGTCCCCAGCTGATTTCAGAGCTCACCACTGAAGCAGCTGGGTAAGGATGAACTTTAAGATATATAACCGCAAAATGAATGATATAAAACCCCATTTTATAGTTTTCCCGCAGAAGAAGCTAGCAACTTCACATCTATCTATCATTCATTCTTTGGGCAATCGTTTCAGAGTGTCTTCTGCAAGAATGTGTTGGGGGAGTATTAGAGATCATTAACCTCTCCCGGTGAGCTTGGGAAAATAGGAAAGTATATGAACAAGTACAATACAGGATAAAATATTCTATTTTCCATAAGGGAGGGGCAATTCACCTGTGATGGCAGTTTTTAAGAGTTTCATGTCTCTATAATTAGGGTAAATTAAAAAAAAAAAGACTCCCACTATTAGCCCAAATTAAATAGTTAATATGAAGGTAACTCAAAATTTCAGTGACCTCAAGAAACACTATATATAAGTTCTATCCATGGGGTAGGAAAAAAATTGAAAAAGCACACAGAAGATTGCTGGTACTTTTGCAATGTCTTATAAATCGATAGTTATTATAACATTAAAATGTGTAGGAGAGAGATCGATGACAGGTGATTGATAGCTACTGCAACATGAAGCCTAGGTTGGTAGACAGGAGAGGAGGGAGCCAATACAATGCACTTCTTGCTCATGTTCCTTGTCCAGCTGGGGTGGCTGAGGATCTCCGCCCTACTTCACACAGGAGCCCCACCACTGGGCTTCAACAAAGCAGGAGGCACACATGCCGAAGCATCCTCTTCCACTGTGAAATTCTCCTTCGTGTTCTATTAGCTAACCCAAATCATAAGCCACAGCTCTCTTTCAGGGCCTGGGCACGTCCCAAGAAGAAAGTCAGCAGTGAGTCTCAGAGAACACTAATGACTATTTTGCCCAAGGATATAAAACACATTCACAACTAGTGGTTTGTGAAAAATCTGTCATGAAAAATAATTCCAGGTACTCTTGGCAAAACATTCATCTTGTTGAATTTTCTTGTAATATCAGTATAGGTTCTGAAAAGATTTCGCCTTGAGCGTAGTCAGGCAGACTGATTGGCTGTAATGGCATATAGCCTTCTCTCTGTTGCTCGGCCCTCTGCCCACCCACATCACAGTGCTTTCAATGCTTGCTTTCAGGAAAGCATTGCACAGAATGTTACACTCAGGATCAGTGTGGATAATGCCAGGTGAAGAGCAATCCCAGCTACATCAGATGTGAGTCTGAATTTTAAAGAGGCCAAATACCTTTAGTGCCAACACTGAAGATGCTCTATGCTGACCTATCAAGTGCTCAGCACTGCAGGAGAATTATCTGAGTGAGCCACGGTGGAACCAACCTACCCTACCACTCACAATGTCTGCAACAGTAGCATCCTTCCGTGATAACTAAAAAGCATAGGGAGCTCTCCATTCCAAGTTTCAATAAAGGAAAATGATAAATGGAGGAGAAAAGAGGAGCCCAGGAGAAGATGTGTTAAGTCAGGCAGCAGTATAGAGAGGAAGCCAGGATGGAGTGGCAGGTACCTGAGAGCAAATCCTTGCTCTGCCTCCAAGAGGCTTTGCCCATCCCAAATATGCTTTGTTCTGTCTTCAAAAGAAGAGAATGCCACTAGATTATCTCTACACTCCTTCCTATTAAAAGTCAGTATGATTACTTGTTGAATAACAACAGTTCTATCCCCAGATAGCAATGAAACCTTCACCAAGAAGTACTTAACATGCCTTCATTTCCTAATCCTATAAATGAGGACTGTGGCAGCCCAGCTAATACAGTAACTACAATGAACAATCGAGTTAACATACAGAACATACCTAAGTCATTTGGAGCAATGCTGGCACATAGTAAAACCTAAATAATTATTATCAATTAATTTCGTTATTACTGCTATCGAACACATCGGGAGACACAGAAGCAAGCTAAGGATTCTTGGTCCTCCGCCCTATATCAGTTCACTAAAACACAGAAGCACATTTTAGAGAAGTTTCCTAACAAGTATAAATTTAAAGATAGATGTTAATGGTACCAATGATAAAACAAAAACAAAACTATTAAACTACTACTCGGATAGCTTCTGTCAAAAGCCATTCCCTTTGTCTATATTTGAAAGAAGGCCCTAATGCCTAGCTTAACTGGGTTTAGGGTGGCCAGATGTTTGCTTGGTATTTCTGTATAGGTGTTTTAGGCTCCATAGATGTTTGAACCCATAGACCAAAAGTAAAACAGATTGTCATCTCTAATGTAGATAGCTCATCAAATTGATTGATGGCTTAGATAAAACAAAAAGACCATCTGTTTGCTTGAGGAAGAAAGAATGCTTCTTGCCCAGCTTCTTTTGGTTGGAGATATTAGATATTTCCTGCCTAAGACTGCAAATGAAACAGAAGTTCCTCTTGGGCCTCCAGCCTGTCAAACTGGAGTCAAACCATCAGCTCTCCTGAGACCCTACCTGGCTCTCTCTGAAAACCTTGGGACTTGTCAAAATCCAACACTGTGAAACAAATACCCACTCTTCCTGTCCCCTCTTTCCATTGGAATATAAGCGTGTGTGTGTATGTGTAACTACGCATGCTATTCAGAAAGTCCCAGCCCACAAATGGTCAATGATACCACATCCTTCCTTTGTCAGTCCCTTAGACTGCAGGAAGTTGGAGGAAACATGATGTAGAATAACTAGGAAACATCTTTATAATTTTGGTCTCAGGCATATTTGTGTAAGAGAGTGTGACAAGAGGCCTCAGGAGAAAACAAATGAAGAAACACATCTAGATAACTGTGCAACCAAAGCTTGAACAAACATTTCCTAACACCTAAAGAAACTGAGCACTAAGTTGAACAGCTCAGATTTACCTGTGAGACAGTCACCTCTATATAGATTCATGTGGGTGGCATATGTCTAAGAGGGGTGTAAAGAGAATAGAATAGAATAAATGACTGTCTCCTTGTGACTGAAAAATAGCCAAAGTACTAATGCAAAAAAACAAAACAAAACAAAAACCTCAACTATAGGAAAACATTAATCAGTACTTAAGAGGTTAATGCTGTAATTCATATATTAATTTTGGAAAATGTATACGTTTCAGTAAATAGTATGGAAAGTTTCATTTATTCAGATCACAAACAAGGAAGCTTCCAGAGCCAGACCGTGTTGCTAGTGATCTCTCTGACACACTTACAGAGTCTTAAAAAAATCATCAATTCAGAACTGCCCCTTGACAGAAAATTCCCTTGATTGTGAAGAACCCTGTTGGAGAACCACACTATCAGATTTCAATGTATATAAAGCTACAGTTACTGAGCACACAGCATCAGCTTAAAGACATCCAGGCAGATCAATGGGCCAGTGTGGAGTCCATAATTGGACTCACACACAGATGGATGACCGATTTTCAACAAAGGTGACTCATGTGAGAAAGCACAGTGTTTTCATCGAACGGTGCTGAAGAAGTGGTATCGACTAGCAAAAAGAGAGAGATAAATCTCTACCCAAGATTTCACGTACCAAAGTTAACTGAAAATGAATTGAAGGTGCATGTGTAAGACCTGAAATCACAAAGTTTCTAGAAGAAAAAGGAGAAACTCTTGTCAACCTGGGTCAAGCGAAGATCTCTTAGATGTAGCATCCAAAGCACAATCTACGAAGGAGCACGCTGGTGAATCAGACCCCACCAAAAGTAAAATCGAGTGCTCCTTGAAAGAGAATTAAAACATGAGCCAAAGACAGGAGGGGGGCGGGATGAGTCTCATAAAGGACTGATATGGAGATTATGTAAAGTACTCTCTCAGAACTCAGTGGTAAGCAAACAGAAGACAGAGGCAACAGACTTGAGCACATGCTTCATGAAGGGGAAGTAACTGACCCATACAGAAGCACAGAACAACCCAATGTCTTGAACCATTCGGGATATTCAAGCTACATCCATAAGGGGCTGGAGACATGGCTTCCTGGTAGAGAGCACTTGCCTAGCATACAAATGGCTATGAATTTGATCCCAGCACTGAAAAATAAAGAGACAAACAAAGCTCTCTAATGAGATGTCAGTATCTGCCTGTTAGAAAGGCCAAAGCTACAAAGACTGATAGCAACAACTCTCAGGGCATAGAGGCATTACACTCTTGTGTAGGGGTGAGAATGCAAACTAGTACCATCACTTCAGAAAACAGGCAGTTCCTTAAAAGGTTAAATGTTATGAGCTAGCCATTCTATTCTCAGGTGTGAATCCAAGAAAAACAAAACAAAACAACAAGAAAAAAAAACATGCATCCATACAGTGTGTCTGCACAGCACCTGTCACACGCATGGATAAATGTGGGCTAACTATCCACACAATGGAGGAGTGTTCACTACTAAACAAGAGTGAAATTTGCTATACAAGATGAATGGACATCAAAATAATAATACTAGGTACAAGAAACTAGATTGTAAAAGTGCGCATATTCTATTACTCCATTTATCTTAAAATTGAGGAAATAGAAACTAATGAATACTGTCAGGACAGATAGGAGCGGGGCCAGGAAGGGCCGAGGAAACTCCAGGGGTGATAAGTTCGTCCCTTCTTTAGCTATAGCAGCGATCTCACAATTCTATACCCAGGTCAAAAGTTACTGCACTGCAAATATGTGTACTTCATTGAATGCCAATTGTGCCTTAGTTAAACTAGTCTTTAAAATAATCATTTCATTGATTTATTCAATGAAACTTTATTGAGCATGTACTCCATCCAGGCACCATTTTCAGCTCTAGGGTCCAATAGTGACCAAGCCAGACAAAGCTCCCTCTGTAGTCTTCTCCAGAAAAAAAACTACCGTATCCATTTTACTGTATAAAGCCAGAACAGAACAACTAGAAATGATAGTGTCAAAAATAGGACCATGTCTATTGAAGGGCCCAAGAGAGCCAGAGGAGAAATGAAGTCCCGTAAGGAACACCTGGAACGTGAAGGTGACCATGCTCAGACCAGCTAGGCCCACTCTTCCTCCCAGGCCTCCCACTGCCGGGACTAAGAAGCTGTATTTCCCAGGCCAACCCACCACCCAACGCACTACAAAGTCATGTGAAGACACCGAGATGGAAGCTGGTGGCCTCAGAGTCGGGGTTTCCAAACATCTCTGCCTGTGCATAGCAGAGGACAGGAGTACACCCACCAGGGAGTTCGGCCTTCCAGGCTCCTTCTGGTACCTGGGACAGAGCTGGCATTTTTCTCTGTCCTCAATGGGATTTTTGTTGCTGTTGTCATTTATTTTAATGTTGGGGTGGTGGTGTGTACATGCATGTGTTTGTATGAGGAGACCAGAGGTCTACATTGGGTATCACCCGAAATTCTCCTCTGCCTTATTTGTTCCGTGTTCAGTTGACTGGTTTTAATTTCCTTGGTTTGGTTTTGTTGTTATTGGTGGTAGGTGGCGGGGAGAAAGGGTTGTTTGGGGTTTTTTGAGACAGGGTTTTACTATGTAGCCCTGGTTTCTCTGGCACTCATTATGTAGAACAAGCTGAAAAACCTAAGTTTGATGCCCAGGACCCACATTCTGCAAGCTGCCTTCTGACCCACACAGGCGCTCCGCGGCACACACGGACCCCGCCAGGCATGCACACAAATGCACATATTAACAACATGTTAATGCAAAACGAATGAGTGGGTAAGAATGGCCAGACAAGTTCTGTCAAATAAAAGAGAAATATACTGCTTGGCAATAAATCATGTCAGCAAACTGCAGTAATTAGAACAGAATGAGCAGGCTGACAAATAGACTGACGTTAACGACAGAAAATTCCACATAGAGGCAGAGGTTCACAGGAGATGGTAAACTTCTGGAAGGTGAAGCTGATGCGATTCATCAACTTGGAAACAAATGTGGCCTTCTACAACCGTTAACCAAAATAAGTACAGCAGGCGAAGGATCAAGTGTGAAAGAAGAAAAGAACGTCAAAAGACATTGGAAAATCACTTGAGCTGTTTTAACCTCAAGTGAGGGAACCCTTTTAAAGCTAAGGATGAAACGGAAAGAAAACTGGTATTGGATCTGGACATGCACCATATGGCAGCACAATACAAACATCAAAGAGCAAATTGAGAAATATCGATCCACCTATGTAATGGGAAATGGTAATAGCGTTAAAATACAAAAAATAAAATAATATATATAATGTATATATTATCATATATATATGGAGAATTTTCACTGAGAAATACAATCCAACAGAAATCCAAATCAACAATGGGAAGGAAGAATCCACAAGTAGATTGGAACGCAACAAACTGAACAAAAAGCCTGACTCCATTACAGCCAGTTTTAGACCAGATCAGGCATGTCAAGATGCATGGCCTAGACATGAACCCACTATTCCATAATGATGGAGATTATGTTGCTTTAATTTTTTTAAAGATACACCTTAGGAAACATTATTAAACCAAAAGAAAAATGCTTTCTCTTGATGATTTTACTAGCAAGATCATCCAACTTGAAACTTCTCATTATGAATCAACCAGAAATACTGAAACTGAGCAACAGACTCCGATTATCATTTGAATTTATTTAAATAATCTTTTTTATGTGCTTTCTCCTACCTTTTCATATTTGTGTATCTGTGTGTATCTATGTGTCTTTGTGTCAGAAGTCTACTTTGGGGTCTTTCTTAATTGTTCTCTCTCTTATTTCTTGAGACAGTCCCTGAACCTGGGGCTCATTGACTGAGGCTGGATGGCCGGTCAATTCCTGCAACCCCCTTGTCTGCGTTTCCCCAGTGCTGGAAGCACTTACTGGCTGAACCATCTTCCCAGAGCTCTTTTTTCATTTTCTAACAAATACATGCAAATGTAAGTTTACTCTAAACCTCAAAGTTTTGTGCATCTACTACTCCAGAATACCTTGTGGGTACAGAAAGCTCTTCTAACCCTGTCCAAATACATTAGCCTACCTTTAACATCAGTTATTATTATGTGATTTTTTTTATTATTTTAATCAGTTAATTCAAAACAATGTCCATTCATCTGTCAAACAGTTCAGAGTAAAGAAAAGGTTGTTAATTCTTGCCCTGGGCCCAAACCTCACTGCCCTGAGCAGCTGAGGTCAACTGGCTGTAATTCTTAGGCATTCACTAAGCCTCTTGCTCAGCATTGGTTATATAAAAACAAAAAGTCAGAAGTTCAGCCTATTAGCAAAATGTATTGTAGTTTTACAAAGTACTGATCTATGCTTTTTGAAACTCACGCACACACACACACACAAACTGATTCAAAGTCTCACCAGTTCCAATTCAGAAATAGAAAATCTTTCTAAAAATTAAGATAAAAAAGTAAGAAAGTTCAAATGATACAAAGGGAAACATGGTGCCCTCTTTCCCCAGAGTAATTCATATTCGTACTTAATTCTTGACAAAGAAGTCCTTTGTGTAATTATCATACATTACATTACATAGCAAGTAATTAAGAACCTATTTTTTGCAACATGCGTAGAAGTACAATTTGTATTGTCTCTTTTCTGCCTTGTAAACTTAACCTTTCCTCCTTATTTTAAAATTTTTGCCGAGTAGTGGTGGTGCATGCCTTTAATCCCAGTACTTGGGAGGCAGAGGAAGGCAGATCTCTGTGAGTTCGAGGCCAGCCTGGTCTACAGAGTAGTGAGTTCCAGGACAGCCAGAGTTACAACAGAGAAACCCTGTCTGGAAAGACCAAAAATTCTTGACGTTCTTGATGTTCCACAATAAATTTTCTTTCCAATTTACCCTATTTTCTTTCTAGTTCCAAACATATAATAGTAGGTTTCAAGAAGCATTTCAAATTCCTCTATGCTCAGCCTTTGGACCCCTGTGTCTGCCCTGCACACACTCCTTGTTGTGCCTGTGTGGTTCTGTTCTGCTCCAGGATGGGCCTCCTCCATTCACTGGAGAAGACAGGAGCTCTGACAGCCCCGGAAATGAGTGAACTTAACTAACCACTGCCTCCACTCTCTCTGCCAGTAGAAATGAGAATCCCGATTATCCTCAGAAAGCTGTGTGACTACCATCAAATCTAGCCCGGAAGAGTGGAAAACAGAAAACAGAAAGCCAAACTGCTTCTGTCTCCTTCCGCCTAGCAGGGCAGTGAAAAGCACAGGCTCTCCAGGTGGCCCTGGGGCAACTCCACTTTCTTTCAGATGTGTGCTCTTGGACACAATCTTACCTCCTCTGTGCCTCGGCCTCCTCGTTTGTAAATTGGAGACAGAAGTACCTACCCATGTATGGTTATTTTAAATCAAATGTAGCAATGTTTAAAAAGCTTTAGCTACCCATATGTGATCATAATTGTTAGCTTTCCTAATTTTATAACCCATTACTGGTGTTTTGTTCAGTAGACATGTAGTCAAACTGCCTTCTAGGTATTAATGTTTAGAGCCATAGACTAGCACCTTTCACTTGGTCCTTTTGGCAGTGGGGAACACTTAATAAGCAGATTCATAGCCAATAATAAGTGACTGTTGCATAGACAGCCTCAAATGGGACATCTATACAGTTGCCTCTGAGGCTCTAAGAACACTGCAGAACACCAAGCAGAGACTGTAAGAACTGGAGGGAGGGAAGGAGGCTGCAAGAAGAAGTCCCCTAGGTATTTAGAGGCCACTGTGCTCATGAGTGCTTAGCAGCTATAGCTATCGTAGCCGACCTGCACAAAAAGAGAGGAAGGAAAACAGGGTGGGTGTGTGTGTGTGTGAAAGGGGGGTCAACCAGGAATGGGGAAGAGAGAGGAGAAGTTAGCGGAAGTGAATGCTCACAACACAGCGAACATTTCATACACACATTTGCAAAAGGGAAAGGGAGATTCTGAAATATAAAATTCTCTTCAAGAGCCAAAGAAGTAACAAAGCCTCCAATTAACAAAAACCATAATACCAAACATGAGAAGCCCTTTTTTGAGCTGTTAGTTAGAACTGTCACAGAGTCAACCCTCCCCCAGCCTATTGCTGTTCTCCTTGGATACCCCACAGAGGTAGAAGATAAGTCTCTATTGCTAAGGACGCTTCAGAGAAAGGACTCAGAGACCCTCGAGCTTACCTAAATGCCCCCTTCCTGAGGACCAGCTTTCGTGGTACCGGAAGGCACCATGCAACCTTTCAAAGAAGGGAAGCAAGCAACAGTCCTACCTAGCTATGATGCCAACGGACCAATCAGCCACCAGCATGGCGTAACACCCCTAATGGTGCAGTAGTGGCACACATATCTTGGCAGTAACAAACAGTTCTCCAATTGGACTTAAAAACTACTCAAAAAGAAGGAAACCCTGTCTGGTTCTGGAAACCTACTTAGTTACTCAGTGCTAGTGAAATCATAGATATTGGAGAACAGACAACCGCTAATTTACTAATCCAGCATAATCCCTAACAAAAATATACAAGCATTTGTCCTTATAACCACAGACAACTGTAGTCCTCTCCCCCCATCAGTTAAACTCTTCTCTGCAACAGGTGGAGACCATTACAGAAAACCACAACCAATCAAAATGCAGAGTTGTGGAGCCCAGGCCCAGTGAATACATTCACAAAACACTCCTACACTTAAGGCGCAATGAGCATTGCATAAGAGGAGGAGGAAAAATTATAAGAGGCAGAAGATCAGGGAGTTTGCTGACAGGATTGTCTTCTAGTAATACCAGAAGCTACACCTATGAAGTCTCACCAATGTGACTGTCCAAACATGAGGTGAACAAGGAGGATTCTAACAAACATAGAAAAGCCCAGAAGGTCTTAACCCTACACAAAGACCTCCAGGCGACTAAGGAAGTCTGGGAGCAGGAGAGGCGGTCCTCCCCAGGGAAGAGCTTATCGATTGGTTGTCCGGTGCCAAATGATCAGATCTGAAAACATAGATGTGAGTAACATCAAATGGATTCAGCAGGTTATATTTAGGAATATATATGTATATGCAAATGCACATATACATTTGATAACAATTAGCGAAGGAAGAGGCTATGAATTTAAAGGAGAGAGGGGGAGCTTATAAGGGAAGGTTTGGAGGGAGGAAAGAGAAGAGGGAAAGACTGTAATTGAATCACAATCTCAAAAACAAGCAGCAGCAGCAACAGCAGCAACAAAAAGATTAAGCTGTAGAGGTGTAATTAGTCTGTCAGGTAGATGACTTTGGAGACATGAAAACTGTCACAGGTATACATATCAAACGTCCATTACAATGTGGCCAGCCAGGGCAGCTGCAGGTCGTAGGAAAAATCAGTGGAGTGTGAAGGAAGTGGAGGAGAAGGCAGGATTTCCTGAAAGTGAGACCCTGGAGAAACAAACTCCGAATCTGTGTCCTATACACAGCCCGGTGTTCCCCGTAGAGTGATCACAGATCACAGAGAGCTGGAGTTTCATCACTAGAATCCTTCGTAGCCAAGACTCACTTTTAAAAAGCAGTGATTGATTACACCACGGTGCTTTTGTACAAAGACTTAGGAAAGCATTGGGGAAAATGAGATTTATTTTAAGAAAATAAATGGGTTAAGATTTAGGTCAAAAATCCCAAAATGATTTGTTTGTCCTTAATTCGCTCCATAAAGAAGGCTGCTTTGAGAATCTCGGCATCCTCTTGGGGCCTCACAAGCTAGCCGCGAGGATGCAGGCTGGCCGAGCGGCAAAGGAGGAGCTGGTCCTTCTAGGTGAAACTTGTGGCTGTCGGTGCAGGCAGTGATATGGTCTTATAAACAACTTTTGGAATGCAAAATCACAAACAAGGTTGTTACAGTCGCCTTACCATTCATGAAGAAAGAGACTGAACAGTAACTATGCGCTTTTACAATGAAAAATGACAAAAGAGGACAGGACACAGTGGAAAAGCACATGTTTAAGATTTTAAAAGTGTGTGTGAGTGTGTGTGTGTGTGTGTGTGTGTGTGTGTGTGTCACACATGCTCTCACACATGTGCATGTGGGTACATTCACATAGAGCCCTAACCTGGAGATGAGAAGGCAACATTGGGAGTCGGTTCTCACCTTCCACCTTGTTGAGGCAAGGTCTCTCTAGATTTTGCTGCACACTGTATACACTCTAGGCCGGCTGGCCCAGTAGCTTCCAGGTGATTCTCTTGTCTCCATCTGCCATCTCTCTGTAGGAATGCTGGGAACACAAATATGGACCACCATACCCTGCTTTTTATGTGGGTTTTGAGAACCGAACTTAGGTAGTCAGGCTTGCAGAGCCCCCAAGCTTTTCTGTTAAATGTTTTCCTAGTGTCTTCCCAGTATTCTGTTGAAGAAAACTAACCATTTATTCATCCATCCTCTCTCGGGACTGTGTTTTAGACACCCTTTTATGCCAGGTGTCATTCTAGGCACTAATAGTATCAAGAGTGAGAAACAGATGAAGTCTCTAAATATTTTTTTTTAATGAATCAGGTCTTCATAGGTGAGCTGTTAACTTGGGTTTCTGAATATAAAGTTGCTGATACAATTCTTCCTTCCCTTACTATATCTATCAGAAAAGACCAGGAGTAAGTGGAGGTTAAAACTCTGTCCTTAGAGAGAGAGAAACCCTACTAATTTAGTCTGTGAACACACAACAAGAACAGATTGTAACGGAGTGTGAGGGGACTGGAGGGACCTTTCAATAAGAGCTGGTGAGGATACGGGGTGCAGGAGTCTGTCTAGTGTGACTAGGGGATCCACACTGGGAGTCCCAGTCTATCCCATACCCGAATTCTGTGGTGATTAGGAAGAACCTGGGCAATTCGTATGGGGGACTTCAATGCATGCTCCGTTAACTTGGCATGCAGTGTGTGTGTTCAGGGTTGTGAGTCACCATTCTGAAGCCACAAGAATTTTCACATTTTATATTTTCATTATCAAACTTAGGAAGCATATTGGGTCCAAAGTAGAACAATAAGCGCATTTCGCATCCCAGCTCTGCATAATTTTTAAAAACACCATGGCAAATTCTTACAGTGCTCCATAATGAAGATTCAAGCATGCATGCAGTCACTTCAAACTGGCAGAATGAGGTTGCAGGAGCAACGGCAGGCCTGAGGGATAACAATAGCTGAAGCCATCCAAACACAAATGGCAGACCAGGTTCTGGTCTAAGTGCTTTTCCATTTAGGGACTCATGGAACCTCTGTAACTCTATCAGGTAGGTTCTATTGGCTTACAGATGTGGAAACTCAGATCCACAACCAGTCTAAGTTCAAACAACTGGAAAAGGGGCACGGGTAGAATTCAAATTTGGACAGAGCGACTCTAGATGTTACACTACCAAACCCTGCCCTTGCTCACTGATCACTCTGGGAAGAGAAGGTGTCTCCTGAGCTCCAAACTGGAGAGGACACATCAGAGTGGCTAGCCCAAACTCACCAAGGAGGTGCCTTCTTATCACGCCCAGTGGGTTAAAACATTTGGACAGCTTTCCTGACAATGTGATGGGCCACGCATCAGCCAGCATGGAGAACCGTAAAGGCATCTTTATCATTTTGTCTATCACTCTCTCTTTTGTTCTTGAAATATATCCAGCCCTCCTAGAGTAGTCAATTACGTAGAGGCAAGGAGTAGAATGGTGGTTAGCTTGCCAGGGGAGAGGGATCTAGGGAGTGAGTACTGAATGTACAGGTTGGGTTTCTGAGGATGGGTGTGGACCATGCTTGCCCAATGCTGCACGTGGACCTTACACCTGAACTACCTACTCACAGTCAAGATGGGAAATATTAAGTGCATTTTGTCATGATTATAAAATGCATTTTAAGAAGATAATTGGTTGGGAAGGATAATTAGCCTCCCCGTTGTTCTATTCAGTAAACTATCAAACGAGTGTGAATGCACAGTCAGGACTCTTTCTGATGCATCTTATTGGCACCTGACAAGCCTTATTTTCCTCTCCAGTAAAGACAAAATTTTCACTTGATATTTGTGATATTTAATGGATTCTAAGTATGGAACTGTGAAACCTACTTAAAATAAATTGGCAGAAATAGTTAAGGTTTCCCTATATCAGAGAGTGATAACAAAGTTTAAAAAACTCTAAGATTAAAGTTATATCATCCATCATCATGCAAGTGAGTTTGGCATTTTACATTCTCTGCATCGTTTGAAAATTTGAAGTTGAAGGGATTCACAGTCAGCTTCTTTAGTGCCGGGAGATTACATAAAACATGGCTTTGTGCTTCTAATAGTTTCTCTACATTTATATAAGCCAACATTATTGATGACCATTACCCTAAGGTTCAGTGAAACACGGGTTCAATATTAATAGACTGCATTTGCAGTGGAGTGCTATCATCTTCGAGAGTGTTTTTCCATTGATTTTTCTCTTCCTGTATCTGCATCTCACTTAACAGCAGCAGCATCCGCCCACAAGGCTGAGCCAGAAACTTAAATAATTCTTCTCTTCGTCTCCGAGTTTTAGCTACTGTATTTCATAGCAGTCTCAAACATCTTGTCCGGCCTCACTCTCTCCTTTGAACTCCCAGGGAAGGCACTTAAATGAGCCTCAGCCGCTACCATGCTCCACCCAGTCTCTGTACTTCAGGGAGCTTTCCTGCCACGCATCCAAGAGGGCTCCTGAGCGGAGAAGAACATCTCAAATGACTCTTTACTGTCAGCAAAGAAAAGAATCTCATGCCAGGCTTATAGCTCTGCTCATGGACACTCAAAGACACTTCTCCCTGTAAGCTCCCTTCACTGGGGGCAGAGAACACAAGCTCAGAGAGCAGAGTGACTGTCAAGCAAGCATGAAGCCCAAAACACATAAAGCTAGTCCTGGTGGCACACTATAATCCTAACACTGGGGAGATAGAGGCAGGAAGAGCAGAAGTTCAAGGTGAACTTCGGAGTTTGAGGCCATTCTGGATTACAAGAGCCCTTCTCTCAAAAACAAAATGAGTCCTCACTACTACCGCAACTTTACAGTGCAGGAGAGGGAGATGACCCAAGGTCCAGGGGAGGGGAAAGCTGTTTCAGGCTGCTGCCACAGACTGCCTGAGGACATGTTAGATGTCCTTCATCAAATCCAGCATCACACATACCAGAATGATAATAGATGGGGCCTAGTGGTGACTGGAACTATGAATGCACAATTGACCGAGGTTCCGTACTTTAAGATTTGAGCTTGGAATAATTATAGAAAAACAGAACTTTCTCTTGGTGTCTGTAAGCAACCACCCAAGAGTGGGGCATTGTGGGATATGAACAATGTCAGGATATACGAGGTCACTGATGTCCCAGAGTAAGGATGAGGTTGGAAGGTAACACTGCTCACATCTTCTTTACTGACTGCTTGCTACAAGCTCGCTGGTACTTTTTTTTTGGAAAGAGAGACAGAATTGTCTGAGATGGTGGATGGATTCTGGATCAAGAGCAGCTTCTCCTCACTTTTCCACTCACTGTTCCCTGCACTCTTTCCTCAGCATTCCTGTCATCCAGAATCCCTGTCTATGCAGTCACATGCATCAGAGTCTGCGGATAGACGTGTGTGTACATACACACCTGTGTGCTCCACACACACATTCATCAGTCACTTCGTCACTACGTACTCAATGCAGAGCACCCAGACACTCTTCTGTCCAGTGCTTCTTAGCAGTTTGTTACTAAATTAGCATAACAGATAAAGAAGAGATAGCCATTTCTAGCACCTCGGAGTTGTAACCTGGGCCAGTGAAGCAGGGAGTTTATTAAAAGTCTCACATTTAAAAACTGCACATGATTTCACTTCTTAATTCGTCTACTTGTTCTAAAAATAGAGTTTTGAACAGCTTACTGCTGGAGAAAAATTGCCTTTTTCTAAGTCTTGCTCTGAGTGCCCTTGGCCCTTAGCCAGGTATCTACAAACCTGTTTGAGGTGCACAATCTGTCCAACTCTGGAAGCCATATGCATTCTCAGAGAAGCAGCCACTTTAGGAGACTGATTTTGTTTGCAACACAGGAATAGTTTAGAGGCCTAAAGACAAATGGAACAAAGAGAACTCTGAGTTCCTTCACCGCCATTCTAGAAACCTGGGGAGCTTGGGAGTCAAACAAAAGCAAAAGCAACAAGCAAGCAAGCCAGAAAAGATGCTAAGACCCATGCTAAGAAACACAGGGTTCTCAGTAGAGTGGCTTTCTCGTAAGTCTCTCCAGGCCTTCTTGTGCTAATTCTCATCTCTGGGAAAATCCAGCTCAGTAGCCACTCCTGTAAAAGCTGTTCTCATTTCTCCTCCTTTTGGATGCATAGCATAGCATCCTGTATAAACATCTACCGGATTTCTTCACATTCATAATAATTTGTCATTGTCTTTAGTATTTCCTAAGCCCACTTTATAAACTATTTTGTCAATAAATATTATTTTGAAATATATAATGATTGACTACGGGTCCATTTTATTAATCAAGCATATTTTATGGTAGCATGACCATAAATATAACAAATGGAAACATGCTCTGAGTTTTGAAATTGCTTGTTAATTTAGACTATTTTGATCGTATGGGGCATATGGGTCATAGGGTCGGTTGAAAGTGTAAAACTTCAGTGTAGGTTAGGTTCTAAAAAACCCAAAATCTGAAACATTGAGTATCAGCAGGACACACCCCCAAATAGAAAATCCCATTTCATGAAGCTTTGTTCCACACAAAAAATCTTTACAGTACTGCACAAAATTACCTCCAGGCTATGTCCCTAAGATTTCCCTGAAATTTGTGTTTACACTGGGGTGCCATCCCCAAAATATTCCACGTGTATGCAAATTTTTCATGTTTTAAAAAAAATTCCAGTGGTGGCCCACTCCTTTAATCCCAGCATTCAGGAGGCAGAGGCAGGTGGATCTCTGTGAGTTCAAGGCCAGCCTGGTCTACAGAGTGAATCTAGGACAGCCAGAGTTACAACAGAGAAACCTGTCTCAAAAAAAAAAAAAAAAAATCCCAAACCCCAAGTGTTTTGGATAAGAGACTCTCACCTGTCCTGTAAAGGACTTCAAAGTCAGTGTCCAGAACACAGTGGGTAGGATTTCCATGATTTCATGATTTAAAACCATGAAGTCCAATATGGGAATGCAAAGAATATTTGAGCTGGGTGTGGTAGCTCATGTCTATAATTTGAGCACATATAGGAGGTAGAACCTGGAGGATCTGGAGTTCAAAGTCACCCTCAGCCACAAAACAATTTCAAGGCTAGCTACATGAAACTGCAGTCTCAAGATGAGAACAATTTGAGGTAGGACAGTTCAACTTCCCACTTTAAAAATAAACCTACTTTGAAATGTGCCTGATAGATGACCCTGTACTTTCTGCTTGACCTACAGGACGATGGGGAGAGCCTTATTTCAATCCTTCTTATGTAAACAGTTAATTCACTATTATTAATCTTAGAATTTATAGAAAATGACAGTCTAACTTGTATTGACTCCCGCCCCAATTCTGCACCCCCTTTCTGAGGGCAGAGCTGCCGAGTGATTGGCAGGTGCTGTGGAGGAGGAGCTGTTCAAGGCAACTACCGTAAGGTCATCTTAGCAAAAGACACTACTATTGAGGACATCCATCCAATTAGTTTAAAATCATTAACAAAATTCATTTGTCACCGAATGGCTCTCGCCATATCTGTCGAGATTGTGTTGCTGGTCAAGTTGTTGGCCACCTGTCATTTTTAAAGAAATGAAAAGTGGTATAATAGGTGGGAAGGTTCTGCTGACTATTGTTACAGGTATAAATGTGAGTTCAAATTTATACCATAACTGACTTAAGATTGGTCACAGGAATTTTAAAGAAAGGAAGGAAATCCAACTTCTAAACCCCTTGGACAGTCATGGATTCTACAAACATTGAAAGTAAAAATATGTTATGATTCAAATATCCTATTAAAACCACTTTATGTGGCCAAAGAAAAAGACAAAAGAAGTCATCAAATTATGAAGCTCTGACACACAGGGCACATGCACACCCCTGATCTCTGCTACAGATTATAGGGATTTCTGGAGACAGGACCTCTGCTTCAAGAGACTGTCAGCCTAGCAGAGGCTGAGGAGAAAGAAGCGTTAATTCATTTGATACATCTTAAACAAGCACATGGATGCAGATTATCGCTGGAGAAAGGATGAGTAAGACCCCAAACATGTCTGAGCTCAGGTAAGGCCTCCAGGAACAGCATGGCTCAAACATTCCTGAAAAACACATTTGTTACTGGCTCAAACTTGAACCCCACTGTCTGGTTTAGGGGAAACCCCAATTGGCCTAGTAAGACCTCACTAGAAGATGCCTCTTTTGTGTGTAGTTTATGATCCTGGCTGGAATCAAGGGAATTGTACAAATCACCTGTAACTCTTACTAACCAGATAATAGTCCAAGCCTCTGCTAATCTCCATTGACCACTGACCCAAAAGGCTAGTATATGAAGGTTTACGGAGCGTTCCTCACTCCTGCCTGCCTAGTACCAGGTACTAAATAAAGGCTCACTTCCTTTTACTGTCTTCTTTTCCCTCTCCTTTCTTTGGCCACTCTTAGTTTCCTAAAGCAAAGAATACATTTCTTTTCTTTTTATATATTAAACGTGATAAAAAAGAAAATCCAATTAAGCCCTAGCTCTTACTACCCAAACGCTCCATTGCGAATCTCAGGGCTGCTTGTGCAGAAGGGGGAGTGTATAAATAGTCCCACATATCTGAGGGAAAACCCTGAGCTAAATTCTTCTTCATTTAGATAAAGTTAATGTGAATTCTTTGGAAAATCCCCAGGGTGAGGAGAGAAAGATTCAGCCCACAGACCTGACTCAGCTCCCTGCTGGATTTCACTGAGCCTGGGGCTGAAGAAGCTCAGGGCAGCCCTCTGCGGAACCCCAGCATCTTCTTCCTGCGCCCCCCCCCCCCCCGTGAGGCTGCTGGGGTCACTCCATTTAAAGAAGTCTTTGACAGCTTAAAGACCTAAGCTACTAAAAAAACGTGCGAAGTCTAATTTCTGAGAGAATTAAAGGCAAAAGCACCTTCCCCTTACTCTGAATTCCAGAATGCAAGGAAGCATTTCTGCCTGCCTCTCCCTTCTCCATATAATCCCACTCCTCCCTTTGAATGTTGTTTTCTGGACAATTTCCCTCCCTCTCTGCACACCTCTCCTCTGGAACTCTTCCTCTCTTTTGCTGTTTCCCTCTATCTCCTCTCCCTTACTATGTCTATTCCAGGATTAAAAGCACCTCCCCCACTGTTTGAGCTGCCCCATCTCTGCCCCACCTTCCCACTCCCTCCCTGTCTTTCCTGGCACCTCTCCCTCTGATTTCCTCCTATTGCTTCATTCCCTCCTTGCAAAATGAGGCTGAATCCCATCTCCTGGGTTTGCTGTCTTCTGATAGTTTTGTTTGTTCTTAGGGTCAAAGGTGGAAGGGTAGTGTGGTGCAGTGGAGAGCGCTTGAGACTCAGGAGTCAGAGATGTGGCTTTGGACTTTGGCAGTCTACATTTAAAATGGGCTCCCTCTCTCTCTCTCTCTGTCTCTCTCTGTCTCTCTCTCTCTCTCTCTCACACACACACACACACACACACACACACACACACACACGCAGTGCTGAGATGGGGAATTAGACACAAGCTCCCATCCCTAACCAAGGAGCTATCTACAACTGACAACCACTCACAAAAGAAAAATTAGCTTCTTCAAGGAAGTCTCATTGGGTATACAAATCACACTTAAGGGTGGCCCCATGTCCATCGGTAGATGACCAACACAAGAAGAACTCAAAAGGTATTATTGGAGATTTTTTTGGTCTCATATTGCATTCTTCTTTGAGCATTTTTTTTTTTTTTTTTAGATCTTACTGGTCTTTTGCTTGTGTGTTATGATTTCTGATTTTGTGTCTTTATGGGGTGTTTGCCTGTGTCTGTGTGTGCCTGCATTTCTCCCGCTCTTTCTTTTTTTCTTTTTATTTTTCTTTTTTATTTGGTTGTTAGTTTGTTCATTATGTTTCATTCTTTTTGTTTGTTTTGTTTTATTTGCCTTTGTTTTCTTCTTTCTTTCTTCTTTTCCCCCCCTTTTGTGTCTTGAGACAGGGTTTCCCTGTTGTAACTCTGACTGTCCTGGAACTCTCTCTGTAGACCAGGCAGGCCTCGAACTCACAAAGATCCACCTGCCTCTGCCTCCTGCGTGCTGGGATTAAGGGCATACACCATCATTGCCTGGTCTTAAGAGAGAAAGAAAGAAGGCAGCATATACCATCATTGCGTGGCAAGAGTTTGTTTTCTTAAGAGAGAAAGAAAGAAGGCATGCAGATGGAAGGGTGGGAGGTGGGGAGGCTCTTGAAGGAGATGAGGGAGGGGAAACTATAGTCAGAATATATTGTATGAAAAAATTATTTTCAATGAAAAATAAATAAAATAAATGGGGAACCTCCCCCAAAGTAACCAATCATTTCCCTATTGGATTTAAGACTCACTCCATGAGATGGAAGTCACATCTGACATTGCTAAAATGGCCAAGAACCTAAGACTAGATAGGCCATGGGCCAAAAGAAAACTTAATACTGTAATTATTCTGCTAAGTGAACGTATCAATAAAATGTCTCCTAATGACATATTGCTTTATCTATAGATCAGTGCCACACTCAACCCTCATCAAGAAGCTTCTTCTTGCAGTAGATGGTAATTAACATAGAGACCCACAGCTGAACAATGTGCAGAACGTGAGAGACTTTGGAGCACTGGATCCTAGATGGCATGTCGTCATCAAACCTCTCAAGGCTCAGAGAGCTATTCGTAGGAGGGAGCAGAAAGATTGCAAGGGCTGATGGATGATTCCAAGGAAACAGTATCTTCCAGACACAACAGGGAGGATACACATGAACTCGCAGACACCGTGGCAGCATGAGTAAGACGTGTACAGCTTCATGCCAGAATGGGTCCCACTTCTAACCGAGACGATATTTATAATTAATATCCACTAACAAAGGGAAATTCAATTTTCTACAATGGAATGTCATTGAGTATATCACCCATACTCTAGGGAAGCCCCCCCCCCAGGCCCAGAAGTAGTTGGCCAACACAAAATGAACTCCATGAGTTTGTGTGTGTGTGTGTGCTTTTTGTTTTTGGCATTGTTTGTGCTATTGGTTTATTTTTTGATTGATTGATTTTGGTTTTTAGAAGTTTTCTGAGTGAGAAAGAGAGAGCAAGAGAGAGAAAGAAAGTGAGAGAGAGAGAGAGAGAAAGAGAGAGAGAAGAAATGGGCAAGAACATTGTGTTCAGTAGGTAGGGAAATGGGGAAGATCTGAGAGGACTTAGGAAGAGGGAAAACATAAACAAAATATATTGATGAAAAAATTTAAATAAAACAAGAAAATAAATAAAATAAAATGAGGACCCCTCAGTAAATGACGTCAGTGTTACATCCATTCTAAAATGCATTTTAAGATGATTAAGCGTATAGCCAAAAACAGGCAGAAAATCAACTGCAATAATTAAAATAGCAAATATTTAGATAATCCTTGTTTCAGTCAACCTGACTGGATTTAAGAGCACCATGGAAACACCTCTGGGTGTGTCTATGAGAGTGTTTACGGAAGTGTCTAAGTGAAAAGAGAAGACACGCCCTGAATGTGGGTGACACCATGCCACAGGTCGGGGTCCGGGACTCAATAAACAGAGAAAGGCTGGATTGGGGGCCAGCGTGCATCTACGTCTGCTTCTTGACTTTGGGCACAATCTGTCCCAGTCATTTCATGCTCCTGGCTCCATGCCTTCCTGACCTTGATAGACAGTATCTTGCTCTTCTTAACCATGGACCAAAATAAATTCCTTCCTCCTTAAGTTATAGCAATGAGAAACAGTAACTGACATCACTCTAATATGTCCTACGGAGTATTCCAAACACTTCTCAAATCCTTGCCCACTGAATTCTCAAATCACTCTTCAAGATCATCAGTGAAACATGTGCAGAGAGGGTAGGATCATGGGAGAGGTTTGTCTCTTCCAAGCATTTCCTTTAGGGATGAGGAACTGGAGGTGGGGTGGGGAGTGCGAATCCAAGGCTTCACACAGGGTAAACATGTGAGGTACCGCTGAGCTTCACCCCTAGCCTTGTCAGCATTTAGTATCTTTCTACAATTTGAAAGTGAATTAGAATTGACATTTCCAGTTCGTAGAGCTTCGTTTCAGACCTGTTTGTTGTAGGGAGGGAAGCAAAGTCCTAGGCTCCTATAATCCACCTCTGAACCAATGTCCGCATTTGTGAACAAGGACCGTGGTGGAGACATAGCAGCCACTGCTAGAAAGTTCACTCCCCATGTGGTAAAGTCAGGCAGTGAGAGGCTTAGTCCCGAGTCCCCTGCCTGGCAGAATGGTGGAGATTTTTTCATTTTTAACAGATGTTGATAAAAATTCCCTTCAGGAATCAATGTTCTTGGGCATTATCATTGTGAATTAATAAAAAGAATAATAAATAAATGAACAAACAAGCAAACAAACAAACAAAACGGAGTACAGAGTGGATCACCGTCCTTAAAAAATAGGTGAAAGCACAAATAGCTTAGTAGCCTACTCCTGATGCAAACACTCTCAAGATGGATTATTTCTGGGGCTTATCAATTTTAAAAGTAGAGTATCTCCCCTCTTAAAAATACATCTTAATCCCTTCGTATTAGTCACAGAAATAAATAAATGAACTATCATGTGTGAGACTCCTGAGGTGCAAACATCCAGTAACCAGCACAACACGCTCGTCTTTAAAAGATTGCGTCATTTCCAGGCACCACGTCTCCGTCCGTTTCTATGTCATTCTAGGAAGATACTCGAGGCTGGGTGAGATACACAGGAGATCCATTTGGCTTACAGGTCTGCTGAATGGAAAGCCCAGAGGGCACGGGGCTCCTCGGGTGAGCATCCCCTGGGTGCATCACAGCTTGGCCGAGAAGGCAAAATGAAAACAGGCACGGGCATGAGCCCTTGGGAAACCATCCAAACCGTAGTGCAATCACACGGATTTGTTCTTTCTCCCACTTCTGGTAAAATAAAATACAAACATTTCTCTAACACCGTGAATTCAATTTTAAAAATAAATAAGTAAACACATGGAAGTTGAATCCCCGTAATTCAAACATGCTGGGTTGCAATTTACTCTTCAATTATGTAGAATAAAAGCTTTGTTAAACAAATTAGTGGTGTGATAAGCACTGGCAACTCTTAAGATTTCTGTAAATGCGGTTCTTAGCGGCTACTCTCTGGTCGGAGGCAAAGTTAGTTACCTTATTCTCGAACAGAATGTGCACAGGAGGCAGCTCACGTTACAGTTAAAGTATCGCTGTCAAAGGAATATGGCGTCACTTTTGCAGCTGGGACCTCGCCCCCTGCAGTGTTCTCCCTCATAGACTAACCATATTCCCGCTTTGCTGCATTCATCTTTATTCGGCTCTATTCAACTTCATGCTGTGTGTGTGTGTGTGTGTGTGTGTGTGTGTGTGAAGTGCTTAACCAAATATTTATTGAACAAATGTATGGTTCAGTAAAATTGTATTGAACTATAAAACTGCGGCTGCTAGATAAACAATGATCTATTTGAAAGTGTCTAGGGCAATTGAATTCTAATGAGTTAGAAAGTTATTTATTTCCATCGGAGGCCTTGGGAGGACAACTTTGTGTACAAAATGGAGTTAGTGTATTTCCCTGGGAAAAGGCTGCAAATCTTTAATCAGATTCTCAGCAAGCATCTATAATCCTGAAAAGACTTTCAAAGATTACCGATCTAATGTAGCTCCTCTCTTCTAACCCCTTTGTCATAGAATCAATCAATACCACTCTGATTACATACCTCCAGTAGTAGGTGTCTCCTACCACGTAGGGCAGCATAGTCTACTCCACATCTTATGGTTCTGATAACATTGAACCCCAGTCCTTTCCCAGGAGCCCCCAAGTGGCCACAGGGCCATCCTCTGGAGTCACCCAAACATTTTCTGCCCAGTCCCTAAGCCATCTGACCATACTTTGTGTATTTTTTGACAGCTGTCATAACTTATTCTATCTTCTTAAATTCGGGCTGTGAGTCTTCAGCTCTTCCTACTGCAGGAGATTTCTCCTCCTGTTTCTACCCTGATGATGCACTCAGGGCTCTGCTGGGCCCTGCACAGCTCCCCTATATTTTGCATGTGCTAAATCTAACTGTTCATCCTTTTAGGGATGACTGTGTCACCTCACCAACTTAGAATCTGCAGTTAACCAAAATCCTTGTGTTTTATTTTTCTGTATAAGTGCCACTGTTCTGTACCCATGATCCTCTGGCTTTGTTCAAACAGTTAGTCTGAGCACTCCATAACAGGATTTACTATTATCTTTATTAAACTCCTTTTTAAATGCAACTAATCCTTGCTTTTGTTTGACGCTCACGTGTAAGTACTGCTAAGTTCTATCTACCTGAGTTTGAGCTATCATCCTCCCCCCAACGATTTCATAATTTCTCTGATGTATATTTCATGCAGATTAACACTCTACTTACTATGCAACTTTTACTGCCCAGATTATAAAATGAATATTGCACAAGAAAAGTTCAACAGAGGTGCAGAGTGAGGGATGAGTTCATTAAGAAGAGAGATCCAGAATCTGAGGTTTCCACTTACTAGCTGCATGACTTCAGACATGTCACATAGTCTCTCTCTAACAGTTTCCTTGGATGCAGCAAATAGCCATACCTTCTGGGTAATGGTGATAAGGAGTAGATGCAGAGAGTCTGGCAGTGCACAGGAAATTCTATGCCAATTCTGTATTAAGAATCTGGCTTCCACGTGCTCATGCTTAGTGTCCACATAAGGACACAGTCAGAGTGGAGGTATTGTAAATGTGGAAAACATCTGAAGACTTTAAGATATATCTGGTTGCTTCTCTGATGACCATGACTGAACCCAGAACTGGAAAGAAAAGAAGTCCTGTGAGCATTCCTGTGCCGCAGAGCAAAGGCCTTTGTGATTTATCTTGGCTATTTCATTTTCAGCTGTTTTCTCTCTCTGGCCCAGGCTGGTCGTTTCTATTATTCATCTCCAAGTGCAATGACCTTTATTCCAGTCTCTCCATTCCCCTGTGGAGCTCACCCACCGAGAGATGGCATTCTGTTCTTTCAGGTACTGCATTTGTTAAATGAAACTTTTCCAACTGAGTTCTTCCTTGCAGGGTTTTCGTTGTGTTTTATTTCATTTGATTTTATTTGATTGAAACAGGGTCTTCTTCTGTAGATCAGGCTGGCCTCCAGCTCATAATCCTTCTGTCTCAATGGCCCCAGAGCTACAAGGATAGGCCTGTGCTTTCATGTCTGGTTCTTTATAGATTTTACTTAATTGAGTTTTTCTATTTCTATTTTATTAAGTGTATTTGTGATTACTTATTAAACTATTTTCTGAAGCAGTTCCTTTAAAATCATTGCCCGGAAATTTCTAATTTTAAGGCTGTCTTTTGTCATTCAGGTTCATGTTGGTTCCTGGAATAACAGTTGGATTGTTTTTTCGGAGATTAGTTTTTTGGTTTTTTTTTTGATTTTATGTACCTGAGTGTATGTCTATGTACCACATACATGCCTGTGTATGAGTGCATGTCTATGTACCACATACATGCCTGTGTATGAGTACATGTCTATGTACCACATACATGCCTGTGTATGAGCGTATGTCTATGTACCACATACATGCCTGTGTATGAGCGTATGTCTATGTACCACATACATGCCTGTGTATGAGCGCATGTCTATGTACCACATACATGCCTGTGTATGAGCGTATGTCTATGTACCACATACATGCCTGTGTATGAGCGCATGTCTATGTACCACATACATGCCTGTGTATGAGCGCATGTCTATGTACCACATACATGCCTGTGTATGAGCGCATGTCTATGTACCACATACATGCCTGTGTATGAGCGCATGTCTATGTACCACATACATGCCTGTGTATGAGCGCATGTCTATGTACCACATACATGCCTGTGTATGAGCGCATGTCTATGTACCACATACATGCCTGTGTAGGAGCGCATGTCTATGTACCACATACATGCCTGTGTATGAGTGCATGTCTATATACCACAAGGAAGCCAGAAGAGGCTTAGCATCCTTGTTATTGAGCACTGGTGAAACTGCTGACTCTACACTCAGCTCCTTGTAAAACTGCACTGGCTAGCCATCCAGTTAGGCTTGTTCCCTTAGAGACCTCTTAACAGTGCAAGGGGCAAAGGCTAAGATTTTCACCTGGAGTTGGGCCTCAGTTTATTTCATGGTGGTCTCCAGGCAGAACAGTTACTGTTTAAAAGTGTCAAATCTTGCTGGGAGCTTTTTTTCCTGAGAGGAAGAGCTCGTTTTGGGTGGATGCTTTTTTCCTGGTCTTTGGTATGTTCTTGTTGCTAGCTTCTCCAAGATCTAGTCTGAGATATATTAAGAAAAAGAAAACCTAGAGATTTCATTTTTGTGTCCAACTTCACGTCACAAGGATCCTAGAAAGTCTGACTTCTCTCCACATTTCAGCCTTTTTATATTTATTTTATATATAACACCCAGGACTTCTTAGCTTTCTTTAAAGCAGGAAGGATAAGGGAAGTCTGTGCTTTCCATCTTTCCAGAGCATTAGTTAACATCATTACAAGACTCTAACCTGATGAGACATAAGCACAGGCTTTTTCTGCACATCCTCCATCGCACAGATTGCCTCTTCACAAACTCCAGTGACTGCCTCTGTCTGCTCCCATTCTATCTATCCTTTGGTTGTGACCCTCCACCCTTTACGGGTGCTTTTAAGCCTGTTCAGTCAAGCAATTCTTGACAGACATGGAGTTTGTACCACACATTTAAGTACCTATTGTACCCTGCCTTGAGCTTTTCCTTTTGTATGCATTGGTCATTCTTCCCAACTAGAGTATAATATACTCTGGAAGAAATGGGGATAAAAGTAGCTCATGCCCTTCTGTTCCCTCAGCTTCTAGCACGATACCGAGAATAATGGAGTAGCCCTGTAAATTGGTATGGTGGTTTGAATGAGAATGGTCCCCATAGGTTCATATGGTTGAATGCTTTGTCCCCAGGTAGTGGAACTGTTTAGGGAAGATTAGGAAATGTGGCCTTAGTAGAGAAGATGTATCACTGGGAATATGCTTTGAGGTTTCAAAAGTCCGTGCCAGGCCCAGGCCCACTTTTTGCCTATTGCCGATCCAGTACTGTGCCTACCTGCTTGCTGCCATGCTCCCAGTCATGCTGATACTGGACTAACCTTCTGAAACTGCAAACAAGTCCCCAGTTAAACACTTCCTTTTATAAGTCGCCTTAGTCATCTTGTTTCATGACAGCAATAGAACAGTAACTAAGAGAACTGGTGCTTCTAATAGCTTTAACTTACATTTGATGAGTTTGCTTCCCTGTTTGCAGGTCCATGGATGGCTACATGTGAGCAAGAAATCTGAGGACCTCACTTTGAGAAGTACTAACTTTTCTGAGTTGAAAAATCCATGCCAAAGATCAAAGTGACCTTGGATTTTGTTTCTCATTCATGTCAACTAGAACTGCAATAATTCAAATGCAATTTCCCATTGTCCAAGGGTTGGTGTTTGACAAGCACGCAAGACAAAGTTCAAAATATTTTGAAATATATACAATATTCAAAAATTCCCTACATTGAGGATAAAGACTTTGATCTACAGCTTATTTTATAATAATCTCATTCAGTAAATGAATTAGCAAATTCACGTAGGGGAATTAGAAAGAGCTGTTCTAGATAAAAATGTACATCAGAAGGTAATGAGCAAACATGGCTTCATGGGAATAAATAATATGCAACAAATACACAGATAGTGAGGCAGGGGAATGAAGATCAAATTAGATGCTTTTCTCATCACAGAACTAGTTGATGAATTCCCAACATATTTTAGAAATTTTATGTTGAATATTTATGCAGCTAGATCTAGTAGTAAAAGAAAAAAGGAAGAGAGTTCAAAAATAAAAATTAAAAATTTTTGCAGATCACACATTTAATACTCAGGCTACTGATCCAAGATTGGACATAAGAATAAAGTTTTTAAGTGTTAAGTTAGGGAAATTTCTTAACGGTGGAGAACTAGAGAAGGGTTGTTTCATTTTTTTAAATTACAGTTTTGTGGAGAATGCATAATAGGTCATTATTTTGAGGTTAACTATGGTTTTAATGATGGCTACTGTTCCTGGTTTTATTAGGTAGCTTTTGAATTTGCTTTTGAGAAACATGTAAAAACACAGTAAACAGGACATCCAGTGCCTGAGACAAAAGGCAGCCATCCGCCTTCCTGGAAAGATCGGGGCATCGCAAATGCCTCCCTCTCCAAAAGTTCCCTCCCAAATAAACAACCTCACTTCCGCTTGCACGCTGGAAACCGAGCAATGATCTCTGCCGGGCTTTGTCTAATTACTAGACCACCATTCTTCTTCACTCACGATATAAACAAACCTACTTCTCAGTTCTGGGAAGTCAGCCCGGTCTTGTCTCCTTCTGTTGCTTCATAAAATTGATGTTGAGGATCAGTTCTCGCGGAACTCTTTTCTTCGTGCTAGCAATGCTTACCATCTTCCAGCAGTTTCTCAAATGGCATGCTCTTCAAAGACATCATTAGCTCATCGCTACCCTTCCTTACCATACATAGCTCGTCAATGCCTCAGAGCCTGACACCCATGCTTTGCTACAGTTTTCAAACCTGGCTTGCCTAGAACAGGCAGGGAACTGTTAGCTCATGTTGTGTGTACCAGACACTTTCTATTAATACTACGTGGGACTACAGAAATGGTTTTCATAATTTCACCATACCGCTAGTTAAAAACAACCCTCAATGTTCCCAGACCTATTTTAAGTTTCACTTCCTACATTCTTCACATATTAAACAGACTTTCGCGAACCTACACTTGGGATTTTATATTTGTGGGTTCATGGACCACTGCTCTTGTCTCCTCCTCAAATCTCATAGACTGGAGTCCAGGATGTTATTTTATTTCTTGAAGATATCGGCTAGCACGCCGTTCACTGCCACTCTACCGTATCTGTCATGGTTCTGTATTGTTGGTAACCATCTAGGTGAGCACCTCACTGCCATTCTGACCACCCTGGATCCGGCTCCTCCGATGACCTTATGCTCTACTCTTTTGGATCCCCCATCTCCCTCCTAATCTCTCTCAAACACCTCAGTTAACTCCACCTACCCTATTAACAGCTCTTACTCTTTCAGCTCTCTTACTCTCTCTTCCTCCAGCAGAGCATAATCCCCTGTTTATCACCATTGTCTGTGCTTCACCTTTCCTACCAGATTCCATGATGCATTATGTATTATTCACTGCCTTGCATATGGCCTCAAATCTGCAGCCATGATTACTATGAAATAAAAACAAAAATCACCTGATCATTTACCTTTTCTAAACCAAACTTCAGCTGAATGTGACTGCTTAAAAAAAAAAAAAAAAAAACGAAAAAGGAAAAAAAAAAAAAGGAGGAAAGGAAGAAGGGGGGGAGGAGGAGGAAGGGAGGTTAGAGTTATATGGAAACTTTTCTCACATGTGCTTATGACCACACATTCCAAGGATATCCCAAAAACCTGATCAGGATTCCTATCATTTCCCCTCAGCCTTTTCCGCTCCCATTCACCTAGACCATATCTTCACTCCCCTCTCAATACTCCAGCAACTCTGCTTGTCCTTAGCCACTTGACTTTCAGTTAAGACATCTGGATACCAAGTGTCTCAGAAATCCTTGATTCATTCACTGTCAAAACTGACCCCCTTTGTGACTTCGTCTCTCTATCACCAACTACCCAATGTGTAGTCCAGGACAAGTTCTATCCCTACTGGATGCTGAAAACTTGACATCTACTCCTGGCATCTCATACTTCGAGATCAACTATTTTGAAATCCAGTTCCTTCTTTGCTCCTTAAAGCCTGCTCTCTCTAAAACATTCTGAATCCAAGCTGACAGCAACCTTATTCTTATATTTGCTCAAGCCAAGTTCCATTGTGTAATGTGAATGATTTTTTTTCTCTTATGACCCATGCACAATCCATTAAGATATAGTGTTAGCTTCAGAATATATCTAGAATCCAACCGCGTTTCACCTTTTCTAATGTCAGCACTCTTGTTCAAGCTGTCATGATCTTTTGCTTATTATTGCAATGACTATCAACTGCTCGTTCTTCCTCCAAATCTACCACCGTCATTCCTGTGTTAGATTCTTGACATGTTGAGCCAAGTGAGCCACTTAAAATAGGTCGCCCTTAAAATAAGTAAAGACCTCTTATCTCTTCACTCAGAGTAGTAACCTAAGTTGTAGCATGGGCCTAGGGGACCCAATCGTACCTTTCAGCCTTTGCTCATCTACCATTCTTCCCAAGCTCACTTCACTGTCCTTTCTGGTCCTTCTTGAATGTTCCAGGAACACTCAGAGTAGACTTGTACCCAGTGTCTTCTCCCAAGACAAAGAAGAAATGATCTTCTCCCAAGCACCTCACCTTCTACAAGTCCCTGATTTGGTGCCACCTTATCAAAGAACCCTCTCTGTCTATACCTCCAGCTTCCCTTACTCTGCTTGGACTTTCTCCACAGTACTTTATATCCCTTGAGATGTTCTTTCCAACTGCTATCTTCTCTCTCTCCTCCCCAACCCCAACCCTAAAAATATACTTTGGGGAAAACAAATTCTTTTTTCCCTAGAGCTTACAAGGACATCTGGTATATCTTCTTTGGCTCTCCTCCCTTCAGGGAAGAAAGCACAGGGTAGGTCCATGACAAGTCTAGGCAGGTCTTTGGTCAGAGGGTTGAGAGCTTTAGGAAAGAGAATTCCCAGGAGACTGTTGTCAGTAGAACATCTCAGTTTATTGAAGCAAGGGTGATTACATTTATAGTGGAAAAGGCAGGGGAGGGTCCTTGGCACCCAGGGACAGGGGCCATTGGTTAAGACAGGAATACTGGGGTAGCCCCATTTGCATGTTGCGGCTCATTGTCTTAAGGGTCAAAGTCCTGCAAAAGCACTTTCTGCATAAGGTGCTTTGTAAATTATAAGACCCTGCAGGATATCTGGGTACCTGTAGGGTGTCCTGGTGCCCACAGGAAGTCCTTGTGCCTGTGAGAAGTCTGGGCACCTGTGGGATGCAGGAGGCTCCCGGTGCCTGCAGGATGTCTGGGTAACTGTGGGATGTCTGGTGCCTGAAGAATGCCCTGGTGCTAGCAGGATACTGAGGTGCCTGCTCAGTGTCCAGGTGCCAGAGTGATGCATGGGTGCCTGTCGGCTTGGGCAGTGGGGCCCAACTTCAGATAAAACTTTGTCCTGTTTAGTCTCAGGCTAGTATGGGCCAGGGAAATATCCATCATAAGAGCAGCTTGTTGCCTCCAGGAACCGTGATGATGCCCATGATCCATACTCCTGCCACACTAGCTGAACTTCTTAAGTTTCCTTTGTGTGTGTTTTTTTTGGGGGGGCAGCACAGGTACAGGAGGGTGAAACAGGGAGGAATGGGAAGGGGGTGTTACCAAGATACACTGTATGAAACTCAAATTATTAATAAAAGTATTATTTAAAAAGAAAAAATTATAAGACCATCTAACACATATTTCCTTCCTCCAACAATAAAATTTTAAATTAAGAGAAAAGATATTTTTAAGAAGAGTTCATCTTGCTGCTTTTGGGTAAACACTAAAATATTTTCTTTCCTATTAATGCTACCCTGTGGCATATCAGCCATCCTTTGCAATTTAATATTTGTGCAATTAACGAATGTACTTTCTACACCATTTGCAGATTGAGTTCTTGGAAGTAATCAATGCTGTGTATATGAAGAAAATTCCAAATCTGAAAAGAAATCAATTATGTTGCATGAAATGTATTTAGTGAACTATGAATTTCTGGAGAATAATACGTTCCTTCTTTTGAAAGGATTTATGTTTTCTATAAATCACATTATTAGCTTCTTTCTACTTGTGATTTTCCCTTCCAGGTTTTAAGAATCAATTGTTTTTCTATTATTTAGAAGGTATTCATTTTAACTTTTCTGGCCTTTATCTTCTCAAAAGATACTTGGAATGATGTTTAAACTGACCATTTAGTCCTGTGAGATGTAAAGTGGGTGTTACCCACAGGTCTTACCACAGCAACAAGTAATTCTATTTGTTGTGAGTTTCCAGGCATCCTGTGTGTTTGAGCTTTTCCAGCCTGCCCATTGACATCACACATGGCAAACAGGAAGTCGGAAGCTCTTCCCTCTCTTTCCCACACACTGTTACCACAGCATCCTCCACAAACAGGCTTCCTAGTTCATCATCTTCTCAGTATTATCTTTTATCTCAAACAGTATTAAAAGCAACAAAAACACAGCTTGTTTGTTTGTTTGTTTCTTCCTTTTTTTTTTTAATATGCTCTTTATGACTTCAGTGGAGAACATTCATGTATTGATATACTAGTCTCTTGAAACTATGACCTCTATTTTCTTTACCCTCTAAATTCTCCAGTATACTTTTCAAAGCTCCCTTGGTCACTACTGAAATAATTGTAAAACCATAAGGCACTGTGCAAGCTTCCAAAGGAGGGAGGCAACCAACAGTCCTACCCAGCTATGACATCTGTGAACCACATCAAGACCAGCATGGCATGATAACCCTAAGGGTGGAGTGGTGGCATACATACCTTGGCTGTAACCAACAGCTCTTTAGTTGGACTTAAAACCCTCTCAACAAGAGGGAGACCAAGCCTGGTGCTGGAAACCTACCTAACTAATCAGTGCTGGTGAAATCATGGATATTGGAGGAAAGTGGACAACCACTAATTTACTAAACCAGCATAATCCCTAACAACAATCTATAAACATTTGTCCTTATGCCCACAAATAAGTGTAGTCCTCACCCCACATCAGGAAACTTCTCTTTGCATCATACCAAGACTACTACAGCAAACCATAACCAACCAAAATGCAGAACCCAGTCCCAAAGGATATATTCACAAAACACTCCCATATCTAAGGCTCAAGGAACATTGTAGAAGAAAGAGTGGAAAGATTGCTGTGAGATTGTATCTCCTAGTGATATCAGAAGCTACACCCATGAAGTCTCATCAACATGACTGTCCAAATGTGAGCTGAGCAATGCTGACATCGATTAACATGGCAAATTGGATGTAGAAAAGCCCACATGACCTCAACTATAAACAAAGAAATACAGGGAACTGAGGAAAGTTGGGAACAGGAGAGGTGTTCTTCTCCAGGGAAGATCATGAAAATTGCATTTCCAGTGCCAAATGGTCAGCCCTGAAAACATACAAGTAGCATTATATGGATTGATCAGGTTATGTTTGGAATATGCATGTATATACATATATGCATAAAATTAAGAAAAAAACTAGTTAAAAAGGAGACCATGAGTTTGATGAAGAGTGGCTAGGGATATGTGAGAGGGTTTGGAGGGAGGAAAGGAAAGGGAAAAGTGTTGCAATTAAATTGTAAGTTCAAAAATAAGATATATATATATATATATATATATATATATATATATATATATATATGAATCATAATGAACAAAGTTGAAGATCTTGGAGTAATACTTAGCATGGTTATTTCTTTGAAGAAGGGCAGAATGAAACAAAGAGAAGGAAAAATAAATTAATTTACTTTCCATTGCTATATAATGAGAGCAAGCTGTACTCACATTTATGTATCTTGTGTTGACCTCAGAAAACTAACTCATGCCCTTGTTCCTGTGAAGAGAGCTAATGGCAATGGCCTTCCAGCCAAACTTTCAGCAAAGATTTGAGAATGAAGAAAATGAAAACTGACATAAAAGGAAGTGTTTGGCTCAACCAAACACAAGTGTGAAACAGAAAGTGGCACATGTGCCAGGAATCCTTGACCTGTTCAGCAGAGGCATTCAGTAACTGTTTACCAGGGTGAATCGAACCCCAGTGGCTTCTCACTTTACAGATAAAACTTTCTGTAATCCCTGCTACCCAAGATGGACAGGAAAATGGGCAGTAACAGCTTGTCTCCAAAGCTTGAGGATTAGAAGTTCATAGGCAAACCCAGAAAAGAAGCAGAAACAGATCTGTCTGGGGGGTGGGGTGGGGGAGGGGGGAGAAGACACAAGCAGAGTGAGTGACTTCAAAAACTTCAAGTTAGGCTGGAAGTCCTGATGATATCCATTTTCGATGTATTTTTAAAGTGTAGAAGTATTTCTAAATTTTAATGTAACATATTCTGATGTCGCTGATTTCAGAGATGGGTTCCATACTGTTAGAAATGTTAAATTGTGTCCAAAGGCTGTACCTAGAGAAATAAATTGCATTAGGTTTCCATACTATTGTACTTCTCTCTATAGACTGCAAAAGCAATGTGTAGTGTCACTTCTTGCTTCAATATCACTGTGGCTTTCTCAAAAATATGAAAGAGAGAAGATTAAAATTTATACCTTCTAAAGGGGATTGCCAGAAAATTTTCCAAATTAAAAAACAAACATACAAAACAAACAAAAACTGCACATCTATTGTAGATACATATCCAGGGTAAAAGCCATTTATTCTTTTCCTAATTCAATCTCCAGTTCTAGTCCGAGAGCCACGGAGCATTTCGGTGTTTATGCTATCTACGCTTAAGCCTAGAACTGGAAGGCTTCCTCAGCCTCCGTACAATCAAGAACATTTAAACCACCAAGACTCACTGCTGACTGAGTCACTATGACTAGCTCCTTCTGAACTCAACTGTACTGAACTGTACTGAACTCAACTCTTCTGGTTAGTTCACTCACTGTTCTGGCTCAAACTCATCTCCAAGCTGATTACTTCAAACTGACTCACTCTTCCCATCTGATAATGACTTCTTCTGCCTCTGTGTCTTTGCCTCAGACTCCTTGGACTGCTTATCCCATACTGACTCTCTACTGACTCTCTGACCTGGGAACCTGTTTTTTCTATCATGGGAGTTGGGTATGTCCTCGCTCTGCCAACTCTTCCTCTGATTTGTCACTTTGCCTGCCCTTCACTCTGATGTCACTTCCTGTCTCACTCTGACTCTTTCTGAGCTCTGCTTTCTGTCTCCCAAATTCTAGGATTAAAGGCACCACCACTGCCTTCTCAATACTGCGATTAAAGGTGTGTACCAACATTTTTTTCTACCTTAGAGCAACCACTAAAGGATTAAATGGTCGCCAGATTAAAGGATTAAATATTCCTCTACAATCTACCAAACACATACGAAAGTGAATACAGTCTATTCGGTTTCCAAAAACACTGCCTGGTAAAGCACTGTAGTTTTCTAGATGGGACATATAAAATATCCTCAACACAATTTAAGTCATGATAGATAGAAAATAGAGCATCACATTTGGCTTTTTAAAAATATAAACTTCATGGTCCAAGTAATATATATTGAAAAAGAACTTTGGCTTTTCTTTTTGAAATTACCTCAAAATTGTGTCAAATGTTTCCGTAGGATAGTACAACTGAGGCAAGCAACATTGAAATGGCTTCTCCTGGCCATTCTCCATCCTGCCCTACTTATCACTTTCCCTGCAACCAATGAGTTAATTCCCAAAGCGGTGATGAGTTAACTTCTTACCATTTCAATTTGTTCAAATGTTCTTTTTAAAAAGTCTTTCTGTAAACAAAAGGTCATTCTTCTCTCCTTTTGTTTTCGTGTGCTCCCTTTGACTCGTTCCCAGGAATAAAATAACTGATCATTAAAAAAAAAAGAAGAAGAAGAAAGAAAGAAAAAAGAAAACAGAACAGTTGCTCTTAGCGTCTTTTGTATAAAACTATGAGAGGCTGGCAACGTTTCGCAGTTAGCAACTCTGACACTCTGTGGCTTCCACATGGCACTTTGAGTGTTCCTTGGACTAAGACATCATCACACATGCCCATGAGCAATTTTAGATGTGAAAGATTAGAGCTCAAGAAGAAAGTGTTATTTTTTTTTGTTGTCATTGTTGAGAAATTTTCCATGCTACAAAAGTGACAGAAACAGTGAGAATATTTGAAAATTCATTCAGTGTCTTTATAGCTTGCTTTAATCATGGTGAGGTGTGTGTGTGTGTGTGTGTGTGTGTGTGTGTGTGTGTGTGTGTATATATATATATATATATATATATATATATATATATATATGTATGTATATATTCTGGGAGTTTACTGAGAAACAGTTTTTGGAACTATTTCTTGGGGGACTTTAATTACCATCGATGTATAAAAATAAATAGGAGAATTTCTGGCCAGATGGCATGGTTCGTGGTTCTTTTTCAGAAAAACAGTTTTTAAAACATCCATATCTGTCTTACATGGGAAGGCTGTGTGTGAAACTGAAGCTGTCTGTTTACAGTGCTTTGCACTTGAAGTCTAAGTTTCATCTCCATTGAAATTGAGGCCTAAACCACATCACTCTTACAATAGGAAAAAAATCAAGTAGCTTTTTGCCCTCAGAGGACCCTGTGACAAAACAACTGGGAGGGTGGGATGGGGGGGGGCAGACAGGAGGCAGATCCACAGTAAACACAGAATCTGTGCACATCTTCAGCTGAGACTCCCCAGTCTTCAAACCTCAGAAAAACTGAGTTCTATTTATAAAGCAAAATTGCGAAGTCAAGCAAGGTGCTCTACAGTCTTCCCCCGGGTTTGTCACCCGTATGTTGATTTTGCTTACACCGAAAAAGAAAAAAAAAAAAACCTGCAAAAATTGCGCACAAGTCAGCCAGCCCTTATTTTATTTGGATTTTTCAATATATGGCTATTTGTTTGGTGTCATTCCAACATTCATGTCTTATATACCAGCATCTTTTGCCTATGAAGTAGGGAGCTTGAAGATTTCAAAAATTAACCAGACAACAATCAAATAAGAAATCTCTTCCTGCAGTAAAAAAACAACAAAAACGTCTCTATACAAATATGTACCTTGCAACTTCCTCCCACCCAAACTCAGAACTTCGTTTGATTTTATTAGTTCATTTGACGCTCAGGAAAGGAAACCACTGAATCACTTGACACAATGAACTATCTTCATAGTAAAGACGTTAAATGTGGAAGAAGGTGATTGCTCCTTCCAGTCACTATTCTGTAGCAGCATATTGCAGACGTCTAATTCATAGAGCAGAATTTTAAATGTTTACACCATTAAAAAATCATCACAGTCGTGCTAATCGGTTTAATAATTCCACAATGTACATTATATCGAAACATTTTACTGCATTATATATGTATGTGTGTTTCCCTCCTCCCACCCCCTCCACCTGGGTGTGTGTTTCCCTCCTCCCACCCCCTCCACCTGGGTGTGTGTTCCCCTCCTCCCGCCCCCTCCACCTGGGTGTGTGTTTCCCTCCTCCCGCCCCCTCCACCTGGCTGTGTGTTCCCCTCCTCCCGCCCCCTCCACCTGGCTGTGTGTTCCCCTCCTCCCGCCCCCTCCACCTGGCTGTGTGTTCCCCTCCTCCCGCCCCCTCCACCTGGGTGTGTGTTCCCCTCCTCCCGCCCCCTCCACCTGGCTGTGTGTTCCCCTCCTCCCGCCCCCTCCACCTGGCTGTGTGTTCCCCTCCTCCCGCCCCCTCCACCTGGGTGTGTGTTCCCCTCCTCCCGCCCCCTCCACCTGGGTGTGTGTTCCCCTCCTCCCGCCCCCTCCACCTGGGTGTGTGTTTCCCTCCTCCCGCCCCCTCCACCTGGGTGTGTGTTCCCCTCCTCCCGCCCCCTCCACCTGGGTGTGTGTTCCCCTCCTCCCGCCCCCTCCACCTGGGTGTGTGTTCCCCTCCTCCCGCCCCCTCCACCTTCTTTCACTTCCATCTTCTCTTTTTATTTCTTAGTCCCTACTTTTTTTTCCCCATTATTCAACACATTCTCCAAATCTCCTTTCCTGGCTTAGATCTTGTTTGTTAAGACAACCTGAAGCACTCCACATAACCCTCAAGAGGGGGTGGCTTAAGAAAGGGGTTTCCCTCAATCAGCTGCCAGGCACACATATGCCAGTCCCACCCAGTCCCTCCTCCAGGAACACCCACTCCCCAGGCCTCACACTGCGTTACCCAAACTACAGAGCACCCACTCCAGCACAACAATCTCTCAGACAACAGCACAACACACCACCCCCTACAGTATTTCTTCTGGAAACAGCGCTAATCAGGCAGCCACCCCTCCCCACAGTGTGCGTTTCTTGCCTCCAACAGCCAGGACAAGCCATGGCCCTCGGGTTGATCCCAGGAAGTAAGGATTTGTTCTGACTGCGAAGAGTGGGTAAGTAAGGGGAAGAAAGGCCGAACCTCTGGCAGGTCTTTCAAATGCATAGGAGAGTTCAGACTGCCTGGTCAACTGTGCCCGGACCACTGGCCTCAAAGCCAGAAGGTCTGCAGCCAGGACCTTCTTCACATTTTGGGTTTCCAAGTTTCAATACTCCCTGCTAGATTCGGTTAAAGAGCAGCTAAGAAATAAAGAGGGAAGGCTACAACCCTCTTACAAAGCTGTCCCTCCGGAATTAAGCGCAGGACTCCTTGGGGGTTTGTTTTCTGCGCAGGAGAAGGGTTTGGAGCTGGAAGGGGATCTGGAAAGGAGTGGGGCATGATGATTCCTTGAGGGAAGGTTAAAGGAGAATTTATGCCTTTGCTGCTGCCCTAAACCCAGGGTCCTGAGGCAGTGGGCCGGCCTCTGCTTGGTTGTCAATGTCCATGGTCACCCGCGGAGCAAGCTGCACGCAAACACGCCCCAGAAAATCATCACAACCTGTCACGCCCGCCCTGCTGCCCTGAGGCCCCTGACAAGGAGAAACTTGTTCCGGGGCACAGCTGTAGCCAGGCATGCCAACAACGACGGCGTCTAAGGCTAAAACGCAAGTGATAATGAAATAATAGGACCACCAGCCTTCTTCCCCCTTGCTGCTGGCACCACTCTGCTGTTTTCCACCGGTCCCCTAACATTTACAGTCGCCCAAGGCGAAACCCTGCTGGGGTTGGTGCCCCAGGCGGAGAGGCCAGGGAGATGCAGATGAGAGCTTCGGACTAGGGGACCCACAAGAATCAGGGTCCCGGCTGCCGTATGCGGGGTCGCCGTGTCCCCTGGGCTTACCTGTGGATGCAGTTTCCATGGCGACGGGCGGCGGCCGGGCGGGGCTGGAGCGCGGCGACACTACCCCAGCTCCAGCGCCCGACCCCCAGACGGGCTCCCCATCCTGCTGCACTGGCCTGGACCCTTTCGCTGCCGCCGCCGCTTCGTCCTCCCCCTCCCCCCGGGCCCCGAACCACTGGGACCCCGGGCTGGCCAGAGGCAGCGGCTCATCTTGCAGATCCGGCGGTGCAGCCATGGCTGGCGGAACCCCCGGCTGGGCGACCGCGACTTGAGGAGGCCGGGGTGCGGTGGCTAGGGGCGCGGGCGCTCCCTGCTGCTGTCCCCACCGGGACTCCGAGCTCGGGGAGGCTGCAGAGTCTCCGCGCTGCCGTCACCGCCTCTGCTGCAACTCGGGCCAAGCGGTGGTTGCTGCTCTGGGCGCTTCGGCTCCTCCTCCTCCCCCTCCTCCTCTTCCTCCGGGGCCCCGGGGCGGCCGCCGCCTGCGCTCCTCCCCTGCTCCAGAGGCTGCTTGCAGTGCTAGCGCAGCTTCGCTGCTCCCAAGCCTGTTATTACGCAGGTGAAAATGGCCTGCTTGGTTCGAGTCCTCCCTAGCGCACGTCCACCCCGGGCCTACTGATGGCAGGCTCTGATTAAAGGATGCTCCAATTCCACTTGACTCTGCCCTTCATCTGGGGAAGAAAAGGAGAGGATCCACAGGTACCGAGTGTAGCTTGACTGACTAGGCAGAAGTTAAACCCAGACTAGAGTCCTGGGACTCAAAGAGAGCAAGGGAGAATCTGAGGACCATGGTTCTCAGGGTGACTAGCGTCAGCTGCAGAAAGGACACTGGTCTGAGCGGTAACCTGGTGAGACAGGTGTTGATGGCAAATGAAGACAGGAATCTGCAACTTGGAGGTTGATTCCTTCATACTTAACTGTTTTCAGAACCGGTTCGAACAAACAAACCAAAACAACAACCCAGAAAAAAGCTTTCCCAGACCTACCCCAAGTGGCACTGAGAGCAAACAAGATACCATGAGGCATACAGAAGCGGCCGTGCCTCCTTTTGGAAACGTTCAGCCGAAATCCATACAAGTGACAGGCTGTCTTGGGCAGTCTGTTTTATTTGAGAAGTAGACATTCCTAGAAACTTTTGATGCTGCTTCCTCCCCCACCCCACCCCTAGACTGTACTCTCTGATATAATGGAAGATAATGAATATATATATATATTATATAATATATATATATAATAAAATTCCTTTAATGAAGGAGGGAGGTGACCCACCTATTCTTGTATTTAAACCTATCTTTTCAAACAAGCCATGTCTTACTGGTTTCTAAACTATAAAATGATGTGTGCCTTTTAAGTCTTACGTTACATCCAACATCAGAGTAGAGGAGTTCAGTTGGCTGTTGGCCCAGCTCTTTTAAAAAAAGGTGGGCATCTTTGCAGCATGCAGAGAAGTTTGAGTGGCGTTCTGGGCAGCCATTTGCATATTAGAACTTCATTTCTGTCTTTAGATTCAAAGGCCAGAGTCAGCACTACTTGGCTCCTCCTAAAGATGATGAAAACGAAAACTCCTAATTCAACTTAATCTTTTGGTCCACTAGTACAATAATGTTCAAAGACAGCAATAGGTTTGAGAAAATGTAGGGAGGATCTGACAGTCACCAAAATTTTACATTATTGAGATATTAAAAATTAATTCCTGAAGCTGGAGAGGTAGCTCAGTGGTTAAGAGTGCATGATGCTTTTCCAAAGGACCAGAGTTCAGTTCCCAAGCACCCGTAATCAGACAACTCACAGCTGCTTGTAACCACACACACACACAATAAATCTTTGAAAGAATTAATTTCTATTGAATTCACTATCTTCATTGTGATGATGGCTTCTAAGTTGTATGCATATGACAAAAACGTTTTAAAAGTTTAACTATGCTATCATAAATTGTCGTGTGCGTGTGTGCAATTTGATGCATGTCAAGTATCCAAATAAAGCTGTAAAAACTGTCTTCTCCTACAATAATGAATTCTTGGTATCATAGTTTTTTTTAATCTATGAGAAAATAAGCCCCTACTTAAGATATCATTAAGATGGAAAGGCTTATTTCACTGCTGTATTTCTGTGCAACTTAATGTAGTCAGACAACTGGGGAGACACTTGAAAGTGTTACTCCAATGTATTGTTTAGAATGCCTTAAAGCATCAAGAGTACCAGGTGGGAATTTTCTCACAGTTTCATTACTAAAGTGCCAAGAACATGGAACACTCAAATGGTATGTCTATGCGGTTTTTAAGGAGTTCTGAATCGTGGCAATATGGTGAAGAAGACAGATACTTGGTTTCTCCGAGAAACAACAGCGAACGGCATCACTCCAAAAACTGTGCAAACCTCTTTGTATCCTTATGATTAAATAGATATAGGAATACGATTCTAATTGTCTTCCACATTTCATCAGCCACCAACCAATACTCTCATTTACGAATATATACAGGAAAATCGCCAGTTAAGTCTATTTATATTTTACTCAATAGAGGAAACAGAGAATTCCATTTTGGTAGATTATTCTGAAAAGGTATGTGGTGTGCTGATGGTGGATCTCAGTAGCATAGAACCTGGCTAGTATGTGTGAAGCTCTGAGATCTATTCCCAGTACACACACACACACACACACACACACAAACCTGGGGGTGGTGGTGGGCAACAGCGGTGAGAAACTGGTTATTTACAAAGGTGTGCATATGGTTTCAAATGAGCAGTCTTAACAATTATCTTTGCTTACTAGGTTCAACTCTTGAATTTATACAAGCTCTCTATGGGGGAAAATATTCAGTTTATTTTGTGATGTAAGAAGACTCATATTATTATTGTGTCACAATGTGCATGCCTCCGAGCTGATTTGAAGGTTTGCGGACATCACACAAGGTGAGTGATGGGATCCCAGGACTCGCATCATCACTACAAGTTATGAATTGCTCTAAAATGCTTTTGAGACAAATGAAATGGGGCTGATATTCTCTGCATTTTAAGACAACTCAGAAGAGTTGAGTCTCTGGTTCTTTTCATCGTTGTTGTTGTGTAAGGAATCTGGTGAGGAACACTTAGCTTTACTTCTTAACTTCAACCAAACCTTGCACCATGGGAGATACGCGTATGTATGGGGAAAATATCACAAGCTTAACCAATGTGAAGCCTTTTTTTTACACCCTTATCTCTGCATCCCACTGCCCTTGACCACATGGAGATTTTAGTCATACTGCTGTATAGGCTTTAGAGTCAACTCAATAATTGTATATTATAGAGATGATAATAGCATATAACAAATTATTTCTGAGAAATGACTTCCAACACTAAAGCTGGTCATAATTTCGGATTATCCTCAACAAATTAGGTAAAGCATGTTCAATAATTGCTGGAGTCATGATATTGAATGACTGTATTATGCCTACATGTAACTCTTCCTGTACTGTGTTTTTGCTTTGTTTCATTTTTGAATTTGTGCTTTTATTTTCATTTTTTTCAGCATGGGATTGAACCTAGGGCTTTTCATATGTGAGACAAGTTTTCCATCACTAAGCTACATCCCCAGCAATAATCCCTGTATTCTAAAAAGTAAGCTTAGTTCAAAAATAAATTTCAAAAGTTCCTTTAAGGAGTTAGGTCAAACACACACACACATACACACACACACACATACACATTTCAACATGGAGTAGCTTGTTTAAGAAGCGGACAAAAGGATCCACTGGCTGATATGTGATGAGTGTTTGGACTGCTGTGTAGAGAAAGAATTATGGGCCATATTCATATTCTATAGGAGGGAAGTTCTAGAAGAATGAACCATAGCTACAGGTAGGCAATGGAGGAGGGAAAGTGATGTGTGCCATGTATTTCCTTCTCTGCTTATATTTAAGCTCAGCAGCACCCCCCTTAGACAAAGATGCAATGGTAGAGTGACTCTCACTGACTTAGTAAGGTATTTGTCCCACAATAAGACTTAGTCTAGTGCCCCAATATCTCCAAAATCATTGTGTATTGTGTTGATTCAGGGCTTACTTTGGGTTGGGAAATTACAGAGATCTTCCCCTCCTAACTCCCCCTTCCCTGTTGCTTTATCCCAGCCCTCAACTCCTGCAGGCTTTCTCTGGAACCTACCAGCCAAGCCTGACAGAGAAGCAAGTAGGCCAGCAAAGAAGGTAGGTAAGCTTCAGATCTTCATTCTCCCTCCTCCACTCCATATCCAATCTCCGGGTTGCATCCCCAGCTCTGTAGCAGACCACCTGCTGCAGCCTCTGTTCTCTCTGTGTCCCCATTCTCAAGGAACTAAGCAGATCCTGATGGAATACGCTGCTTTACTTCCTCCTGTGGATACCCTCAACCCCCTCCTGGCCCATCCCCATTTCTAGGTGTCAACTCCCAATACCTAGAAACACATTGTATCCAGAACCTATCAAGATCCCAGAAGAATTTTCTTTCAGGCAAAACACAGCCACCACACCCTCCTACGAACTAGAGAGGACAACAGAGACCAAAGAATAAAACACCCACCCAACAAAGACAAAGCAGATGTTACCACCTAGAATTACAATCTTCTGAAACCTCCTGCATCCCGTCTGACCACCATGGGTTAAAGCTGAATGTCATCAACAACAGAAACAAGAGAAAGTTCACAAACTCATGAAAACTGAACAACTCACTACTGAAAATGAAAATGAAAAAAATGAAAACTGGGTCAAGACAGCAATTAAAACCTTCTAGAACTGAATGAAAGTGGATACAAAACATACCGTAACTTATGGGACACAATGAAGGCGCCTCTAAGAGGCAACTTCATAACACTAAGTGCCTACATTAAAAAAACAAAAAAGGAGATATCTCATACTAGTCACAATACACCTGAAAACTCGAGAATAAGAAGAAAGAATAAAAAGAAGAAATCAAACCCAAAAGGAGCAGAGTCCAAGAGATAATCAAACTCAGGGCTGAAATCAATAAAATAGAAACAAAAATACAAAGAGTCGATGAAACAAAGACTTGGTTCTTTGAAAAAAAAATGATAATATTGACAAACCATTATCCAAATTAACTAAATGGCAGAGAAGATCCAAATTAACGAAATTAGAAATAAAAAGGAGGACACAACAACAAACACTGTAAAAACCTGGACTCCACCAAGTTGGATAATCTAAAAGAAATGGATAATTGTCTTTATACATATCACCTAACAAAATTAAATCAAGATCAGATGAGCAATTTAAACAGACCTGGTGAAATAGAAGCAGTAATAAAAAATCTCCAAATAAAACAAAACAAACAAAACAAAACAAAAACAGGGTCAGGTAGCTTCAGAGCAGAATTCTACCAGACTTTCAAAGAAGAGTTATGCCAATACTCCTTAAATTATCCCAAACAGAGGAATATGATATCCACATAAAAACCCAACAAGGAAAGAATTACAGACCAATTTCCCTCATGAACATAGAGGTAAAAATTCTCAACAAAATACTTGCAAACCAGATTTAAGAACACAAAAAAAGGCCATACATCATAAGCAAGTAAGCTTCATCCCAGAGATGCAGGAATGGTTTAACATATGCAAATTGATAAATGTAACCCACCACCTAAACAAACTGAAAGATAAAAGCCTCCTGATTATCTCATTAGATGCAGAAAAGGCCTTAGACAAAATCCAGCATCCTTCATGATAAAAGTCTTGGAGACATATTTCATCATGGCAGTTCACAGCAAGCCTATAGCCAACATCAACTTAAATGGAGAGAAGCTGAAAACAACTCCACTCAAACCAGCAACAAGACAAGGTTGTCCACTCTTACCACACCTATTTATAACACTATACTTACACTATAAGATAATACTTGAATTCTTAGTGATATTAATAAGACAACTGAAGGAGATCAATGGAGTAGAAACTAGAAAGAAAAAAAGTCAAAATATATTTGCAATGATATGCTAGAATATGTAAGTGATCCTAAAATGTCTACCAGGAAACTCTTAACACTTTCAACAAAGTATCTGGGGGAAAAATGACTCACAAAAATCAGTAGCCTACCTATGTAAAATATTAAATGGATTAAAAAAGAAATCAGGGAAACAAGACCTTTTACAATAGCCTCAAATAATATAAAATATCTTGAGGTAACTCTAACCAAGGAAGTGAAAGACTTGTATTATAAAAACTTTAAGAGTTGAATTAAGAAATTGAAGAAGATATCAGAAAATGGAAATTTCCCTCATAGTCATGGATCCATAGGATTTAATCTAATAAAAATGCCCATCCTACCAAAAGCAATCTACAGCTTGCACAATTCTTCCTGGATTTTGAAAGGACCAATTTCATCTTCATATGGAAACACACACACATACACAGCAAAAAAAAAAAAAAAAAACCCAAAACAAAAGCAAAACAAAAACAATAAAAAAACAAAACAAAAACAAAAACAAAACAGGATTGCTAAATCAATCCTGAATAAGAAAAGAACTGATGGAAGTGTCATGGACCTGACCTCAAATTGATCTATGGAGCTATAACAATATAAACAACATGGTATTAGCACAAAAAGAACATGCTAATCAATAAAATTGAATTAAAGACCCATATATTAATCCACACACCTATGGACATCTGACTTTCAATAAAGAAGCCATAAATACACACTGGAAAAAAGACAGCATCTTCAACAAATGGTGCTCGTAGAACAGGATAGCTTCATGTAGAAGAATCCAAATAGATCCATACTTATCAACCTGCACAAAATTCAACTACAAGTGGATCAAAGACCTCAACATAAAACCAGACACATTGAACCCGATACAAGGGAAAGTAGAGACTTCAAGTAGCCTTGAATTCATTGGCACAAGAAAAGACTTTCTTAACAGAACACTGATAGCATAGGCACTAAGATCAACAATCAATAAATGGGACCTAGTGAAATCGAAAATCTGCATAGCAAAGAAAACTGTCACTCAGACAAAGTGGCAGCCTACAGAATGAGAAAAATTTTTTACCAACTACATAGCCATTAGAGGACTAATATCCAAAATATATGAAGAATTAAGAAAAGTAGGTAGTAAGAAAAACAGATAATCCTATTGAAAAACAGGATACAGATCTAACCAGAGAATTCTCAAAAGAGAAAACTCAAATAGCTAAGAAACAAAGAAATAGTCAACATCCTTAGCTATCAGGGAAATGCAAATCAAAACCACTTTGAGATTCCATCTTATACATATCAGAGTGGGTAAGATCAATAATACACGTGACAGCTCATACTGGTGAGGATGTAGAGTAAGGGGCACACTCATTCATTGCTGGTGAGAGTGGAAACTTATACAGCCACTATGGAAGTCAGTGTGCCAGTTTCTCAGGAAGTTCAGAATTGATCTACACTAGATCCAGCTGTCCTCCTCTTGGACTTATACCCAAAGGTCACTTCATCCTACCATAGAGATACTTGCTTAACCATGTTCATCGCTGTTCTATTCATAGTAGCTAGAAATTGGAAACAGCCTAGATGCTCCTTAACAGAAGAATAAGTTTAAAATAAATTGTAGTATATTTACACAATGGATTATTTCTTAGCCATAATAAAAAAAACTAAAAACACAAAAAATACGAAATTATGAAATTCACAGGCAAATGGATGGAACTAAAAAAAAAATCATCCTGAGTGAAGTATCCCAGACCCAAAAAGACTAATATGGTGTATATTTGCTTATATGCGGATATTAACTATTAAACCCATGATAACCATGCTACAATTTATAAAACTATAGAGGTTAAATATAAAGTAAGGGACTTGGGAAAGGGGGCAAGGCAGATAGCTCTCATTAGGGAAGGAAAATAGAATAGATATTTATGAATGAGAGGATCAAATGGGGAGGAGTGTGTGAGAGGGAGACAAGTGAGGGAATACAGGGAGAGACTGCTAAAATTAAGGACCACTTGAGGGTAGTATGGAAACCTGGTACAGTAGAAGCTTCCTAAAATATATACATATGTGAAGCCAATCTAAATGAAATCATCAAATAATGGGAGAGAAAGAGTGCCAACTGTTCATCTCTTGTCACCAAATGAAGCATCCAATACTTAGATTGGATTACATCTAATTGAGTTGTTGGCGAAAGGGTTCCATGGGAATCCCCAAAGAACACACACAGGCTGCTGCCAAGACTGTTGATTGCTCCCAAAAAACTGACAGCAAGACTTCATTGCTGAAGTCAACACTGTACACCTCATTGATCATGAAGAAGTCAAGCTGGTGTCTACATAGAGTCTTACCCCTACATTCTAGCATCTTTGGTACAGGAAGGTACTCTGCATGCTACCTGAAGAGAAGCATGAACACCAAGCCACCCACAAACCCTCTGATTGGCAATGATGTCCTCCCTGCAAGATATACTGGGGCAATGGTGGCACAACACTTGTGGGAGTGACCAACCAATATCTGATTTGACTTAAGGCCCATTCCATGAGAGGGAACCCATACCCAACACTGCTAGGGTGACCAAGAACCTAAGACTAGGTATCTCAGGGACCTAGGTTAAACCCAAATACTCCTATTATAAAACAAACAAACAAACATAGCAATAAAATGGCTCCTAATGACATTTTGATATACTCATAGATCAGTACCTTGCTCCACCATCATCAGAGAAGCTTCCTCTTGCAGCAGATGGGAGTAAATACAGAGAACCACAGCCAGACATCTCACTGAAGAATGAGAAACCTTGGAACAGTAAGCTCTAAACAGGTGTCTCCATTAAATCTCTCCCTTCAGGACTCAGGGAACTCTACAGAAGAGGAGAAAGAAAGAAAGAAAGAGCCAGAGAGGATGGAGGATGCCACAAAAACAAAGCCCTCTAAATCAACATGAACATGAACAAAGCTCCTTTGAACTCACAGAAACTGAGGTAGTATGCACAGAGCCTCCATGGGTCTGTGTTAGGTTCTTTGGATATATATTATGGTTTCCAGGTAGTGTTTTTATGGGATTCCTGAGTGTATGAAGAAGTGGGTCTCTATTTTTTGTGCCTTCTCTTGGACTCTTTTCCTTCTGTTTGTTTATTTTGTCCAAAGCTGATGTGTTACTTTTTCATACCATATCATATCATATTATATTTCCTTAGAAACCTGTTTGCTTTTTAATGAGAGACAGAAAGAAGGGAGTAGAGCTGGATGGGAGGGGAGATTGGGAAGGACTGCAAGGAGTAGAGGGATAATATATCATCACAATCATGATATATTATGTGAGGAAAAAATCTATTTTCATAATAAAAGAAAAATTCATTGCTGGGCTCAGTGATTAAGAGCATTTGTTGTTCTAACAGAGAGCCTGAGTTTAGTTTCCAGTGTAGGGTGACTTACAATCACCTGAGTGTAACTCCAGCTCCAGGGAAACTGGCACCCTCTTCTGGACTCTAACAGCACCTACACACATTCTTTCTCACTCACACACAAACAAATAAAACTAAATCTTTCAGTGAAACAAATAGAATGAAAACCAAAGGAGGCACTCCTGTTCGAGAATTAAGGCATCCTTAAACCGAAAGACCATGTTTGGTGCAGACGTTTTGAACTTTATAAAGAAATTGATGAAAGAACAAGCATGTAAAAAAAAAAAGCCAGATGGGAAATAGCTATTTAAAACTGATGATCACCTGGACACGTCTAATGTCTAGTTCTTGGAGGACACTGGAATGTGGACACAGATGAGTCTTCATCCCAAGATGAATGATTTAGAGATGAAGAGGCAAGGACAATCTAGATTATGCTCCTGCTGATCCAGGATGCGACTCCATAAGCTGATGGACTCCAGTCAGGTTGCACTGCCATAACATCTGTGGCTGGGTAAGGTTTTGATTTTCAATTCTTTTCTTATTAATATCAAACAAACATATTTGATATTATATAATCAGAATAATTGATATTAAATAATCAGAAAAATATTCTTTTGATGCTTTCCACTATTGCCTTAAAAACAAGTCCCACACATCTCCAATAATAAGCCCATTGGCGGTGTACAAAATCTGCAGTTTCTCCACCTGCTTGATAACATGTTGTATTTCATTTTAAAATTGCAACCATCTCAATGGGCACGAAGTTGTTACAGTTAATCTTGTTTGCCAACTTCATGGTATTTAAAATCAGCATGGAAACAAACCTCTGAGTATATCTGTGGGTGATACATTCCACGGGCTGAGATCTTGAACTGAGTAAGAAGGATAAGGAGAGCTTGGTGTGCATTCATCTTTCTCTGCCTCCTGACTGAGGGAGCAACATGACCAGTAACCTCCTGCTGCCACACCTCCCTGCCATGGTGGACTGTGACCCCAAGAACTGTAAGTCAAAGCAAACTTTCCTTCCTTAAGTTGCTTACATCAGGCATTTTGTCAGTGGTGAGACAAATAATGAATACAGAACTGTGTCATACTGTGGTTCTGACTTGCCTTTCCCTGGCAGTTGATGTTGAATATCTTTTCATGTGTTCATTAGCCATTTACATATTTTCTTTGGCAAAATGTCTGTGCAGATTCTCTGCCTGTTCTTCGGCTGGGCTGTCTTTTTGTTATTGAATACTGATAGAATTTTATGTATTCTGGATATAATTCCCTTGTAAGATCCATGATTTACCTTTTCTTTCTCTATTTTCTGGATTTCTAAAACTTTCTTGATGGCGTTCTTTGTAACACAGAAGTATTTACTAATTTTGAGACAAATGTTCAACTTCTTTTTCTCTCTTGCTTAAATTACTTGGGGCCGTATGTATGCAATCACTGCATAAGTCTAGGCCACAAGGACATGAACTTAAGTTTCCTTATAAGATTTTCACAGTTTAAGATCTCATATTTAGGTATTCTATCCAGTTGCAGCTTATTTGCATATGTGATGTGGGTAGTTTTTCTTTCATGTTTTATGATTGCCTTTGAGTCCTGCACTTTTTTATTAGGGCATTTTTCCTTATATATTTCAAAATGTCCTTTGTGCTGTGTTTCTGTCATTTTCACATCTTATTGCCCAAGGATGATGAGAAAACCAAAGTGCTGAAAATTTCAAATATTTCTTCAAGTCATGTACCTAAGGCAGATGTTATTAAAGTCCAAGTCTTCTACCTGGCTCTATGCTTTGTAACTCCTAATATAAGTTGTGAAACAATACAATTAATTTTCTGGTAAAATGCTTAATTCCATTGACAGGAGTCTGGCTCAATAAAGATGAAGGCTAACCACAAATGTATTCCAGGATAGGTGATCACAAACTATATCCAAAGAGTTAAGAATCAAATGCAGTGTGCTACCTTGAAGATCAAAGACAGGAAAAATACTGCCACACAGTGTGGTGGTCAGAACCTTGGACAGCTCACAGAGCCCTTGGCCTCTTTCTCTTCTAGCTTCAAACCGCAGTTACTGAAGCCCCAGGTGACTGGTTGAAAGCTTGGAGTCTATAAGGTTAATTCCAATTACAATGACTATGGTGTTTTTGTTTTTGGGGTGTGTTTCGTTTGGTTTTTTTTTTTCTTTTCATTTGGAGCCAACCTTTCCTGGGAAAACATGTTATATTATCTTCTGAGAGACTGCATTCTTTTCCATGTTATAGGAGTTAATTGTCAGACCTGACAAGTACATTAGGGAATCTCATGCCCCAGGAGCTTTTGGAAGTAGGCTAGCCCAAAAAGGAATTTCTTCCTTTCTCTCCTTTCCATCCAAATTTAGCCAGTAGGCACAACTGGACCGTAAGCCAGGGCCTGAAATGATACCTAGCTGAAGCTTCAAGACATGGCGCCAACGAGAGTTGGTGAACATGTCGATATAAGGCTCAGAACTAGGCTGTATTTATAATTCTATCTACCTCATAATAGAATGTATCAGAATTTGATGACTGAAGTCAAAGAGCACACAGGATCTCACAAAAATCTGTGAACTGTATGTACTACAAGTTTTAGTAAGTAAATTGTTTGTTGTACTGGTTAGATTTTTTTTTTCTAACTTGATAAACCAAAGTTACCTGGGAAGAGGAAACCTCAGTTGAGAAATGCCTTCATCACTGGCCTACAGGCAAGTCTGTAGGGCATTTTCTTGATTACTGATTGGTGTGGTAGAGCCCCGCCCACTATGGATAGTGTCACATCTGGGCAGATGAACCCGGGTTGTAGAAGAAAGCAAGCTGTGTAAACCATGAGAAGCAAACCAGCATGTTGTGTTCCTCCATGGCCTCTACTTCAGTTCCTGACTCCAAATTCCTAGCCCGAGTTCCCTTCATGATGGACTGTACCTATAATATGAAATAAACCCTTCCCTGCCCAAGTTGATTTGGTCATTGTGTTTATTATAGTAATAGAAAGCAAACTATCTTGGAGTAGTAACAACTCCCTTAAAGCTTCAGATTTCAATACTATCTACAATAATAACAGCCATCTATTAAAGAATATGGTAATGTAGACCTCTTAGGAGTACTATGAAGGTTACACAAGAGGAGTCATAGAGGTGCTTGAGTTTAGGTATTAGTCCTGAAAGTCTAGCTTGCCCTGGGCCACAACGTTTTATTTCAAAATCAAAATATGTTCTTCACAGGACTGCTGTGAGGACTGAGAGAGGTAATGAGACAAAGCCTCCAGCCTAGTGTCTGACATTAGTGTTTGACAAATAGAATTAAGATGATAGGATATAGCAGCACAAAGCCTGACATACCGTCAACATTCTTCATTGATGACTCTAAAATCATTCTAAGGGCAAAATGCTCAGTAGTATCTCTTCACACTTACTTAATGCAGTATTAAATATTAAATACTGGAAAAAATGACACAGTGAATAAAAGTCATGCCACACAACTATAAGGACCTGAGTTTGAATCCCCAGGACCCATGTAAGCCAGATGTGGTAGCATCTGCAATCCCAGAAATCCTAAGGGGCAAAAGGGGAGGGGAGACAGGAGAATTTCTGAAAGCTTACAGGCCAGGTAGCCAGTGCTCACACTGGCAAATAACAAAGAGATCTTGCCTCAAAAAGGGTCGAAGGTGAGGACGCAGACCTAGGGGATCCTTTGTCCTCTATATATGTACTCAAGCATATGGACAGCCACACTCACACACATGAATGCACTCACACATACACAAACTCACATGCATATGCAGACACACACGCATACAAATGTGTGCAGGTACATGTGTGCACGCTTACACACACCTTCTTCTTATTGGTTTATCTAAAGCAGAATTGGAAATTCAAACTACAATTATGGAAGGCATTTTCATTCAGTTGCAGAAAGTTGAGCTCTGAGAGCTAAATTATCTTAGAAGTAAGTGCAGCTGAGCACTTGTGAGTCTTCCTCACACTTCTCAGATATCTTAGTCACTTTCTGTCCACTTTATGGCCTCTATCTCTCTATGTCTATCAGCATGAGGTGAAACTCTTACACAATGGTGGTACCTACAGGCCCTGAGACAAGTCTCATTGATCCATGTTGTCAGCAGGCGTGCTGGGCACCAAAAGGCAGTGTTACTTCATCTTAGTATCTCCTGTTGTTGCAATAAGAATGCCTTGACAAAAGCAACTTAGGAGAGAAAGAATTCCTCTAGCTGACAGTCTGAGGGTTCAGTCCATCATGGAGGAGAATGCAAGGCAGCAGGAATTTGAGGCAGCTGGCCCTGGGCATGTACACCAGGAAGCAAAGAAGGCGAATGCATGCTGCTGCTCAGCTCCCTTTCTCTACTTATACAATGCAGGGTCCCCCATGGAATGAGACTCCCAATAGTGGGCAGGTCTCATCTCAGTTAATGCAGTCAAGATAATCTCGCCCCCTACAGACATGCCCAGGGGTATGCCTCTTACATGAATCTCGATATGTCAAGTTAACACTAGCCACCTTCAGTCAGGAAGTTTCAGGTAGCTGGATCTGCATGGGATGGTTGGGTATATTCTATCATAATATAGAATATTACGAACTCGAGTGTTGCTTGTTCTAGAAGTTTCAGGTAAGTTTAGCTCTGATGTTAGAATCTGAACAGAGTCTAGGAAACCTATAAGCCTTTCTAGAGGGAATAAATACCAGTTCTGAGGCAGAGTACAAATTCTGAGAAATACAGGGGTGGGAAAACATAGGGTATATGTTACCTTCAGGATGGCAGCGTAGATGCAGATGTAGGTTCAGGGCAAAAATTTTTATTCTTTGTCTAATTCAATCACTGGTCCTAGTCCTGCAGCCTTGGAGTGTTTAGGCCTCCATATCATTTAAAACCTTCAAGCATAGAACTGGAAGGTTTCAGCCTCAGCCTCCATATAATCTACAACATTTTATCTCTAAGACTCACCGTTGAGCCGCCCCAACTAGCTCCTTCTGGACTCAGACTCTTCAGACTGCTTCTGTCTCTGTGAGTTCTCACTGCCCCACACTGCCTCAGTCAGCCTCTCTGCTTCTCCGCCTTATCCGCAGTCAGACTGCTTCATTGTTTCTGTGTCTTGTCCTCTCTCTGCCTCTTATCCCCCATACTGTCTCTCTAACTCTGTCTCTCTGAACTGAGAGCCTGCTTTTATATAGAGAGAGCTGGGCGTGTCCTCACTCTGATTCACTCTGCTAACTCTTCCTCTGATTCGTCACTTTGCCTGCTTTTCACTCTGACTCATCTCAGACGTCACTTCCTGTTTGACACTGATTCCTTCTGAGCTCTTCCTCCTGGCTCCCAAGTGCAGGAATTAAAGACATGTACCACCACTGCCTTCTGAATACTGGGATTAAAGATGTGTACCGACATTCTTTCTACCCTAGAGCAGCCATGCTGATGCATTAAAATAGTAAACATTCCTCTATATGACAGAATTTTGTGAATGTAAACATTTATTACCATAGCTGGTTTTAAGGTTTTTTCCAGTGCTTTTCATGTCAGTGAGGCAGTCAAGTTTTCGGCAGTCTTTGACCCGCAGAGATGCTGTTTACACAGAATGCACTGGACATGGATTGTCTTTTCTGTGGTACAGCATTGAGTGAAACAAGCAGAAAGAGATGTGGTGACATATTACTTGCTTAAGATCATCATTCTCCTGGTTGCTCAGATTGTTACAACTGGGGTGATCCATTCAGGTAACTTCAAAACTAGTCTTATAATAGGATCCTCACTGCTCATGTTCACACATCTCCAAGGACTTCAAAATCAACCAGAGATTCTTTTTTCTTCTACTCCTTTCCAGTTGGGACCTCTAAATGACACAAATCAATACCCAACTTGTGAAGAAAATGGAATTTCTAACTCATGGCACTGCAAGTTCCTGGGAGAAGCTTGCCTGTGGGTCAGCTGGATGGAAGTGTTCAACAGGAATTGGGATTCATCTTATCTTCAGCTAGGTGTTTTCCCTGGCATGAGGCAATGGCCATTGGCTGCTCACAACCTCAATATCACTGACTTAGTCCAGCTTAGAACCATCTTCACATGAGGCAGAGTGAAATGCTCTTTCTAGTTTGCCTGGAATTTGTCCAGCTTTAAAACAGAGTGTCACATGCCAGGGAAACACCGCCACCCCAGTTCCAGACAAGACGAGGAGATTGGTCACCTCAGGTGAGATTACCAACAGAAAAAAATATATATATATATATCAAACACTTCTGTTATAAAATGAAAAGATAAGAGGGGGTTGAAGGAGGGGAAACACTCCCTTTACCCTGTCCAGATCCATTCCATATGAATGAAGTCCACTTGCCCCTGTTCAGATTGTATTTTAAGGCTAAGCCCATGTCACCAGCCCAAGCCACCGCTTTGGAGTGTTTCGCCCTCATTAAGCTCAACCAGAGAGCTGGCTTTCTCTGCAGGACCTTCCGTACGCAATCCAGACATTGCTCTGACTCCTCTCTGCAATCTGGCACCTCACTGTTTGGCTTTCATTCCCGTGTTCACCTTGGATTCTGCTTCTGTGTCTCTTAATCTTACGTTTATTCTGATCTTCCAAGCCTCTGATATCGCAGTTTGGTCGTGCATGCTTGGTTCCTGCCCAAAGTTCTCTCACTTGGGTTTTAAGTGCAGCCACAGCCTCAGACATTTGACCGGCTTTCCTGCTCACACGGTTCACCAGTGCCCCCACCTGTTCCCAGCTGAATTCACTAGCCATCAGTATCCGAGCTGAATGTGCACGCATGAGAGAGAGAGAGAGAGAGAGAGAGAGAGAGAGAGAGAGAGAGAGAGAGAGAGAGAGAGAGAGAGAGAGAGAGGAGAGAAAGAGAGAGGAGGGAGAGGGAGAGAGAGAGGGAGAGGATTCTTATTTCACAAACAATGCTCAAATTTTCCCAAATTTCCAAATCAGTTTTACAATTGGATAGAACTGAGAACTTTGAGCTCTTCCTACTAAACGTGCTAATTCTATCAACAAACACTGTGATAGAAACGTGCTAATTCTATCAACAAACACTGTGATAGGGGCACAGAATAAACTTCCAACTGACAAGTTCTAAAGCCCCCTCTTCCCCTCCTCTTTCTCTTTCTCCACATATCTTTGTTACTGGCACTCTGTAAGACCAAACGCATACGAAAGTACTTTTCAGAATTTACAAATGAATCTCTATTTCTAAAATGTAAACAAAGGGAAAATGTTTTAAAGGCCTTTTTTTAACTTATTGAATTTTTGACTGCATATATGCATGTGCACTAAGTGCCATGCCTGGTGTCCCTCGAAGTCAGAATCCCCTGTAGTTAGGATGGTTTTGAACCATCATGTGGAAGCTGGGAATTGAACCCAGGTCCTCTGCAAGAGCAACAAGTGCTCTTAAGTACTGAGCCATCTTTCAGACCCAGAGAAGAAATATTATAAAATATGTTGTAAAATTATGTCCTAAAATAACTTCTAAGCCTTCTATTCTAAATGTAGTCATTGTTAAACACAATTATTACATCATCTTTCCTTCATGAGCCAACTATTGTTCTAAACCAGGGATTCTCAACTGTGACTGATAATTGTCAGGGCTGGTGAGCCAAAGCTGTTTCATCTTTATATTAAGACAGATTAACTGCAAATGTAGTATGATAATTCATGATTTCTTTTAGGTCAACAATGACAGAATTACGTTAAAATGTAAAGCAATGTGTTTCTCACTAAAGTTTCCTTTCAGCAAACATGGTCACTTTTATAAATAGACATTATTTATGTTGACATGCAAAATATTTATTAGAGATATCTTGCTTCAGCCTACAGAATAAATTATTTTAAGCTGTATTACTACATACATTTTAAATTTCTGAATTTTAAACAAAGTCTCTTTGAGGAAACTCAATAACTTTTAAAAGTAAGAAGGAGATTAAAAAAATCTGAGAATAGTTGTTATAATTAAAAGTTCTTGGCAGACATGATGACATATGCCTTTAATCTTAGCACTTGGGAGGCAGAAGCAGGTAGAGCTCTGTGAGTTCAAAGCCAGCATGGTCTATATAGTCAGTGGGTTCCAGGACAGCCAGAGATACATAGTGAGACCCTGTCTCAAAGGAAAAAAAGAAAGATAGGAAAAAGAAAAGAAGGAAGAGAGAGAGAAAGAGAGAGAGACAGAGACAGAGATCCTCTTTATATGGTACTGGGGCTAGAACCTAGGCCATTCAGCATGCTAGGCAAGCACTCGGCCACATTCTGGTTAAATTCTAAACTAAAAACTGGTAAATGCTGTTTGATACTCTACACAACCAGATAACTAAGAATAGTCTACAGAGAGGAAAACAAAATTATATTATTGCTATTTTCAAAAACCAATAAACTAAATAAAGCTAATTTTTGTAATTAATCCCATTAGCAGTTAGCGTGACTACAAGTATAATCCTGAACACAGCAAGGACTTTGATCGTCGATAAGGTAGCTGACCATTAACTTGCCTGTTTTAATTATCAATTAATCACAGTTTATAATAAGCGAGTAGCTTTTATAGGATTAAATTTTATAGCTTATTCCTGTTAGATTTAGTCATAAAAGATAAAAGTTTTTTAAACTGGAGCACTTTAAGTGTCAGGAGTAAAACATTAATCATAAATATAATTATAGAAAGACTGAAAACGTTTTTGATCTTTTTACAGCATATCCATTACAGAATATTACCATTTTTTAAAATCTTATTTTATTTATCAAAACAACTAAGACCTAGGAAAAACAAGAGGATAAACATACATTTTTATGTCTGAATAGACCTTAGATAAGGAAACATATTTTTTAAGCCAGTGGTTTTCACTATTTTAATGCGGTGACCCTTTAACACAGGTTTGTTTAATGCTGCATTGACTCCTAATCATGAAGATCACATCTGTCGTTTTTGCCACTGTTACGAATTCAAATGCAAACATCTAATATGCAGACGGTTTTAGGCCACCCCCACCGAAGGGTCCTTTAACCCCCGAAATGTCATGACCCATAAGTTGAGCACTTCTGTTTCAAGTTCTCTGCCACACTGTGTAAGCCGGTGTCTTGTTGTGTCATACAACAGGAATATCCCAGTTTTTGGTGTTTAGCATTTGGTGCTCATAGTTGTAGGCCTAACACTTAGCCCTTTATTTTTTAGGATCATATATTAATACAAAATATTTTATAAACTTAAAGTGTCTTATAACCCTATAAATTTAAATATCTTAAAGGCGATTTCCTAAAATATTTAGTTTATGACCAGTGTGAAACCAGGACTTGCACCTGTAGTGGCCTCAGCAGTGCAGTTTCCCCCACTCCAGGCCCCTCCAGCTTGTCTGCCCACTAGTGGAAACTCACCTCTTCACTAGGGGAGCCATACCCCTCCTTTCATAGAACCACAGGAGGCCCCAGTCTCAGACCTTTTCAGGGGCCTGGGAGTAACAAGCACTCAGCATGTAGCCCCGCTGATGAGCTTCCTCTGCCTCCTTGGGGTTTCTCCAAACCCTGGACTTGCCCCCTCCCAGTATCATGAGCTGTCCTTGGAATGCTGTAAAACAATGTCTAGGGGCTAGTTAGAAACACACAACTTGTTGAAATAAAAGAAAAATTTATTGAGTTCAAACATAAAAAGAAAAAAGAAAAAGAAAGAAAGCTGGACCGGCCAGGGACATAGTCTGAGATGAAAGATCAGAACTACAACCTGACTCAAATTTTTACAAACTATTTAAGCTTGAAAACCATGAACATTTTGTGCCAACATAAACAAAAGTTACTCATATTTTTAACCAATCAGAAACTCATTAGCAATCATGGTGAGAGTCACCATAACCCAGAAATGACACATCTCAGTTCCCAAAACAAGTACCCGACAATCATTTTGTTTTGGTTTTACTGGTGGGCTCTGAAGGCTAGGGGCTTTTCTCATTTTTCTGGGAACCTGAACCATGTTTCTGTTTTAAAGTGGATTTTACAGTTTAAGATGGCATTGGTTCCACCATTTCATACCATTTCAAATCTAGAGTGTGGAAGCGTTCAAAACAAAGACTTAATAATCACTACAGCTGAATTAAGAAAAAATAAAAGTGGCAAGAATTAGAGAAATAAAGTATCCAGGAAACGGACATCTAAAACCAAAGAACGTGAGATCTTGGGTGCAGGCATCTCCTTTCTCTTTTCTTCCTCTTTCTGCTCTGAAGCCAATCAAGGGACTGCAGCAGTGGGGACGTATGAGAGCCACAATTATGATTAAGCCCTTTCAAATAGTTACATATGGGAAAAACAATAGTGATTTCTTTAAAGTAGCTTTCATTCAGGTATTGTCTTAGTTTAACTAACTTTCATTTGTAAACAGAAACAGAGAGCACTTCTAGGTTATTTCCTGGGTCTCTGTCACAAAGAAGACATAACCACACTGTCATTTACCATACACACTTGTTGCTTCACAAGCATGAACATTCTTGAGACCTGAGAGCAGACTGAGAGAAGGGCTGTCACCAGGAGTTCTGCCTGCCAGAGAAGACAATGGCTTGAGGTTCAAATGCACACGAATGGCTCTCCCTCACTGACATGATCAGGTGATATGTTCATTCCCCTCACTGATTCTATGCCAGATTTCCATTGATGTGGAGGGTGGGAACTGAGAATATCAATTTACAGGAGGAAAGACTTATTTTGGCTCATGATGACAGTGAATCTGCAAAGAAGGGGGCTCCAACATACATTATTTCTACTGGGCCTTCTGCAGCCCATAAGAGGGAAAGTCTACCCCAAAGACCCACCCAAATGAAATCTCTGCCTCCCACAAGTCTGACACACTGACAGGAATAAATCCTGTAGTAAATTACATTCACCAACTGAAGAAATTAGAGCTAGTTCAGGGTTTTGTTTTTTCAGTTCTTTATCGCAGAATGCTAGGATAGGGGAATAAATGATAATGGATCTGGCAATTCAGAGCAGCAGGGTTTAGGGGGTCGGTAGTATACCACATGTGTGAAATACATGTCAATATAGTGTTATCTGCCTGCTTGCCTTCCCGATATTCAATATTTCCAATAAGAAAACCTCAACTTTCCATTAGGAATCTCCCCTCCTCCTCATATGGTACATGAGATCTGACCCCCACCCAGGCCAGTCAGAGTACTCTGCTGAGCACAGACCCATATTCCATTAATAGGCCCAAATTCTAGAACTTATGTTGAACGTACTGCTGGCAGAATGTGACATAAGAGCCATATAACAGCCCAGAAAGACCTATGTGATCTGAGCCCACATCTCTGGCATAGCTGCCTACGGCCCTGCTGGACCTTCACTGTCATTCATTCTTCTACTTGGAAAATGTCCATCACGTCACATGATTTTCCTTCCTTCCAATGGCTTCTCTTAGATGTCATTATAACTCATACCTTTCCTCTTTTCAGTTATTGTTCAAATCTCATCTTCTGACTGTGGCCTTCCCTGGGCATGCAGTTTAAAATTGCATGTGTGCATTCATGAACAACACACGCATACACATACATACACAGACACACACACACACACACACACACCACACACTTTTATCTCCCTTCTTTGCTTTATTTTTCTTCCTATCATTTGTCACTACCCAGCTGCTATACATCTTACTTTTATTATCTTCTTTCCATACTGCAAAACACACACACACACACAACAAAAAATAAGTTTTTACCTGATTTCTTCACTGCTATATCCCTACTAGTTAGCAGACTGTTTGGCACACAGTAGGTTTGCTTAATGAAGAAATACACGAATAAACATACAAATGATTCAGTGAAGGTATTCAAGCATAGCTTTACCAGATCGGATTCCTCTGACAATGTTCCTGAAGTCAGCGGCATAAGCTAGTAAGAAGAGATCTGCAGCTCGGAGAATAGCTGAGAGGCTCTTGGTAAACATGATGTGCCCCAAACTGAGGCGCCGGTGGCAAGAACACAGAAAGATGTCTGCGTCAGCTGAGATAGGGAGTGGAAATGACAGCGAATGGAGTGGCCATAGAATATGTAGAGATTAGGGTAGGATTGTTTTATCTGCCTCGTACCAGGACTGACCAGAAAAGATTTGCTAGCCAAGAGATAGAATGAAGGACCTAGAGCTGCCACTTGGTCTATTGCTATTTTGACTACTGGCGTGCCATTCTTCCTAGATAAAGCTATTGCTGACTAAGAAGAGTAACATCTGAGCTCTACACATCCCTCTAGATGTGATTTCTGGTCTTGGGCACTCTTCTACCTGCTGATTATGACTGTGATGTAGTGGGATCCATTGTCATACACTGGAATCTAAAATCATTCTAAACAAATATAGGAGGAAGTTCTCATTCCTGTTGCCTATTTGGGTGAAGAACAGCACACATGTCGAAGCACATACATTATGTACAAATTCTTGATGAAAATATTGTGTTCGTGGAAGAGAAACTATGAAAGGCATAATTGGATCCCAAATCAGATTCCAGCAGTGGTCTGTTTTGTTGCCATGGATACTGGCCTTCTAGAACTTCACTCCCTTTCACTCTTAAATCCCATCAAAAGAGTCTAGTGTGGTAAACCTTGTCACTTCTGGGCTTACCTCTGGCCTCGACTGCACCACTCCAAGTCTCTCCCACACAAGATCTTAGGTTGGTAGAAACTCAGACGGGACCTCTGTTAGTTACTTTTGTCATTGTTATGACAACATACATGATGAAAGAAGAGTTTATTAGGGTAAGCTGGCTGGCAAATTATATCCACAGTTAAAGATAAAGCTTTCCCCATCTAATTCAGTGTGGGACCCTCCATTCAAGTAGTGATATTTCCCATATTCAGGGAGGCATTTCCTCCTCAGTCAAATCTTTCTGGACACCCATTCATAGACATACTCAGAAGTATGTTCCCATAGTGATTCAAACACAATCAAGTTGAAAGTGAGGTTTAACTATCACATATATAGTTAGCTCCTTCTGTTCACTTTGGTCAGGACCATGGCCCATGTAGGGCAGTCAGCACACCATACAAGGGCACCAGCAGAAGGAGCCCAGTTTGAGCGGTCTCCAGGCACCACAATCTTTTCCAGAAGGAAGGATCTCCTTTCCCTTTGTTAAAAGGTGCTGTCCCTAAGGTATTCCTTCCCAGGGTGATAGCTTTTCCTGTCCCAAAAAGTTGCTCTAGACATTGCTGTGGACGAGATATGTCCCCTTTCCAATAGTTCCTGCAAAATTTCTCTAGGGTTATAGTAACAAACTATTACTAACAGCAGACATTGATTTTCTCTTACTTCTGAAATCCAAAGTCCCAAATCAAGGTGTTAGCAGTGTCATGCACCCTCTAGTGGCTCTCAGTGACTTTATTCTGCCTTCTGGGGTAGAAACCATCCAGTCGCCTTGGCATGTGACTGCCTCTTCCAATCCCTGATTTGTCTTCTCGTGGCCTTTCTTCTTTTGGCCATATTTGGCTACACAAGGCCTTCTTTTCTAGACAGCAGTCATTGGCTTTAGGTAGGGCCAACCCTAATCTAGTATTATTTTGTTTCCAACTACTTCATGTTTAATCATCCTATTTCCATGGTGGTACATGCCTAGAACTTGGGAAGCAGAGGCAGGAGGATTGCCACAGTCCAAAGATAGCTTGGTCTACATAGTGACTCTTACACCAGCCAGGCTTACACAGGGAGAGTTTGTCTTTTTAAAAAAAAAATCCCATATAAGGTAAAATTCTGAGGGTCCATTCTGAATTTTTGGGGAGATACTATTCAACCCAATACAGAGAACAATGCCCACTAGGAAAATATTTCCCACTTTCTGTTCTCTTGCTGCTAGAATCATGCCATTAGATCTTTCCTTCCTCAACCTGTGCCTTAGTCAGGATTCTCTAAAGGAACAGAACTGACATAACACACACACACACACACACACACACACACACACACACACAATATGTCTGGGTAGTCCAACAACGATTGTCCCATACTGGAAAGGCCAAGAATCTGGTAGTAGTTCAGTTCACAAGGCTGGTTGTCTCAGCAGTGTCAGTCTGGTGCTACAGGACTAGGGATTCCTGGAGAGCTGCTGGTCTTCAATCGGTGTCAGAAGCCCAAGTTGCTCCTAATATTTGTGAAGAAATGCCACAATAATGATGAAGAGTGAAGGCAAACAAGCAAAAAACAGAAGCTTCCTTCTTCCTTATCTTGGTTTCTGCCAAAAAATGCTGATCACATTTACAGTGGATCTTACCCCTTCAAATAATCAGATCAAGGAACTCCCTCACAGGAGTGTCCACCAAGTTGTGTCTTAGTTTTTCCAGATCCAGTCAAGTTGTCAACCCCAAATTAGCCATCATGTCCAGCATGACAAGCATGGGCCTTTTACTAGTCTCTGCCAATCAGATTTTACATCTGTTCTCCCTGAATCTGGAAACTGGTCAAAGAGAATCAGCTTCAGAAAAAAAAAAGTTTGAAAATGAAGCAGTTTTCCTCAACAGAATGGCAACTCCCTGAGGGAAGAACATTTTGTTTGTTCACTACTGTGTGCTCTGACTCGGAAACAGTCAACAGCAAGTGTTTCTTCAATAGATGGATCAAGTACCATGGGAAGTTCTCTGAATTCAGACCTTTGAAATCCTTAGTCACAGTTTTGGTTAGAACTCATAAAATAACCGTCGTTCCACATTCTGTGCTGATGAGAACTGATCTAAAATGTTGCTAAAGCTTCTGCAAATATCCAGATGGTAAATATTAGGCTTTGCAGGTAATAGGGTTTCTGTTGTGTAACTAGTCAGCTCTGCCATTGTAGTGGGCAAACAAATGCATGTGGCTATGTTCCAACGGAAACTCACATTACAAAAACATGGAGCAAGCTTGGACCACAGGCCTGAGTTTGCCAACTCTTTCTCTCTAAATAAACAGTATTCTGTACAGTTCCTTTTCTACTATCCTCTCTTTGCCACCATCCTTTCCCATTCCCAGCCACCATAGGAATAAGTAATCCAATCATTACATATACAAGTGAACTAAAGACATTCCTAAGAAGAAGTACAGACAACCAGTAAGTATTTGACAAAAACTTTAGACATTTTAACTGTTAGACAAATGCAAATCAAAAGAGCATTGAGACTTTCATCTTGCTCTAGTTAAGATGGCTATCACTGGGAATGCAAAAATAAAACAAATGCTGGAGAGGATTCAGGCCAAGAAGGAACCTTTGTATTGTTAGTAGAATGTAACGTGGTACAGCTTCCATGGAAATCACTATGAAGATTCCTCAAAAGATTAGAAAAAGATCATATGATCCAACTACACTAGTCCTGAGTATCAGAGGCAGAGTACAATAGATCTACTTGGCCATGGTTGTTAAGACACTATTCACAATAGCCAACTTTACATATACATACACACACAGAAACACGCACAGGGCAGGGGAGAAGTCTGTGTATTCCAATGTACATACACACATTGGAATACTATTCACCTATAAGGGTAAAAATCATGGAATTGATAGGAAAATGGATTAACTTCATGCCATTATGTTAAGTGAAATAAACCGGACCCAGATAAAGCAAGTATAGCATATTTTCTCTCATATATAGAATCTAGGGAAAGGCAGGGGGAAAAGGACAACAGGAAAGTATAGGACTATTGAAGAAGAAAGGGGAGAGTAAGGGAGGGTGCCAGAGGATGAATATGATCAAAATACGTAACATGTATGTATGGATATATCACAATGAAACTCATTGCTCTATGTAATTAGCATGCATTAATATTACTAAGAAACTGATTTGTGTCTATGGCTGAGGTGGGGGTAGGTTACAGGCAAAAGCTGGAGATCAAATGAAAACAGAGAAGGGCTTTGTGTGCCCCACTGGTAATGTGCTCAGATCTAAGACTATGACCAATGGTTTTAGACTAAGTTCTAAGCACAGAGAAGGTGGAGACAGGTTTCTCCCTCACAGAGAACCAGCCATCTCTCTGGTGAATTAAGGTACCATTCTGATTTAAACACACTGTCCTTGGACTGCTGCATGGAGGTAAATACAAACATAACCAGAATGGTAAAAGAGGAGATGCAGTTATCTGAGACAGAGAAGTTCTTTTTTCTGTCCGTTAATTATGCATCAACAATTCATAGCCAAAGGCTAACTCTTTTTAAGTAGAAACCTTAGAAATAGAATTATGTTGACCTAATTAAAAGTTTGCCCAGAACAGCTTCTAACTTTTAATTGTATCTTAATATATTCATCTCATAGAATTTGAATATTCATTGCTAGACATTAATAAGAAGGCCTCTGATGATGACTTTGTAAGGACCCATATAATTACTCCTTCTGCCACCTGAGTAAATCTTTAATTGTGCTTCATTTTGGGGTTTTATGACATGTAAAATTCAAACATGAGGCAGTGAACTTTTACAGACAGTCTAATGAAATCATTAGCTGGGAAGCAGTCATTTGTATAAAGATCAAGTGTCTATAAGAATATAAAACTCCAATTAGCACTTAGTCTCTAGCCTTTCCATTCTTGGACTTATATTTGATGGGATAATACAACAGAGTTATAATTAGATGTCACTGCTCTTGTCTTTCCTTAAGGATGGGTTTCTTGTAGAAATAAATCTAATAGCCAATTCAAAAGATTTTAATTAATGAATGATTACATCATTCAAGCTTTTGCTTTCTTTACATTTTTCCTTTTATTGAAAATTTACTTTTTTCTCACATAATATATGCTGATTATGGTGTCCCCTCCCTCTACTCCTCCAGGTTCTCCCCACCTCCTGCGCCATCCGGATCCTCCGCTTTATGTCTCTAATCAGAAAACAAACAGGCTTTTCTAAGGGGTAATAATAAGAAGTAAACAAAGAGTAACACATTTGAATAGGGCAAAACGAACACACTGAAGGAAAAGAGCACAAGACCCACTGGTTCGCGCACACAGGAGACCCATAAAAACACTAAACTGGAAGCCTTAGTATATTTGAGAAGAACCTGTAGAGTTAAAAGAAATAAAAATAAAATAAAGTAAAATAGGGAAATAAAAGAAAGAAAAATCCCTGACACAACATTATGAGAAAAGGAACTTCTAAAGATGCCGCTGAGATTGTTTTCTGTTGGCCATCTTCTGCTGGGCATGCAGCCTACCCTTAAGAGTAGTTGGTTTACCCAGGTAAGACTCCCTTGGAGGAAACTAAATTTTCATTTGCAAGTGGTTATCAATTTGCAAATAGCTTCTGGATTAGGCATGAGGGCATGGGCCCTCTTCTCCTTTCAGCTCTATTAGTGATTTTGCTTCCATCGTTCTTGGGTTTTTGTTTTGTTTTATATTAGGCACATAAAAAAGTATCATAAAGCAACCTCAAAGTGAAAATAAATCAATGAAAAGAGTTCCTACAGCTTTAAACTGTGAGCATCATTTGCTTTAAAAAAAAAAAAAAGCATTTGTATTATTGGAACAAAGCAAACAATCTTTCAAAAATTACTTTGGAGAGAGGCTTTAATTTGGCAAATAGCCAAAGATTTTTTTACTCTGAACCTGTAGAGGATACGGACACAACTTCTGTTGGCGAAGTCCTTGAGCCTTCCCTAGAGACAATGAGCACTCTTCATGCACTGTGCATGCCTGTGGGAGGTGGCTCAGAAGGAAAGGTGCTTGCTGAGCAATCATGAGGACCTGAGTTTAAGCCCGGAACACAAAGGAAACTCTGCTACAGAGTGCCTGCTAAATCCCAGTTCTGGGGAGGTAGAAACAGGAAGATTTCTGAAACTCCTGGCCAACCAGCCTACCATAATTCCATGAGTACCAGGTTCCAGGAGCATCAGACCCTGTCTCAGAGAATAAGGTGGATGACTCCCGAAGAAGGACCCGAGATTGGCCTCTTCGCGTGTCCACTCACACGCAAACTGTCTTTATACAATATAAAGTACATGCTAGCATTTTCTGTTTTAGGGACAATCATAACAGATTTCTATACTTCAAAACAAAATGATGTATTCTGATAATCTCTCTACTTCCATCCCCAAACACTACATCCTTCCTGCTCTAGTTTTCTACTGCTATAATAAACATCATAGCCAAAGAGCAATTTGGATAGGAAAAGGTTTATTTCATCATACAACTCCCAGGTCACACTCAAATCACTGAAGGAAGTTGGGCCAGAATATCAAGGAAGGAATATGGAGTCAGAAGCTGAAGCAGAACCATGGGGGAACTCTGCTTACATGCTCTCCATGGCTTTCTCAGTCTGCTTTCCTACATGATCCAGGACCACCTGCCCAAGGGTGGAACCCCCCACAGTGGTCTGGGTTCCCCCACATCAATCATTAATATGAAGATGTGGGGGTCAGTACCCTCGTCCGGGGCCTAAGATTCAGGTCCCTAGTATAGAAAAAGACCAAAACAGCCAAACTTTAGTCAGGCTTCTAAGAGCATCAAAATTGTATAGGCCCAAGCCAGGTGCACCGTGACCTTGGAGAGTTCCCAGAGTTAAAGAAAAAAACCTTTTCTTGGACATACTAGACAGCCTTGGGCTAGAGAGCTCCCCCTTCCCCCGTAGACCGCCCATGGCCTTGGGCAAAAGAGTTTCCTCCACCCAGTTGCCCGGAACCTTGAGCATGTATTCTTTTTAGGAGCCCGCGACCTTGCTATATCAGTTTAGAGGTTAACTGGCCCCTACCTATCAAAATGGGAAAGCAATTTGGGTACCAATCAACTTGTACCAACTTGGTCTGTGCCTAGCAACTGTACAGCCCCCTAGCAACCGTTTCAACGGTAAATAAAAATGCTTGCTTTCTGCCCCTCCAGGTGGCTTCTATCCTGCGTGTTAGAGAGGCCCCAGTGCACTGGAATAAAGCCTCTTGCTATTTGCATCGATATCTGGTCTGTGAGTCTCTGTGGGGGTGCGGCGTTCCGGTTTGGGCCCTGGGGGTCCCAGTTTGGATCTCTGAGGTCCAACAAAGATGTCCTACAAACTTGCCTTTTGACCGATCTGATGGAGGCATTTTCTCAATTATGATTCTCCCTTCCCAGATTATTTTAGTTTGTGTAAAGCTGACAAAAACAAACAAACAAACAAAAAACTGAACAAAACAACAAAACAAGCTAAACAGCGCGCCCCGAAGCGAAAATACTGACGTGTCAGTAGATAAGTTCATCTAACGGATCTGTGATACGGTTTCCTTAAAGTTTATACATTGAGACTATCACCTGCTAATTTATCTTTGTATTCTAAAAAGAAAGCTTCTCCAAACATAGGCTATCTTGTTTAACTAGATTTTCAGAGAGGAAAATAGTAAAAGTAAAACGAATCAGACTTTTCTTTTTTTTTTTTTTAGTTAGTTTTACCCTTAAGCCACAAATATTTTAATTGGCTTACTTTGAATCTGTTGCTGACAGGAGAAAACAATGTTCAGTGAAATAAAAATAGAGGGAAAATTAGTTTACTTTTTTTGGTGAGTTTGTTTACAGACATTATTACAGATAGTGTTAAGACCAGAATAGAAACAAAAATCCTCTAAACAAACTTAGTTGATCCAACAGTGTGCTTGCCCCTGAAAGGACCTAGTGGGAAATATATGTATAGTCTTATATACCTTTATAAACCCCTACAAATTACAACTTGAGGCCATTTCTTTTTTCTTTTTTCTTTTTTTTTTTTCTGTAATGGACCTGGTCAGAACCCGTTTTTACTGGCCAGTATTAAAGCTTGCTTAAAAGTAACTCAAATTTTGTGGCAGTGGTCTTTTTCTCAGGTGATTTGGGATTTACAATAGCAGAGCCCGGGGAATGTGTAGAATTCTTAAGTTGTTAAATAGAAATACAAGATCTGAAATTTTTCTTAAGAACACAGTTTAAAACTAGTCTGAGCAAAGCAGCCATCTGGTGATGAAAAACAGCATTTCAGATACTATTTCTCAGGAAGACCCAAAGATCTTAAATATTAACACAGCCCCCTGAATTGTAAAACCTAGGGCTCCTTCCTCTGCTCCTGATTTCCCTCCGGGATCGACTGTGATCTGGCAATAGAAGTCACATAAAACTTCTCAAGTTGCATTCGGTCATGGTGTTTATCACTTGCAGTAGACAGCAAACAAGGACTCTCGCTGTCCAAAATAACCTAACCCATGTCCCGCAATTTCAACATTTTCAACGTAAAAAAATTAAAAAACGGAAAAAAAGATTTTTAATTTAACTCAATGTACCCCAAATATTTCAACATGCGACCAATATGAAAATCATTAACAACATGGTTCCCATTGCTTCTTTTCATACTAAACGTTTAAGATACGAAATGTATTTTATTGCACGCTTCGGACTACCACATTTCAAGGGCACATGCACGGCTGTGGTTGGCCAACGCTAGTGGACAGTGCGGATCTCAAGGACGCAGAGGGCTGGCTGCGGTTGATTTGGTTCTTTCCTAACTTCACTGCTTTCTCAGCCCGTCTCTACCTATCCCACTAACTTCTAGTTTATGTTGTAAATAATTAGTGCCTCCTGAGCATTTTGGCAAACTTGAAAGACACTCAGAAGCCTGCCTGAGAACTCCCAGAAGACCCACGGGGGTCGGTCCCTTGGGTGGCACCGAGACGTTCCTCGGTCTGCGCGGTCCTTGGGGGGTCTCACAGGCCTCAGTGGGGGGTTGCAGCGGCGCGCAGGCTGGGGACACGATTGCCAGTTGCGCCTTGTGACATCACAGCTCCATGCTATGGTGGGAGATCAAGACCAGTTACTACTACTGATTTCAAGACTCCTCAAGTGTCAAAAATAACTTTCACCGTGAAAATGCCCGGACCAGGTCCCCACTGCCTGGCCCACAAATTGTCACTCAGTCCTAGAGAGCAACCGGTAAGAAGATGCACTCAAGACTAAGAGCAAGCCAGAGACGGGAGCATTAGCTGTGGGGGAAATCTTCCCTGCCTGTGTTGATTGGTTGGAGGTTGCTACCACGTGATGCAGACCAGGCTGAATTGCTGATTTCCCCGCCCTCTTCATCCACTTAGTGATCGAGAGGTCAGGCGGAGAGCGGGTTTCCTAGGCAACCGCAGTGGGCGGTCAGTACACAGCAGGCCCAGGGCTGGAAGGCGTGTGGTGACAGCTGCACACAGCGATTGGGAGGTCCGAGTGCACTTTGATCAGTCTCAGACAGCCCGGGACTCTAATCTCTCTCTGGAATAAAGTGAGTATGGGTCCGCTGGTGGCTCCCAAGAGTAAAAGGGACGAGGGGGTCCACTTTTCTCCACGTGGATGAATATTTAAGAGCAACACACAGGTCAGAGGACCTACGTAATTGGTGCAATGGAGATTAGAAACATAGTATGATGATAATTATAATAATAGCAAGATGATGATGATGTGATGATGATACTGTAAAGAGGACCCCAGCAGAGAAAAGAAGGAAAGATGTGCCACAACCTGGTGTGAGTACAGTACTAGAAGTGCTCACGATCAACCTGATACTGGTCCTCTATAGCTAGAGGGACGCGTGTGTACATAGGCCATCAGTGAGAACTGTTAGATCCTGATCCTTCATACTCAAGCGAGAAAACAATTGGACTATACAGGGCTTCTGCTTTGCAGAAAAGATGAATAGTTTCCTAGAATAAACGTTTACTCTGCTCTCCTGGCAGACAAACAGTTCTGTGCAGCCCAGCTAGTACTGTGTTCTTAATTGTCATCAAGAGCGATGTTTAAAATTATGTTGAATAGGATCTGTGGCATGACAGTTAATTCAAACCGTTTGATAAGTTATATTGGACACCCGCCATGGGTCAGACATAGTTCCTGCCCTTAGCAAACATGTAACTAGTTGAGAGAAAAGACCTTTAAGCATTACATTACAATGTGATAGACAGGTGCTATACACAGGGCATATGCTAGCCTTGCAGTCACACCAAAGAGAATGTTTAGAGGAAGACCAAAGAGAGACGACTCGGTGTAATCTTTAAGGATACATAGCGTGTAAAGTCAAGGAGAGAAGACGCTTCAAGGAGAGAAAGCAGCGTATGCTGAAGTACAGCCAAGCTGGCCATCACAGGACTGCAGTGGTGGCCAGCCCGAGAATGTTGTGTGGCTGCTTTAGCTGACCAAGGTGTGAGACTGAATATGATGATCATAAACACCTTCCAAGAGGAGTAGCATGAGCAGATGTATCCTTCAGGAGGTTGGCTGCCCCAGTGGTACAGGACATGGAATAGCTGGAAGTGAGACCCAGGGGCACCCAGTGAAGGGGACATGATGAGAATGGAGAGGAAGCATGAGAACCCTAATAGACTCTATGATATATGTGAAAAGGGGCTTGATGGGGAATGAACCTGGTAAAAAACATGGGGCTAAGTCTCAGGTTTTCAACTTGGATAAAGAGGGGATAGTGGTGTCCTTTTATCACAAGAAAGCATTCATTAAGGAAGAGCATTCATTGGGAAATATGAGCTCAGTTTGGGATATACTGAATTTGGGATGACTGTAACACATCGGCATAGAGCTTTCTGCATGGACTTTTAGATTTGTTGCACAGGAAAGAAGACCAAAAAAGTAGGCTATTAGTGCAAAATAACAAGTAGAGGGCTAGGAAGACAGTTTATACGGTAAAGTGTTTGCCTTGCAAGCAAGAGGACCTGAATTTCATCCCAGAACTCATGTAAATAAAATATGGCATATAACAAACGAATGCCTTAGCAGCAGGGAAAATGGACTTGCTGGTGAGAGTGAGGGCAAGCAGGCAAAAAGCGAACGCTTCTTTCTTCTGTGTGCTTTCACATGGGCTGCCACCAGAAGGTGTGGCCCAGATTCAAGGTAGCCCTTCCCACCTTAAAGCATCCAACCAAGAAACAAATCCCTCACAGGAATGCCCAGCTACTTAGGTTTTGGTTGACTCCAGATGTGGTCAAGTTGACAACCAAGATTACCCATCACAGAGACAATAGCCATCACGGTGAGGGAGTGTGGCAGTAGGCAGGCATGGGGGCAGAAACAGCCAAGTGCTAACTTCTCACACCACAAGGCGTGAATAAACTAGGAATGGCTTGTGCCTTTTGAAACCTTAAAGTCTGCCCCCCAGCGACACATTTCTGGCTAGGCCACCGGAGCAACCACCAACTGGGAGCCAAGTATTCAAATGCCAGAGACTGGGCAGACATCTCAAGAAAGCAGGGAGGCTCAGGCACAGGAGGGAGAGGGAGGGCAGATCAGAAAGTACAAAATTAGTTCCAAATGTCTGTAATAATTCAGGAAGAAACAGTTTCATTCTTTCCAGAATTGTTATCTCATGCATAATTTAAGATTACCTGAAGACTTATTTGGTGTCTTTGGAGGTCCTAAGGATTGGCTCTGACCTTTGCATGGTAGTGGACAGCTAGCCTTCCCTTTAGTGCTTACAGACTTTAAACCAAATGTAAGGGCACTCTTCTGGTGAACAGAGGGACCACAAAACCTTCCTTTCTCTTGATCTTGCTTCTGAGTAAACCTAGGGAAGGGAGACTATAGCCTATGTCTAGCTACACGCGGGCCTTTGATGAAGAGTCGAAATGCTTTCAAGTGTTTTCTTCCTAAGTTCCTTTGCCCTGTCACTCCTGCAGCACTGTCTTATTCTGGATGTGGAGATGCAATTGCCAGTGGGATGCAGAGAGGCAACGGGGGAATGAGCAGCTTTTTCTGTTCAAATAGATCTCTCGTCTAACCACTCCAATAACCCTGACACAATTACTATTGTCTTTCACCAACAGTGTCACAACTGTCCCTGAACTGGTCTGTCCTGATCCCTGCAGTGTTTATGTTCAGGGCAGTAGCCAGAGGGGCCCTTTTCAATACCGACACAACTGACGTCACTCCGCTACCCAAAACCCTCCTATTTCTTATCATTCTGAAAGTCCAAGTCCTCAGAAAGGGCCTACTAGGCAGCAGGGGTGCCTCCAACCTCAGATCCTATCAGTCTCCATTTTCTTCACTGTGGTCCATCACATCCATTTGCCTTGCTGTTCTGCAGATAGCCAAGCACATCTCACCCTGTTGATCTGACTGCTATTCCCTCTGCCTGGATACAGGTGATCCAGATTCCTTCATGGCTCACCTTATGTGTTCAGTTCTTTGCTCGTATTTGGTCATATCAGAAGCTGGCTTCTCTTTCCCCTACCTCTGCCATTCTTTCTAGTACCTATTAGGTCCTTGATACACAAGTTAATGATTGGGTGAATGGCTGAATTGAGCTAAGACTTCGGTGCAGTAGGGTAGTTTCATTCTGCTCTACGGCACTAGCTGGCATCCCTCCTCTCCTCCTTGGCTCAATGCCTCAGTCCATTCATGTTGCTGTAACAAAATACCTGGAGCCAAATAGTTAGATCTTTGTTTTCTACAGTTCTGTATGCTGGGAAGTCCAAGTTCAAGGCCTTGGTGGCATTAGACATCTGGTGAGGTTGTCACATGGCAGTTGGTGGATGAGGAAAACGGAACAAACTCCCTCTGTCAGGCTGTTGTCAGGACACTGGGTCCCACTCTTGAGGAAAGGAGCCCTCATGACCTCTTTAGGGCCTGACCTCTCAATGACATTATATTGGTGACACCTGAATTTTGTAGGTTCCTCATCCAAGCCATAGCTTCATCATGGTGGGACAGTGTCCCCAGTCCACAAAGCCCAAGTACAAATACAGGGAGCTGTGCTCCGCTGTAAACATCACTGGGTTGTAAATGCCCCACGGCTTCCTTTTTGCTGCACAGATAATTAAATAGCTTTAATTTTTTTTAATTGCTTAGTAAAACTTCTCTTTCTGGTGTCTTGATTATTTGGCATGGTTTGTACAAATGGCTTTTCTCCCAATCCGATGTCTGTTTCATCTTGAAAGCACTTTCATGCATCTTGTCTCTCTAGGGTTTGATCTTTCCTTACATGGGTATAGATTTCTTTATTCTCATCTTGCTGTCAGCCAGCGCTTCTCAACCTGTGGGTCATGACCCCTTTTGGGGTTGAACTACCCTTTCACAGGTGTCACCTAAGGCCATCTGCATATCAGATATCCACACCGTGACTCATAAAAGTAGCAAAATTACAGTTATGAAGTAAAAACAAAAATAATTTTATGGTTGGGCATCATCACAAAACGAGGAACCGTGTTAAAGGGCAGCAGCATTACGCAGGTTGAGAACCACTGCTGTAGCCTTCTAGGTGTAATCAGGGAGCAAAGGTAGGTAAACACAGAATTCAAACACCACCCTGTTAAAATCTTAATTTATGTGCGTTTCCAGACATGAATATAAACACAATTGAATGAAGGACCTTAATGAAATTTAAGGATAACTTTATTCAAGTAAACATATGCTTATTCACCTGAGACTGACCCATTGTGTAGAGCTGGAATACCACAGTGTGTATCCAGTCTGCACCTGCAGACGCAGAGAGCATATGATCGTCATGTGTGATCATGATGATGATCATCATGTGTGCACATTTTTCTTTTGCTTCAAATTGTGCTTGTGAAAATCATCAACATTGTCTATAAACACCGCTGTCTGTCATTTCACCCCTGGCCATAAACCAAACAGAAGTGTTTAAGTTTTCTCTGCTTGACAAAACAATCAAAGAAGCACTGAAATCATTGGCCCTCAAGGAAAAACAGTCCAGATGTGTCTCAACAGTCCAGTAGATGAAAAGACGATTAGGCGTGCATACTCTGTAAGAGCAAGCATGTTCTGAAAAAAGTCAGTTTTCTTTCTTTTTCTTCTTTGCCTCTATCTATACAAAGTGACCCATGCTAATGACTTAAAATGTACATTTCCACGTTTCCTTTTACATGATCATGCACATCCACAAATTTCTTTATGGGTATACACTTCTAGGAGGAAGTTGGGGTGAATGGAATTTTACAGTGTTTTCCATATCTTGTCATATCATTGTATTAAAATCAAGATCATTAAACATAAGTAAATATTTAATATTAGGAACATTTAATTAAATTTTATTAAAGCCATCAGATATTAAAATTGGCTTATATTATCTGTGACAAAAGAGAAATCAATGAATTCATTTTAATTAATATTTATTGCCATGCCAGGTAAGCCCTTAGAATTCTTCTTTAATATTCATTCTTCTATATAAAAATCACATAGACCTCAGGCATCTAATTTCATTTCCCCAGAGTGAATGCAGCTCTTTAGCTGGCATATAAATTAAAAACTGTATCTTTACCCACATTCCAGGAGCCCTTCTTTAGTAGCTTAATGAACTGTGTTCAGCCTGGGGCACCACAGCCTGATAAGAAAGCAAAGCTACAGCCTGTGCATGAGAAAGAAGCAAGAAGATCCAGTGATAATTAAAAGCCTTGACTGGGAGCAAAGTAAGGGAAAGGCGAAAGACAACTTCTTCAAGTATTTTGAAGGTTTACTGATTAGAAGAAAAACTGTATTTGTTTACTTGGACCATAGAAATAGGCTGAGGACAGAATAGGAGCAGGTGCAGAGATGCAGAATTAAGTTCAGAATGCTAAAAATGTTTTCTAAATGGGAGCTTTAGAGATGGAAGGAGGTCCAGGTGGACCTGAAAACGCCACAGCAGGTAGCACTAAGGTGACTCTTCTACTTGAACCGACATGACTCTAGGACTAACCTCAATCTTCCATTTTCTTTAATAGATATATTAGTATGAGCATTTTTTTTTAATGGAAGATGGTTGAAAGTGAAAACTTAAATCGAAGTGAAATCATTAAAGAACTGGTGAGTTCAAGCCCAATCTCTTTTCAATAATATTTGCAATCATGTTAAATAGACCATTTTGACACTCCTCCTTGGATCTGGGAAGATTAGTGGGAAGGATATTCCCTCTACTGAAGTCACGTGTGTTGTCCAGCTTTCTCTTCTGTGGGATTATGAGAATTGTGTCAGTTCACTGGACGGTTTTTAGTTTGTGGTGTCAAAAGATAGCTCTTGGCTGTTTAAAACAAGATAATAATTCAAATCCTTTCTTTTAAAACAGTGTTTATGCAATGGTTTATCTTATGAGATAGTTGGACAAGAAGGATCAGATACTTCAAAACTGGAGATGTTTTTCTCAGGGTATCCGTATATAGTTGGACTATCATTATTTCCTAATTTATCAAGTCTTACGATTGTTGCTCAAGATATAAATGAAATTTCAGGGTTGGAGACTTGTTTACAACTTAAAGAACTTTGGATTGCAGAATGCTACATAGAGGTAAGTTTAAACACACAATATTACAAGGTACACCTAATCCTGAATTCTTGACTTTGGAAAAATAATGCATTAAAATACGTGCAGCACGTGTGAATCAAAACTGATAAATGGGCAAAGATAAAAACTTGTACAAGGTTAAAACAGGAATAAGGACTCAAAACATAAATATATTGTATAGTTTTTGGTAAACATGTCAAATCAGATAATAGCCAGTATTACTTGCTAGTAAAATTGATTGATTCACTTAAGCACTAAATGGTTAGACATGTATTTTATAAAGCAACACTACAGAATGCATCATGAGCATTAGAAATGTCCATAGCTTTTAACTCAGAAATACCTATCCTAAGAATTCTATGTGAGGGAAGTAATTCAATAGAAGATAACAGTTACATGCATGGAAGTATTTGTTACAGTATTTTCACAATAGATAAAACTATCAAATGTGAATATTCTGCACAAAGGTTAGTTTTAAAGAAAGCTATTGTGAACTCCATGAAATGTTTTGTAATTATTAAATATTATACCTTGAAAATTATGAAAATGTGTTAGATGGTCTTGATGAAAAACCCATAAAATCAGCTGTATATGATTATATTAATACAAGACAAGTGTAGTTGACTAAAATTTAAAGGAAACATACAAAATTAAATATAGCTGTATCTAGGTAGAAAAATTAAATGTTTATTTTTAAATTTTAGTTAATTTTTCTGGGTATTGATATTGTAATAAAGTGGCATTTAAAAGAAAACAGATTTAGATACCTACTTGATTTGACAAATCAATGATAAGTAATACTCTTCAATCTCCTTTTCAACAGAAAATTGAAGGTCTTCAAGAATGTAAAAGTTTGGAAAAATTATATTTATATTACAATAAAATTTCCAAAATAGAAAATTTAGAGAAATTAATAAAATTGGAAGTTCTTTGGCTGAACCACAATATGATAAGAAATATTGAGGTGAGGTAATTTTGATAGTTTGCATGTAAGGGCAGTCTACTGCTATGACGCTTAAACCAGTGTCTAAGATCTTACAATGTTGGGGGCCAAATTACATATGAACAGCATAGTTATTGTCAAAGAGAACTAATGTGGGACTGAAGAGATGGCCCAGCGGTTAAGAGCACTGGCTGCTTTGCCAGAGGACCTGGGTTCCATTCCCAGCACCCACAGGGCAGCTCATGATCATTCGTAACTCCAGTCTCTGGGCATCCAAAGTCGTCTTTTGGTCTGTGTAGACACCAGGCACACACACGGTGCACAGGCTTACACTCTGGCATAACACTCATACACATAATTTTTTAAAAATAAAGTAATAAGAAGAACTAATGTGTAGGCAGCATTTTATAAGGAACCATTGTTATAAGGACTGAGAAATAGGTTGACATTTGGTATTAGAAGGTTCTCAAAAGGGAGGTTCAGAGAAGCCATGTGACTTGCCTCAGCTTATAAACACGCTGGGCGTCTCCTCACTCTTTGCCCTTTTCTTCCCCTCCACTCCTCTCTGTTCCTTCTTAAAATTCTTTCCAGGTTTCATTTAAGGGGCTGAGGTGGGAGGAGATGGTGTCATTGTACTTATTCCCCTCTGGGCCTGGAAAGCACACAATATCTACACACACAGTGTCAGAGAACCCAAGGAAATAACCAGATTGATCAGAGTTATTGATTTTTTTTTTAAATTACGTGTTGTCTCCACTTTTAGGGCTTGCAGACTTTGAAAAATTTAAATGACCTCAACCTTGCAGGAAACCTAATAAGCAGCATTGGTATGTACTGTTTCCTTTAGAAGCTGAGCTAATGCATTTAAAAATGTGCACGCTTAGATTTGTTTCTTTTAGACTTTATGACATTGAAAAGTATTTTTACATTTGCATACATTTTTACCTTAGATCTTGATTCTTTCTATTGAGCTGTGAAGATCTTTACATTTTTTTTTAAAAAAATTATTGGCTCTTTGAGAATTCCCCACAATGTATTTTGATCATATGTACACTCACCCAACTCTTCCTAGATCCAATCCCACTTCTCTACCTATTTTTAAATCTATGGTTCAAAAGTGTAACTATCAGTCACTAATTACTACTGCTAATTATACAGTGCTATTGTTACTCCTATTGATATAAAGGAAATAATGGCCATTTACAACTCACAAGTATGCCAGGGTGTAAAGGTGGAACAAGAAACTTAATCATTTTTGTGATGTTGAGGATTGAACCCAGGGCCTTGAGCATGCCAGGCAAGCACTCTACCACCAAGCCATATCCTTATCACTAATGTTTCTTTAATCTTATTTTTAAATGAAAGGTCAGTGTCTTGATCCCAATGAACAACTGGAAAAATTAAACCTTTCTGGAAACCAAATTACTTCTTTCAAGGTATGTTCAACTAAATGATTGGTTTCTTTTTTATCAGCCTGAGTCAAGAACTATATAGACCAGAAAATGCACCCAACAATCCTCATTCAAGGAGTAATTTCATTGAGCTCATTACCTTGTGTTTCCTGATGCTCTCGGGAGTTTGAGGGGTATCTTTTCAATTAGCTATAATGATTTCACCCTTTTAGAACCAATAAATAAATAAATAAATAAATAGTTGACTGGTAGGATGCTGCTTTCTCTTAACTTTCTTCTAGTCTTTCTGGATACATGAAATGTATCATTGTATCAACTGTATCGAATGAAATCATTGTGGGTTCATCCTCTAGTAGCATGTGAAAAAGTGGACTGCCCCTTCTCAGTCCTGGGATCTCTTCCTCATTTCTGCGTGTACTGGTTCTCTAAATAATCCCACCAAGTCTTATGACTGTAAATACACCTAATCTAATTACTGCTAAATTGGTCCCGCTACTTACCCTGACTATGCCTCTGAACTGCAGACGTCTCTTAACTGACCTCAGACTGATGTCTGCTCCCCAAACTTTCTTCCCCTGCAGACTCTGTGATTCTCTAAATGGTATTTCTACTCTTCCAGTTAATTAGGCAAAAATGTCTACAGCCGTATTTTATTACTATCATTCCTTCATATCCCATCCTCAATCCATGAGCAAATCCTGTTGGTGCCCATTCAGAATATGCCCAGAGTCCAACTACCTGGATCGCTGTTGACCTGGTTGGTAACACTGTCATTATGAATCTGCATCTCTGAATCTGAGAAGAAAAATTAAAACCCAACTTCTCACAATCCTCCCTATTTTTATTTATTTTTATTTAGTGTGTGTGTTTATGTGTTTATATGTATGCATACCATGGTGCATACATGGAGATAAAGGATAAGTTGCAGGAGGAGTTGGTTCCCTCATTCTACCATGTGGGCCCTGGAGATCAAACTGAGGCTATCAAGCATAGCAGTTGGTGCCCTTAGCTGCTGAGCCACCATGTCAACCCTCTTTTTCTTTTCTCTGCTCTTCATATAGCAACACTTGCTGGACCCCTTTTAAATATGCTATAGTAAATTTCTCCTTGGTTTCTCATCTTGTTCCTAATATATTTCTGACAACATGAGAGTGAAGGCACATATTCAAGCACATCTTAGGAAGATATTAGAGAACGAGGAGTAAGGAATAATTTTGAATCAGTGTAAATAGATACACTTTAACTCAGAAAAACAAAAGTGTATTGCAAGTAGTAGAATAAGTACTTTAAAAAGAAATTTGACCTGGTACCCATTGAAAGTCCTGTTGCCTGAGGGATGTCCAGCTGCCTGCCTGCAGCTGTGGGATCCAAGTGCCTGTGGGATGCTTGGGTACCTGTAGGTCAACCTGGTGCTTACGGGAGGTCCTGGTGCCTATGGGATGTCTGGGTGCCTGAGGGATGTCTAGGCACCTACATGATGCCCTGGTGCTTGCAGGATGCCTGAGTGCCTGGGTGGTGTGAGGGTGCCTGAATGATGTTCAGGTATCTGTGGTTTGGCCCAGTGCTTGCATGATTCCCTGGCATATGTGGTATGCCCTGGTGCCTGTGAGATATCTGGGTATCTGTGGGTTGGCCCAGCATCTGTGTGTGATGCTCAGGCATCCATCTGCAGAATGCCCTGGAGCCCGGGGGATGTCCTGGTATATGTGTGATGTCTAGATGCCTATGTGTCTCCCTGCCTGTGTGGTGCTGGGGTGTCTACAGGTTTACCCAGTACCTGCATGATGCCTGGACATCTGCAGGATGCCCTGAAGCCTGTGGGATGTTCTGCTGCCTGTATGTCCGGGTGCAGGTGCTTGTGGGATGTCTGAGGGCCTGTGGGACGCTGTGGTGCTTGCAGGATATTGGGATGCCTGCTTGGTGTCTGGGTACCTGGGCAATGTCAGAGTGCCTGCTGGATGCCCAGGTGCCTGTGCAATTTGGCAGTGGGGCCCAACTTCAGTCTGAATTTTTGTTATGCTTGGTCTCAGGATAGAATGGGCCTGGTGAATGTCCATCATAAGAGCAGCCTGCTGCCTCCAGGATCCATGGTGATACAGAGATTATGTTTCTGCCACACTAGCTGGACTTCATTTTCATCTTTCTTTCTTTCTTTCTTCCTTTCTTTCTTTCTTTCTTTCTTTCTTTCTTTTCTTTTTTGGTTTTTTTGAGGGCACAGGGGTGGGAGGGTAGAAGAAGGAGGAATGGGAAGAGTGTATTATGGAGATACATTGTATGAAACTAAAATTATTAATAAAAATATTATTTTTAAAAAAGAAATTTGAGTAAAGTGTTACTTGATTAGTCAAACTGCAAAAGAATTAATCAATAGGAAAGGCTAGCACCATTTTAACTGGCACTGGAGAAGGCTCTTCTTGGCAGTGGCAATGCACATTCTAAGAGAGGGAGATGAATATTGATAAGGGCATGGAGATAAGAAACCATGGGCCTATTTGAGTAACATCAGTGTTGCCATTTGGCTCAAATACGGAGTGCACATGAGAGTGCCAGGAGTTATGATTAAAAGGCTAATCAAATCTTCAATGTGGACTGTGTTTAACAAACAACATAGAGCTGTCACTGCTTTTCATCTTATTATAATATTATACCAGATGTCCCCCTGGAATAGTAAACTAGAATTAGTGTTTATTGGCTCGGAGCAGCTGGGACACAGAAAGTTCATAGCTGCACAGTCTACCATTTAGCAAAGGTTAAGTTTTTCTTCTGGAATTTAACGCTTTTTCACCAGAGAGAACCATCTCAGCCATCTAGATCACTTTAACGTTCATACTTAGCTGTGCAATTAGAATGTGTTACAGTAGACGGTGGGTGATCTCATGTGTTTGAACACCTCCTTTAAAGTGAGCATTCACCACTGATCGAACATTATCATTGATGTTTTAGGACCTTACTAACTTGACCAGGCTGACTCGCTTAAAGGATTTGTGTCTGAATGATCCTCAGTATAAAACTAATCCCGTGTGTCAGCTGTGTAATTACTCCACCCATGTGTTGTATCACTTGCCTTCTCTTCAAAGACTTGACACATTTGACGTATCAGCAAAGCAAATCAAGGAACTAGCAGACGTAAGTGTATTCAAACAAAGTCTCTGTGACTTCAGTTTGCCTGGTTAATGGCTTTTTTCTGCCTGAGTCCCCATGTGGGGACTGCCAATTCTTGTCTCCTGTCTACTCTGGCCCCTTCCCTGAGCAGGATGTTTCACCTAAAAGTACACAGATAATAACATTAATGCTGGAACTTGGTGATCATGATACAGAAGTGAAACGAGTGTCAGGAATAGATTTTCGATACATGATTATTAAAATTATTTTAGAATAAATTAAATGTAGTATTTTAAAAAATATTTCCCCCAACATGGAAGTTAAATTTGAATTTCATATAAATACTAAAGAATGTCTTGGTATAATTAAATAAGTACAAGTAAGTTTATTGAATACCTTATTACTTATTTGAAATCCTCTATTTTATCTGACAAAATGAACTACTTACTCCATAACACATAATATTGTTTTAGATTTAAGAATGTATTTGAAATCCTTTTAGCTTTCAGTGACTCACACACATTTGTGTTGGGTTTTCCATTTATCCCAAATATTCAACATAACAAGAAACATCATTTCCCGATTCTCTTTTCTTTTTTTCTTTCTTAATACATATTTTAGTGTGTGTGTGTGTGTATGTGTGTATGTGTATGTATGTGTGTGTGTCTGTGTGTGTATGTAGTACACGTTTGTCTGTGTGTGTGTGTATGTGTATGTGTGTATGTGTATGTATGTGTGTGTGTATGTGTGTGTGTATGTGTATGTATGTGTGTGTGTGTGTATGTGTGTGTGTGTATGTAGTATACGTTTGTCTGTGTGTGTGTGTGTGTATGTAGTATACATTTGTCTGTATGTGTGTGTATGTGTGTGTGTGTGTATGTGTATGTATGTGTGTGTGTGTATGAGTGTGTGTGTATGTGTGTGTGTATGTGTGTGTGTGTGTATGTATGTGTGTGTGTGTGTGTATGTGTGTGTGTGTATGTAGTATACGTTTGTCTGTGTGTGTGTGTGTATGTAGTATACGTTTGTCTGTGTGTGTGTATGTGTGTGTGTATGTGTATGTATGTGTGTGTGTGTGTATGTGTGTGTGTGTATGTGTGTGTGTGTGTATGTGTGTGTGTGTATGTAGTATACGTTTGTCTCTCTGTGTGTGTGTGTGTATGTAGTATACGTTTGTCTGTGTGTGTGTGTGTGTGTATGTAGTATACATTTGTCTGTGTGTGTGTGTGAGTGTTTGTGTGTATGTATGTGTGTGTGTATGTGTGTGTGTGTATGTGTATGTATGTGTGTGTGTGTGTATGTGTGTGTGTATGTAGTATACGTTTGTCTGTGTGTGTGTGTGAGTGTGTGTGTGGTGTATGCTTATGAGTGGATGTGTGCTCATATGGAGGTCAAAGTGGATGTCAGGTGTTTTGCTCTGTGTTTCTCCACCTTATTTTTCAAGAGGGAATCACTCACTGAACCTGGAACTGATCCTCTTGGGCAGACTGGCTGGCCAGTTCTTTTTTACTAATACAATTCTCAGGCATCATTTAACTTGGATAGTTTGTCATAGGCTATTTAATCAATTTATTATTATCAGCTGATTTATAATGGAATGGTATACTGGCATTAAGGTTAAGGTTTGAGATAATTGCATTAGAGTGACAATTTAATGATTTACTCAGTCTGAAACTAGTTTGTTTAGAGCATCTTCTTGCAGATTGGGGGCTGGGGTAAGTCTTTTTTGTCAGACCTTTTAAAAAGTAAATTATACTCAAGTTTGCATTTGCTTTTAACCCTTTTTAGTTTGCTTGTTTTCCCTGGATTAATAAAGTAGGAATATTGTGGTTTAATGTTTGCTCTAGTCCTATTGTCTTATTAGCTAAATATATTGTTTTACAAATTAAATTATGTCTGCAATTTCTTCATTGGAAATCCTGGAAATAGACATGCGTATGCCATGTATTAACATATCAAACACAAATACACTTTGTGAGATTTTGTGTCTTACGTGTTAAATTAAATACAAACTCCTGTGAGGATCATCACATCAACTGTCAACATCGGCATTTCTAATGGAGCTAGTAAACTTCCAAATTTATAAACAACTGTCATGCTCATACAATACCATTGATAGCTGTGTCTTAATTAGGTTTCCATTGCTGTGACCAGAAGCACTTGGGGAGGAGTCGATTTCAGCTTCCTCCTTGTAAAGCATCATCCATAGAAGTCAGGGCAGGAACCTGGAGGCCAGAGCTGATGCAGAGGCCATGGAGAAGTGCTGTGGGCACTTGCTTAGTCTGCTTCCTTGTATCAGCCAGGACCACTGCTCGCAGTGAGCTGGGCCCTCCCATATCAAGTATCAATCAAGAGAACGCACCACAGGCTAATATGGTGGGGCATTTTCTCAATTGAAGTTCCCTCTTCTGATGTGACTCTAGCTTGCGTCACATTGACATAAAACTCGCCAGCACGGCTACCTGTGCTTTGTTATACCTGATCCTTTGTTATTTACTCTCTTCCCTTCAGACCACAGCAATGAAAAAAATAATGTATTATAACATGCGAATAAAGACCGTTCAGAGACATCTGAGTGAAGAACTTGAAAAACTGAATGACAGAAAATGCAAATTACAGAGGGTACCAGAAGAACGGATAAAATTGTTCAACTTTGCAAAAAAAAACGTAAGATTTAATCATGTAAAATTTCAGTGACTACCTTGTAGGAAAATTATCAGCAAAATAGTAAATTCTTAATCCTCCCCACCTCTTACCGTGTGTGTGTGTTTGTATGTGTGTGTTTGTGTGGAGGGGGGAGAGAAAGGGGGGGAGGGAGAGAGAGAGAGAGAGAGGGAAAGGTTAAAGATATAGGCGTGAGGACCTAAATTCCAATCCCAAGCACCCATGTAAAGCCAGGCTGGGTAGGCTGTGTCTGTAATAACAGTGTTCCTAAGGTGAAACTGGCAGGCAGAGACAGAGCTTATGAAACACAGGACAAAGAGACCTTGTCTCAAACAAGGTGGTACTTGAGGACCAAATATCTGAGGTTTTCCTCCATACATGTCCTGTAGCATGCATATAACTGCACTCACACAAACAAATGTGCACACACACACACACACACACACACACATGGGGGGGAGAGAGAGAGGAATGTATACATCAGGGAACCTCAATTCAAACTGATTTAGTGGTGTGCATGCTTTTTATTCAGAATAATTAGATTCCTTGTATCAAAAGTCAGTCTTGAAACATTAGGGATCATTTACTTGAGAACAAAACCTTGTGTGTGTAGAATTTTCTGTAACTTCTCAAAAACACAAAGAAACAATGATTATTCAAAAATAGTGTTAGAAAACAGTCAAGGTATTTAGGAGTGGGGAGTGCTGCTTAGTCTATACTTTGCCAAAGCTAAGTATCAGTGAGGGTTAAACTTAAATGAAAAATATCAAGAATAAATATGTAGATGAATTGATTTAGCTGATCTCAACCTGCCAAATAAAGGAAGTACTAGAACTCTGAAAGTGAGAACAAGAATGTATGTTATATAAGCTGCAAACATTTTTAAATGTGTAATTGTGTTTTGGCAGTTCATTATAACTATTTAGGTAAAGAAATATAGCTAAGAAGTAAATTTCTTTCTATAAACTCTGTGCATCATAATTTATCTTTAAATCCTACAAGAGATTTACCTTGGACCCAAACTTTAAGGGAGTGACCCAAAGACTAAGTAATCAAGGTAAATAACATTTAAAGCAATATTTTAAATATCCCAGTTAATGAAAAAAAAAATCTATCATGTACAACAAACTCCAAAATAATAAATTCTGATACAACGTATGGTTTTGAGCTAGTTGGATACTGGAACGAAAGAAAATTGTTGTTTGCCTTTGTGTGTTTTCTGTGGTTTATATCTCTCCGGACACAGTTGAAAAAACGCCGAGACACTGAAAAGTTAGTATGTTAGAAAACTACATTATTTGAAGTTTAAAATTTTATTCACACCCAAACCAGCATTGATTGTAATTTCATTTTGGCTTTAATTTGCAAACTCAACATTTCATGGCCTGTTTCTTGTCTTCAGTTACAAGACTGTTAACTCTCTCCTTTCAAACCATCACTCATTCAATAGATACTAGCTGAACTTGCGCCAAGGTTGAAGTCTCCCGGTTGACTTTTATAAGGCTTGAGCCACCTATCACCTCGACTTCTACCTTGATCGTCTAAGAAGACTAATAAATCTCGCCACCAAATGAATATCAGAATTGAGGCTTTGCCTATTTTTGACTTGTTCTCTGGCGCATTGTTTTCAACAGTTAGAACGGGAATTGTCTGAACTCAAGGGACATTATAAAGTGCACAGCAACAACACTCCAGAGGCTGAGAAACCCAGGAGCAGTGAGACTGCCACGCCGGAGTCGGGCCTGCAGCAGAAGATGCTGACCAAACTGAGTGCCCTGGATGAAAGGGTCACATTCTGGAACAAGAAACTAGATGAGTATGTTTGGCTGACTGTCTGCTCATTCAGATTTAAAACATGGAAAATAGAAACCATATTGGGGGCCAAGAGTTGAGCTCAGTTCCCTTGAGAAATGGGAGGAAATAAAACATGGACGACATTAGGTTAGCACTTCTGGTTCCTCCGGCATCTACCAATTCAAAGCTGAGCTCTGGCTGAAGCCATTTTTAATTAAGAATAGTGAGCTTCCTTCACACAGCCTGGTCATGTCTCTGCTTCTGCCGGCAAACTAAAAGCAATTAAGTGTTTCTTAGGTTCAGAAACTCAGCAAGTAAACGAGGCCAAGCAAGGCATGCCTGCAGTCCTTGCTTGGTTCACACTGCTCTTTTATTTACTGGCATCTTGAGTAAATAAGTGAATTGGCCCCTGTAATGATATTAACAGTAGGACTGTAACATATGGAGGTGGGGTTACTCCGTGCCAGGTGACCCTCAACTAGCCATTTGGACATAGGCTCTAATAGTATTGCCATCATACTGGGAATACTATGGTATAAGAAGGCAAAATGACTTGTCTACAATTTGGCAGCCATTCTCTCAGATCCAGGAAAGTCTTCTTTGCTTTTCATACTCTGACTGAGGGTGATTTTTACTGCCTGAAACAGAATACCTTGTTCCTAGTTTAATTGTTAACACTAACTTCACTCATCCACTGAAAAGGAAACAGTAACTGCTTTAAACTGCATATTTTAAGTACATGAACAAAGTGAACACATGTTACAGTGCATGAACAAAGTGAACACATGTTACAGTGCATGAACAAAGTGAACACATGTTACAGTGCATGAACAAAGTGAACACATGTTACAGTGCATGAGCAAACTGAACATGTTACAGTGCATGAACAAAGTGAACACATGTTACAGTGCATGAACAAAGTGAACACATGTTACAGTGCATGAACAAACTGAACACATGTTACAGTGCATGAGCAAACTGAATACATGTTACAGTGCATGAGCAAAGTGAACACATGTTACAGTGCATGAGCAAACTGAACACATGTTACAGTGCATGAGCAAACTGAACACATGTTACAGTGCATGAGCAAACTGAACACATGTTACAGTGCATGAACAAACTGAACACATGTTACAGTGCATGAACAAACTGAATACATGTTATAGTGCATGAACAAAGTGAACACCTGTTACAGTGCATGAACAAAGTAAACACATGTTACAGTGCATGAGCAAACTGAACACATGTTACAGTGCATGAGCAAACTGAACACATGTTACAGTGCATGAACAAAGTGAACACATGTTACAGTGCATGAACAAAGTGAACACATGTTACAGTGCATGAGCAAACTGAACACATGTTACAGTGCATGAGCAAACTGAACACATGTTACAGTGCATGAGCAAACTGAACACATGTTACAGTGCATGAGCAAACTGAACACGTTACAGTGCATGAACAAAGTGAACACATGTTACAGTGCATGAGCAAAGTGAACACATGTTACAGTGCATGAGCAAACTGAACACATGTTACAGTGCATGAGCGAACTAAACACGTTATAGAATGTGAGCAAACTGAATACATGTTATGGAAATGAACAAACTACTGTAAGTTTTGTATCATATGGATATTTGCACGTGCATTTTGTCTCTGGTAGAATTGAAGCAATTTATCTTACTGAAGTAAAACAGAAGAAGAAGAGCCATGGATTATTGACTCCATTTTTGCTAACTGAGTTGGAGACCGTGGGGAATATCCACTTTGAAGAAGGCACTCGAGCTGATGACTGGTAAATCTGAACTTTATATACAGCTTTAAAAATAATTGCACTTAGGACCCTGTGTCAAATGATGAACTTATAAATTGATTCATTTTCAAAATAGTTTTCATTAAATATTCACCCGTTGAAAATTTGCTATTACATATTTCCCAAATGTACATCTATCTAACTGCTTTATTGTCACAGGCCAAGCTCTGAGCACCTCAACAGTGTTATTCTTTGTCCATTTTTTCTTAGCCAGACAGCAGAAGAGAAAGGTTTATGGGAAGTCTATAGAAATTTTAAGGGAACAGTTTATGCTCCTCCACTGTTGTCCTGTGTGTCCTTTTATACTGTTGCTGGGTGGATATAGTCCTGTGCTCTGGAAACTGGACAGAGCAGAAAGCTACAGCACAATTGGCAACAGCAGGTTGCCGCCACAGAAGGCCATCTCATGGCTATCCTGCAGGCCTGTAGTCAAAGTGGAAGCCATTACTGGGAGCTAAGCAGTCACTGAGCACATGGGCACTGTGTGATGGGAGAAGGCAGACAAAGCCAGACTTCCCTGCAAGTGTCATGGCCAGCAGGGAAATGATCTGGATGAGGGAAGAGTGGAAGTCGGTTCAACTCGACTGTAGTTAGCCAGGCTGGATCAACTTTCTGGAGTCTGATGCCAGGTGGTTTATTTCCAGCATATTTATACACAGTACAATTTGGGGAAAAGTTCCCTGGCATAATACAATTCCCAATGCACAAGGAGGCATAATTACATCAAAACGTAACTCAGGGTATATGTCATTTCTTCTGAGAAGATGGGTTCTAGGGATAGGCTACATGTATTAGATTAAAGACCTAAGGAAGCATCTGGTTTAGTCTCAGTCATACAGATAGTTTAGAGGTCATTTGGGCTGTTAGCCACCTGTGGTCCTGGTTGTGGGAGTTTGGGGGAGGCCCTAGCTATACAGATAATTTAAGGATCATCTGTACTATTACGTATCTCTAGTCCTGGTTGTGGGACCGTGATATGGCCTGGCCCTTCAGATAGTGCAAAAGACACCTAGACTATTAATCACCTCCAATTCTCAGCCTTCTGGGTGGAAGAACAGGTGCACATCTTTTCTTGGAAAGGTAACCCTGTGTGCTAAATGGCCCTGGTTTCCCCAGTGATCAGTGGGTGCAAGGACCTTTGTGTTCCCAACATCATCTGAAAATCCCACACAAAGATGGAGAGGACCACCAGAGACAGAAGTGGAGCCTGAGCATCCACACCTCAGAACCACGGCCTTCTTGCCAGTGAGATAAGCACGAGGGTGTGTTGTCTCAAGTAGAGGATGTAATTTAAAATAATCCTTAAAGGGAAAGAACACCTTGAAGAAAAATATTATTAATTATGAGTTTCAGATTTCTTAAGTCATTTTCTCAAACTTGGATGCCTTTGACAACCACAGCTTGCCCTAGAGCCGTATTGGTGACCTGGGTATGTAGAGAGTCAGATGGTGTGTGGAACACGTGCTGGGCTCACCCATTGCCCTGGAGCGCAGAGTCACTTGACATCAGCAGGAAGGCAGATTCATATGGAGCACGGTGCCAAGTTCTCCTTAACTTTTAGAAGCAAAACGTGGCTGTCAGGTATCTAAGAATCAGCGGCTGCTTTTTGTAGAGATTGACACTCCCTTGTGAGTAAAAGCTTGGATCTTTTGCTGGAGAACTGTGAGGAAATCTCCCCAAGAGTCAAGGGACCTTTTAAAATACCTTCTTTTATGTCAGCGAATCCATTTGTCCCACATTGACCATGTTATGTAACCGCAGTGCTTTGGTTTTTAGGTACAAGGCTAGAAAAGGTGTCCATGCCACTTCCCACGTATACAAGGCCTTGGTTTTTCAAGTGCTCAAATCGAGAGGAGTCTGTAGACTGGAAGATGTAGTCTTTTATTTATAGTCACTCAGCCTACTTAGGAATAATAAACAACAGAATTTTTTTTAGACATAGCAGTGTATTTCCATTTCTGTTGAACCACTTGCATAGTATTCTGTCAACAAAACAGGACAATTAGTGAAAAGGTATTTAAAAATAAAATCACTAAAATACTATTTCTATAACTATGTCAGCCTAATAATAAGTGAGATCATTTTGATGGCTTTTAATAAGTATCATAGAAGCATTAATTTGGATTTAATAAGAATAAGCTTGACCTGTCTTATGGAGGTAATCAAATGTATGTTGGCAGAATTTCTAGGTCAGTCATTTACTTAAGCATTCCACAGGACTGGCCACTTGAGGTCCGCTCTCTTATATATGCTTAAAAAAAACCCCACACAGCTAGTGTTTTAAATGCCAAGCGCCTCATTTCTGTCTGTTTTATTCAAACATTGATGTCTCTTTCATCAATATTTTTTAAGGCTGAGGATTTGCCCTTTAAGTAGCAAGTGTTTGAATAGAGCCAGATTTTCTTCTAGAACAGCCTTTATTGCTCCAGCAAAAGGGGAAAAAATTTCTCTGAGATTTCTAGTTGTATACTACTATTTCTCAGCATTGCTTCTTTCATGAAATATATTTTCTGTGTTTTTCAGTTTTTTTTTAAATGTGGTCCTTGCATTTGAGACCTTTTCAGCATTTCTACAGATGTAGTCTCTTTAGAATAAGTTCTGTGAGCTCCTTTGGGGAAGACAAAAGCTTCACGTGCCTTTAAGTCCAAAGCGCTGCCACAGACCTGGGTTCATAGCCCAGTATATAATTACTAATTGAGGTTTCTCTATCATTTTGTAAGTGCTCATTTAACATTTTAACTTCCTAACATATAATAATTTTCAATAACTGATATCTTTATATTCATCTCTATTAAAGTATGCCATTAATGCAGAATAATGAGCTTCATGGTACTCTCCCGTACATGTATGCAGTACACTTTGATCATACCTGCATCTCACATTACCCTCGTCGCTTTTCCCTTCCACTCCCCAAGTCTATATTAAGATTTGGCTGTACAGTCCTATTTTATCTTGTTATGACCTGTTCAGTTGATGTCCCTGGGCAGCCCACTCTTTTCTGAAGGGAAGCAGAGGAGGAGTGGATCTGGGGGTTGGGAGAGGACTGGGAAGAGTGGAAGAAGGGGAAACTGTGGTTAGGGTGTATTGTAGGAGAGAATAAATAAATTTAACTGTGCGCTCCTAAGACAGCACTTTTGGTCTGTCATCCGATAAACTTTAGTCTAGGATCACGAAGTGAATTTTCTTCAGAGGTAACATTGAGTATCTTTCAGCCATTTGAAAGAGTATGTGTTTTACATTTGTTAAAAAAAATACATCTACATGTATTTTAGTGGAATAGCTTAGTCTGTGGTGTGCATCGATGTGAATGTTACACATGTGGGCCGTGTTGAAGGAGTGGAGTCGTGGAGTACTGAGGACATCCGTTTCCTCAGTACTGAAATACTCAGTACTGTTCTCTGTTCCTTCCACAGGCTCCATATTTAAACATTTTCCAATTTCTTTTCATGTTTTCCCTTGACGGTCTCTTCCTGGACTTTTACAAATTATTCATAGCTGGGACTGACACCCCCCCTACTCATGCCCTGCACTCCTGTCTGTTAGACATTTCCATCTGATATTCAACTGATAGGGCAACAAATTCAAAAGGGAGTCCACACTGAGATAATCGAATAGGGAGAGCTTTCATCCAAACTACACGTGTTATCTGGGAAAACGATTGAGCATCATCTGGGAAATTAGAAAATAATCTGATAGAGTTAGAGAAAATAATATGAAAATATTTAGCTTTCAATGTTCTGGTTTTGGTTTTTGCGTTTTCTTATTCATCCAGGCTCCACAAACATTGAAGCCATTCTTGACTCGATTCTTTTTCTCAGTTTCCATATTCAATAAGGTACACACACCATCATCCATACTGCTTTGTCCATAACACCTGCACCTAGGTCTTCACCTGAACCCACAAAGGCCAGCATGGTCCCTGACCAATAATGCAGGTGTTATCCAACCAGGAAAGCTCCTGGTAAGTCTCTCAGATGAACCTTGCTAACTGACTTATACCCAGAAAGCATCTTGCTAAAGATAAAACCAAATGAAAGTCATTGCCTGCAAGTTCCCAAATTTCTTTCAGATCTTTCTCCTGCAGTGGAGGATTAACTATCTCTCAGCTATTGTTCCTGATCTACATGCCTCACTGTTCTGGAAGAATGTCCAGAAGTACACACACACACACACCTTCTGTGAGAGGATACTACTTCATGATGCTTTCTGTGTCTGTTTCTGGTTCATACTCATCTGAGAGACTGCTCTAGAAGCTGTATATAGTCTGTCCATCACTGCTGTGGTTCTTGAGAACCCTGGCCTTCTGCTATAATGCTCACTGAATATCAGGAATGGTCTCTGCAATGCCTGGATTAGCTCCTTTTAGAGTTCAGGAAGTGAACTACTGAGAGTCTGGGCAAATTCTGGCATGTTATTTAGAGGAGACTTAAATAGTATAGACCCAGCAAATGATCATTTTATAGGAAGAGTGGCAGTGGGTAGTGGGTTTCTCACCCTGAGTGTTAATGTGGATGTTTAGTGAGACCTTTAAACTCTGAGCAGACATTGTGCTGGATATATATATGAACACTATTCATATCTGTCTGCTTTACCATATTTGGACTCTTCTGAATTAGCTAGATTTGGGAGGCAAGAACTCTACCACTGAACCATCAATGCTTGTACGGGATTAGCTAGGCTTTGCAAATTCATCTTTTTACTTTAGAGGAAGAATGGCTGGACAGCCCCTGCCTGCACCGATTAAGCCTTTAGTAGTGAGAAAGTCAGGTTCTCTAAGCTATGAGTTCAGATATTGGGATCACAAACCACCCATCAGGAAGCTTCCCTCTGTGGCTTTAGCTCTTACATTCAGATGATTATAGGGTAATAGTGTCTCATCTAGGATCACTTGCTTCCTTGTCAAAATGATCTGTTTTTCAATCTCATCTTAATCTCCATTCTATCTTTTTAAGGCAGATTGTAATTTTATGAGAATGCCAGATGAGGGCAGCAGAGAACCAACCAGGGGTTGAGGGAATCCTTCCTTGTTCTGGAGTTTCACAAAGCTGCCCAATCTTCCTCCTCTGCTTCTTATTTTTTTGCCTGAAAGATCTTCCCTAAGACTTTAAGAAGGAACCCTGTACACTCCTCACCCAAGGCTTCTCTTCCAAGTTTTTATCAGTTTAGAGCTTGTTGTATTTGTGGCTTTACATAGTATTACATAGTATCACATGTATATACATATACATACATCGTGTATCTGTTCCCTTTGGGATATAGGACTTAAGAGAGAGAGCAGAGACACTGCTTGCTTCCATTCGCTCTTCTAACCCACTTTAATTAGGAAGTTCTTGTAATAGCCCCAGTGATGATGATGACCCAGGATCTGACTCAGCGTGCGTTTTAGATGTGGTAGCAGGCATGCTACAGGAAGAGCAGAGACAGTCACTCCTGCAATTTTAGCCACAGGTTGGGGCAGGTGCTGATTAAGTTAGCTTTGAAAGGCTCTTTGCATACTCGAGTGGGTTCTTTAGAAAACAGTTGGACATTCAGATCTGCATCACAGCTAAGTTTGGGTACAAATAAAGGCTAGAACTGAATATTTGTATATGAATCTTTACATATGTACATACATACATGCACACATACATGCCGGATGAAATCACCTAAGGGCCGTGGAAACAAGAGGGGCCGTATTCTGGTTCCTGGGAAAATGCAACCTTCCCAAGTCTCTTGGAGGCTGGGGGGCGTAGTTCAGTGGCAAAGGGCATCCCTGCATACAAAAGGTCCTGGGTTCAGTCCTCACCACCATGAAAAACTGTAAAATCAAGGAAAAGGAAAAGGCATGATCATTTCAGGGACTCAGAAAAAAAAAAAATACAAAGGCATAGGAAGAAAACCAGGAAAGTGTGGTCACATGGAAGCCAATCAGTCTTAGGAAAAAACGACTGTTCGGGATGGCATCACCTCTAGGCAGAAGAATTAGATAACAGAAAATGAAACATTTTACCACATTTCCAATCTGTTAGCATGTTTCATTGATTATCTAGCCTATTGGAACCAAAATATAGTTACTGTGATCTGGTGATCTTTAGAGAAAAAAAAAAAAGAAGAAGAAGAAGAAAAGGAAGAAAAGAAAAAAAAGAAAATCACAAATAGGAGCTATGACTTTTACCACATGTGCTTTGTCTCCTTCCGCATTTTGAGGGCAACCTCTTGTTCTGTTTTTTTGTGTGTGTTTTGTGTCCCTACACAGGTTTAATTCCTGCTATGAACTAATTCTCTCACGTTTCTGTACCTGGGACTTCAGAGCATATGGCATCACAGGAGTGAAAGTCAAGCGCATCATTAAAGTCAACAACCGCATTCTGAGACTGAAATTTGAAGAGAAGTTCCAAAAGTGTTTGGATCGTGAAGATATACAGGACTCGGAGTAAGAGGCTCGATTCTGTAATCAGTGGTTGTAAAAAACCTGGCTTTGTTTTGTTTTGAGTAGGGGTGAGAGAATGTAAATATTCCCTGTTTTAATAGTTAACCATACGAAGATCACACCCTGCTAGTAACTTTATTCTGATCCTGTGGGAGAATGTCATAATTTGTCCACACTGGGCCTCTTGTTGAGAGCAGGGTAAGGGCATTGGAGGTTTTAACGACACCAGAATATCCGCCACAAACAGGAAACTCGCCGTGGACATATGGTTAACTTATTCATGGTTAATCTTTCGTGAAATCAGCTAAACCTTTCTCTGTCTCCAATATTCCCCAGGAACTATCGGAAGATGCTGGAGTGTCTCTTTTACGTCTTTGATCCTGAAGTGACCGTGAAGAAAAAGCATCTGCTGCAAATACTCGAAAGGGGATTCAAAGAGAGTGACCCCAACAAGGTAGAACACTGTCGCTTAGAGAAACCTTCTCACCAGAGAAGTGTGCTCACCACCGACTGGTCCAGCTTGTTTCCCATGTCACCCCATCCCCACATCCAGGTTTACAGCAAACTTCTTCCGCCTCCGATTTTCTGGAAGCTCGGTAACAGAGTCACATGGTAGGAAGAGTCCTAAACACGGAAAGGACAGCACAGGAAGTCCTCCGTGGCTTTGTTTGCCTGACTTGACTTCATTCTTCTTGGAATCTTACTTTGGTGACTTTGAAATCTCCTTCTTTAACTGGCTCTGAGACTATTACAAACCACCAACACTCCGATAAACTCTACGTCTTGAAAACATTCCAACCACTTGCTTCTGCTGTGCTTTCTAGCTGTTACCTAGGTTTCCTTTTCCTTTTTCTGCCACTGTGTCTTCTGTTTCTACTTCTCTGTCCTCACCTACTGCTAATACCGCTTCATCGCTGGGCCCCTGAGCCTGACACATCCAGCCCACTGTCCTGCACCCTCCTGATGAGGCACCTGTAGCTCACTGTTACAGAACACTGCTTCCCAATCCGCTTCACATGTGGCCCACATAAATAACTGTTTGAACCTTGATGCCACTCCTCTCCAGGTGTACCACTTCACCTGTCTCCACTTGTCTCCACCTAATTCTTTTTTTTTTTTTTTTTGAGATAGGGTCTCATTAGCCCAGGCTTGCCTCAAATTCACTATGTAATCAAGGATGGCTTTGAATTCCTGACCCTTCCACCTCCACTTCCCAAGTGACGGGGCGAAGCGCGTGTACCACCGCACCTAATGTATGTGGTGCTGGGGATCAAACCCAGGATTTTCTGTGCACTAGACAAGTGTTCTACCAACTGTGCTACATCCCCATCCCCTGAGCCTTTTTTTTTCTATCCTGTAAAATGAAAATGATAGTGGTATCTACTTTGAAAAATTGTTAATAGGACTTAATTAAATATAAATGTGTTGAAATGCTTTTGGGCATTTATGTACCAGTGCTTTTGCATCACTATTAAACATCCCCCAAATAGAAACAACCCAAATGCACATCACAGAAACTGCCATTAACTTATGGTAGATTATAAGGAGAGATGAAATTCTTCCATATGATTCCATACAACATGGAAGAACCTTGAAATCACCATGTTAAGTGAAATAAGCCAGGGGAAAAATATTGTGTTAGTTCTTAGATTATGCAAATCCAGAGATTGAATTAGATTCAATCTAATTGAAGAACAGATAACAGAGATTACCATAGCCTGGAAGAGGTTGGGGACAGGTACTTACAGTTTATTATGGGCAGAGTTCAGGTCAAGTTAATGGAGGAGTCTGGCCATGGATTAGGATGATGGAGACACAATGGTGTAAATACCCAGTGCCACTGAATTCTGTGCTTAAGAAATAGTTAAGATGTTCAGTTTAATCTTGTGTGTGTTTTACCATAAGAAGAATGACCAAAAATGTATTCTGAGACTGGGAAGATGGTTCAATTGGTAAAGTCCTTACTGTGCAACCAACAGGCTCTGAATTCTAACTCCAGCACCCCAATAAACCCAAGCAGATGGTGGCAGATGCTTGTAATCCCAGTTCTAGGGAGACAGGAGAGTCCCAGGAGCCTGTTGGCCTCCAGTCTAGCCAAATTGGCAATTAAAACAGATCCTGCCTCAAAAATTAATGTGAAGAACGATAGAGGGACACCACCAGTGCCAGACTCTGCCTTCTACATAGAACATATGTGCATGCGGGGGGGGGGGAGGGGGGAGCTGCAGAATGGATTACGGGGAGCAGGAGCAGATGGCAGGACACTGACTTAGAGAGCTGCGGTGACAATCCAGGACACAGATGTGAATCCAGCAGGATGGCAAAAGTGTCCTCATGGCACTTTCTGGAAAGGAAATAAGAAGGAAGCGGGGGAATTTGAGGTTTTAGGAGGCAGAGTGAATGCTTGTATTCACTCCAGAGATCTCTGAGCTACCATAGGCACAAAAGGTGGTGTAAGGACCAAGTTAACCCCTCCATGTACTCACTACCCACTAGACGCTGTGCTGAGTGATTTATCTCCTGCCTCTCCAAAGAGATGAACTGTCTCTTTTAATCCTCCCAATAGCTGTCTGTGCTGCCCTGCTAACTGGGGTAGCCCCCACCCTTCTGAGAGTACTGAGAATTCTGGAAGCCAGTTCTCAGTAAGAATTATAGAAAGTTCTTTAAGTGAAGAAGCTAGTCGAAACCCAGTGTGCTGAAAGCCTAAACACCAGGTTTCCTGATATTAAAAAAAAAAAAAAGGTTAAATGACAATATGCTCAATCAAACATTTACATGAAGAGTCCTTGGATTAGTGCTTATTGCATAGAAAGTTTCTGTTATTTTACCAGTATTATCTGGACCATCAGACACCATCAGTTCTTCTCTCTGGCTCCCTTTTCAAACTCTCCTTTGACATTCACGGTACTACACTATTTCTGTCCTAACTTTTCGTGCACCACGTTGCAGGCACTCACGCTGTGAGCTTCCATCTGAGTGCTAGGAATCGAACACAGGTTCTGCAGAAGAGCAGCAAGCGCTCTTCACCACCAAGCCCTCTCTCCAACCCTGCCCCTTTATTTTTTCATAGTTTTGTCATCATTTTCTTTTCGCGCCTTGCCTCTACACATGGGAATACTCCGAGGCTAAAGTTTACAATCTTCTCTCTGACTCTCACTAAGAAGATCGGAAGAATGGGAGAGCTGACACTCTGTGGCACAGAGAAGGCCTGATGAGCGAGGGGTCTGTGCCACAACGGCACCCAGTGAATAGCACTTAGGTTCCGCACCAGAAACATGCTCTGATGGGTAGTTTAGACAAGAAGCCTGGCCTAGGTTGGTTGTGTTGGTTGTGCAGAGGAGAAGACACTGGATTTAGCCTAACTCCCTGTTACCAGAAATGCAAGTGACCAAATGAAGTCTGTGCTGTACTTGAGAGTCTCAAACACAACTCAGCATCACTTTTCCCTTCGGCAAAATAATGAATCCTTTCTTCCTTTCCTGGTCCAAACTTACTCATCCTTCAGGACTCGGCTAAGGACTTTCTTCTCTCTGTAGCCTTCCCTGATTTTCAAACAGTGGGAGCTCTCATTCCTAGTTTGCAAGTTAATTTTTTTAAAGACAATTAACATGAAGAACTATACAAAAAAGAATATCCAGGCCTGTTATTCCAGGTACTTGCCAGGCTGAGACAGGAGGTTTGCAATTTCAAGACCTGCCTAGGCTTTGGAGTGAGTTCAAGGCCATTTTGGACAACTTACTGAGACCTTGTCTCAAAATAAAAGGTGAAAGGAAACCTGGGATTGCAGCCCCACAGTAGAGCACTTACCTGTTTCGGGCAGAACTTTTTAAACAACTATCCTCCGCTGAATTTCACTCCATTTTATGCTTAGTTTTCCAAGAAACAAGTTTCCTGCTTTTTATTTCGTTGCACAGTTCCAAAATATATTGTACACAGTTTCCAAAATAAGTATAACCTCCCCATGAATCTGAAAATAAAATTGATTGGCTCTTGGTACCTATGCAGCAGGCTGGATAGGGTGAAATTCCTCATTGCTTTTAAAAGAAGCATCTTATCCTTGAACCGTCCCTGTGCTGTGGGTTAAAGAGAAAGACTGGAAACACCGGCTAATGCTCTGAACTGTAAAGCACCGGTTGTGCTAAGTAGCAATCATTTGAGAAGTGTTAGAGCAGGACTTCCATTACGTTGAAATGCAATCATCTGCAAACCTTGCTCTACTGACCCACTAGGGCAAGGCTTATATTTATAGACTAGGTTCTCAGTAAAAATCTGGTGAGTCAGTGGATGGTGGCCCTGACCTCTATGCCCGTACATTTGTATACTTTCTCCTCTTAAAGTAAATTTGCATTAAATTTTTCAATTTCGATTCCCTCCTAGCTTAAAGCCCAAGCCACCACCCCTTTACTGCTCTCGACCCATTTCAATTAAGAAGGACATCTTGCTTGATGTATCTTGAACTGTCTCATATTTTCAGTTGTTGTGCATAGTCCTGTTTTTTCTTTCTGTGCCCCAAAGGCCAAGGTTATAGTGTAGCTTTACAACGCCGTCCTCAGAGACTGTGACTAAGCTGGTCGGGGTGATCGCTGCGGGGTGAGATCATTTGCTGAAGTGTGGAATTTGTAGTCACAGGAACCACACAGAAAAATATCCTTGTTTTTATTTTTAAGAACTTCTTTGGGTAACTTTTGAGTTTCAATTACACACACATATACATACATAACTGAAAACTAATGATAAATTTGAAACTCTGAGGTTGTGACAAGGACAAATAGATTCGAGTTCAAGTCGTGACTTTGTCAACTTTGGATACTCACAGGATCCCTCATAGCTCTAGTTTTCTCACTCAGAATAGTGGTTCTGTCTGCTCTTTAGAGTGGTCACTAATATCTGTAGTTCTGATACAATTTGGAAGAAGTGAAGTTAGTCACAACAAAAGCTAAGATGTTTGTGCACAGTTAGAAATGTTGCCAGGTGGAGGTGGCCTACGCCTTTAGTCCTAGCACTGGGGAGGCAGAGGCAGGCAGACTCTGTGAGTTCGAGGCCAGCCTGGTCTACAGAGTAAGTTCCAGGTCAGCCAGAACTACAACGGAGAAACCCTGTCTCGAAAAACAAAACAAAAAAGAGATGTTTAGTTTCTGGAAAATAATGTAGAACATATGACTTACACCTGAGATGAATGGGATCCTTTGCTGGTGTGATCCCTCACCCCCACAGGATCTTCTTTTTAAAATGAACAAGATTTCCCACAGGTTCTGGTTGAGAGCTGTCCCGTCGGACCCGGCACCACACAGTGCTGCTGTTGGTTTTGACTTTGGCCCCTTTTCCAGAACGAGTTTTGTTCCTTATCCCTTTCACAAAGACCTGTTTACATGTGAATTTCCACTATTTGAATGGATTTGCATAATGAAGCTGCACCTGGAGGTTGTCTGTTTCTTTGTAGATTGCTTTGGCAGATGCAGGAACATAAAATAAGAACTCATCTGCACTGAAGTAGGAACACCGTGAATTTTGTAAATTAAAAAAAAAAATCTTCATAGTGTTCTTTTCCCCCTTTCAGCCCTTTCTCAGGAAAGAAGCCGTTGCCCTCGTGAACAGCCTCAGCATGTGTGAGTGTCCCCGAATTGAGTTCCTCCAGCAGAAGTACAAGGAAGAGATGAAAAGCCCTGCAGAGTGTGACCTCTTCAGACACGGTAACACAGGCGGCGCGTCTCATGTCCCTCGGTCCCTAGGTCTCTTCCGGATCCTCTTCATTCTTGGTTTTAGAAATCCAAGAGATTTTGTTCAGATCTTCAGATCATTTTAAGTCATACCCACCAATACAGTCACATGGCTTTCTATCCATTTAGCTTCATGGTCAGCTAGTACCCGCTGTTTGTTGTATAACAGCCTCAGGAAAAAGAGACCCTGAATTCCATCCAGCTTACATACACTTTTCAGAGTCTGCTTTCGTTCGTGTTGCATTGCATTGTAAGAGCAAACTCAAAAGTTTGTGAAATGGTGTTAAAAGCAACAACAACAACCAAAAAAAACCCCAATACATGGCAAGGTTGCAAGAGAAAGAATTGAATTATAGGCAGCCAATCGGGTCCTCAGTCTGCTTGAGAGAGAGTGGGCATTTCTGTTCTCCTTTATACAAATCTGGTTGCTGGGGAAGTAGAGGGAGGGTTCGGGTTACAAAAGCTAATCAGAATGCAGTTGGCAAAGTCATAAAGTTTAAAAATTAATGGTTTGGTGGAGACAGGGATCTAGGTGGGATGCAGTTAATTCAGCAGTGACTTCAGACAGATGTTATCTCCTTCCTGCTGTCCTCTGAGCACTGACACTAGGACCCTGGACCAGCAGTTATATAAATATCATTCCTGCGATCCCATTCTTTTGTCTTGGTTTACCGATTACTAGAAGGACAGTGTGTAAGTTCATAATGAACAAACAGGTCACCCCTCTAACCAGGGCAACAGGGGAAAAAAGTTATATAGAGAAACAAGTTTCCCAATCATCCAGGAAGCAGGTTACAAATAATTAGTAAAGTCGCTAAATGGAGCCAGGCTATAACAGTATGCACGTGCATTTCCTTACACACACTAACTTCACAGGAAAGAGGAAACAACTGGCTTGCATGTGAATTGCTGAGATAAAGCAGTCAGGAAGACAGGACTTATTTGTTCTGAGTCATCATGACACGAGGTGGTAAGAAAACCTGATTATGATTTACCATCCACAGGGAACACATTGTTTTACAGAAGGCAAGCTGTGTGCTGATTTACCCTTGCAGTGTAGGCACAAGAGCCAACTTGTAACACAGCTGCGGGAATGGAAGAGTTTACTGCAGGCTGGGAGAAGACCTTCCACAGTTCACTCTCCAGTGCCATATGCACAGACTAAATGCATATTGTATATTAGACACTGTTGGTTCGTTTCTTCTATACATACCAATAACCAATCAATCGAAATTAAGTATAAAGCTACAGTTGCTATAGCAACTATAAATATGAAGTATTGCCATGTGCAATAAAGAGAATAGATAATCAGGGATTAGGAGCATCTATTCTTTTACCTCAGTCACCAAATTTACTGAGCATTAATAGACAGAACTTTGGTTTGTGCTGAGCCAGGAACACCTGCTGTGGTAGAAGATGTGGCATATGGCGGTAGAATTCCCGCCTGGTGTGCCTGAAGCCCTGGGCTTGAGCCCTGGCCTAGTCACACTCATGCACTTACTGATTCCTTGAGACTAGCCTTCCAGGATCAGACTGTAGTTTCTCCAAGATGTTTTTTTGTGAGCTATAAACTGTGCATGATTCACAAGCCTTTGTGTAGTTAAATATTATCAGAAACTCAAGCTGATTGCTAAATCAAAGAGTCTTTACTTGAAAAACAAAAACAAAGCAAAACAACAACAACCAAAACCAAAAACCCTCTGGAATATTTAAAATCATTACTTTCCATTCCCATTATTAGAAAAATCTCATGGTGTTTACTGTCTACTTCATCCCTCTAAGATACGTTTTCTAAAACAGTTAGGTTCTCTTGATTTGCATTTTATGTCTTGTGAATAGTGAAATAATCAGGGCTGGAGAGATGGCGTAGTGAGTAAGAGCAATGGCTGTTCTTCAGAGGACCAGGGTTCAGTTCCAGCATCCACAATGGGTGTTTCATAACCAGTTTGTGACTCCAGCTTCAAGGGATCCAACAGCCTCTTCTGTACTCCGTAGACACTGCTCTCATGTGCACAAACACACACTCAGACACATACATACACACGAATAAAACATTGAAAAATGATCACTTGACAGTTTATATGTAATGATTAGAAACTATTTTTTTCAGCTTCATTAACTCATAGGAATCCTTAGGATTCAACGAACTGAAAGGATTTCAAGAATCTGTGAGAAAAGAAATGTCCTTCCATTCAGTAGATATGTATTTAGTGCCTGTTGGATCTCAGGTAAAGGAGACAGTGAGATGTCTAAGCAGGTACCTCAATATATAGTAGCAAACAATTTTTGACAAAATTATGTCTTTTTTTTTTTTCTTCATTTTAGGCACCATCCTCATTGCGAAGGTTTTCCTTGGCCAGAGTGTTCAGGCTCGTGATCAGGAGCCCATTATTAAAGACAACTATCCTATGGTTAACTCAGTGTTCATTCCTCAGAGACATTTGCTAAGTATGTCTGCTAAAAAAGAAAAATATGATACTTCATATTTTTCAATACAACAGTTCATAGCATAGCTAATGTTCTAACCTAAAAACTTTTCTAGAAAAACCTACCTGGATACTAATGACTTTTCTGTTATTCATACCAATAATATGTGCATGTAAGATTTATTTCACCAATCTTAATTATTATTTGTGGGAGGCATATATGCATGTGTGTGTGTGTGTGTGTGTGTGTGTGTGTGTGTCTGTGTTATGTGTGTGTTTGTGAATTCACCTACACTCTTTGTATCTGTTGGGGAATTAGTTCTAGAGCATGCATAAACACACACACACACACACAGAGGCACCTACAGAAACCAAGCTTCCTGGATACTCAAGTCCTTTATAGCAAATGACATGGTGCCTACATTATCATCCACACCATCTCCGTATTGCTTTAATACAGTATAAATATACAGTAGTATACTGTGTAAATTAAATACTGCAAATCATGGCTGTTTTCATTGTTCCAGGAATAGTGACAAGAAAAAGATCTGTACATTTTCTTAAAAAAATTCCTGCTCTGCAGTTGTTTGAATCCATAGTTGGAGAAGCTATAAGGGATGGAGGATTTCGTGTGTGAGTGTGCGTAAGTGTGTACATACAAATGTATGAATGCATTAGTTTTCAAAGGATTAAAAAAACTTTTAATAAGGGTCTTAGAATGCTACAGTTATCAAAACTCCATGACCATTTATTCATTGGTAAAACGAAAATATAAAAGGGAGCCGATAGACATAAGTACCAACCCTACTCCGTAGAGGAAGGGCACTGATCATTCTGACATCCATGTTTGGGGTACAGGAGAATTTTTATAAGACCCTCAATTATATAATTGTGGGAAATTGTGGGCAAGGACTTGCTGTTACTTCTTCATCTGTGTTGGAGGAAAACGGTATACTGTATTTTGAGCGTTTGCCTTTCTTGGTTTTTTTAACTCTAGATTCTATCATAGGACAAGGAAATTGCGACTGTGGCTATCGGCAGTACAAGTGGTTTGTCTTCGACCATGACCTTGTTTTGCCAGAGTACATCGTTGAATTTGAGTATATCACAGTGGTATGCATGGCCGTACATTTTTAAAAGCAGAACTTCCTTAACTGGGAGTAGACAAATTTAAAATCTACTAATGTTATGTCAAGCTTGTAATTATATATGCATACAAGTGCTTTTTGTGCATGTGCATGTGCATGCCTGTGTGTGCATGTACAATGGCTGTTCTGAGAAGGACTGAATTTTCGAAGCGTGTTGTTATGACACCTGGATACTTTTATTATACAAGTGTATGGCACATTAGATGGCTATTGTCTCATCGGGAAGAATTCAAAGCCTATGGATGCCTATAGAATAAACATGGGAAACTACCTCCATCTTAACCTCCTGCCCTGTCCTTTTGCCAGCGAGCCCACCTAACAGTTTTGTGGGTTTGTCTTCAGTCCTTTTCTGTTGACATAGATGACAATTCACACAGCCTTAGCTAGTAGAACCGCACTCTAAGTCTTGCTGTTCTTAATATATTGTGAACACAGTTTGTTTCATAGATGTATAATTTCTTCTTTCAGTGGCTGTATGCAATTCAGTAAAACTTTGATTTACATCCTCCTGTGTTGATAGCAAATATATGTTGTATGTAGTTTTAACTATTTAAAATAATATTATTATAGATTATCTTTATATGACTATAGCAGTTCCTAGGCAAGGGAGAGCTATAAAGAAAAATAGAAAGTCAACGGATATAAGCACTTTAAATTTTGACTTGCCCCATTCCTCCACAAAGATTTGGCTATTTCGCATGTTTCCAGCAGAATATAAGAGACCCTTTCCTTCCTTCCTTCCTTCCTTCCTTCCTTCCTTCCTTCCTTCCTTCCTTCCTTCCTTCCTTTTTTCTTTTCTTTCTTTTCCTTTTTCTTTCTTTCTTTCTTAATATCCTTGCCAGCATGGTACACTATCATTTTCTTCCCATTCTCTTAAGCAAAAGCCAGAATATTTCAAACTTCATATGCTTAAAATTATTCACAATATTACAAGCCACCAGTTATGTTCTTGGGTAACGTCTAGGAGACTGTGGTTTTCATACTGATTTGTTAAATTATATATTGTGGATATTAATACTTTATTTTATAAGCAAATCTTTTGTTGTTTCTTAATATTACTTGTAACAAAAAGTTATTGTTTTAATTTATAATTGTGAATTTCTCAAATTCTGGCTCTCTCGATCTCTTCCAATGTGGATTCTGAATTTCAAATCTTTTTTCAAAAGTCTTATGATAAATATTCTGTTTTTTCCCTCAGTGCTTATTTAGCTTATTTAAAAGTTTTCACCTTTTTAAAATATACCTAGAATTACCTGAAATCGTGCGGATTGGAGGATTAATCCATTTGCTTTCTTAAGTATGAATGGATACTGTCTACTCATTGTCCTTTTCACTTTAAAATACCATCTTTCTCATTAAAATTATTTTAACGTGTAAGGAATCTATGTATGAATCTCTGTTCTGTTCTATTGACTGATTTATGTAACTTTGCACTCTAATTACATTTGCTTTGATTAAATACAGCCTTGATAATGTGTTTCAATATATGACAGGATAAATTCTCTTGCCCCATCTTTTAATGACTTTCCTTATCTATTCTTGTACATTTTTGTTCCCTCCCAAAGAAATAGAATAAGCTCATCAGTTCCTAGTAAAAACACCTTTTTTTCAGAAATTTTGAACACTTTTTCTCAAGCTGTAGAATCGGTCCATCAGCTCTGTTTTTAAAATTCCTACTAAGATTTGAATGAAATTGTATTGAACCTGAAACTTCGTAAATTGGTTCTGTGTGTGTGTGTGTGTCTGTTACTTGTGTGGTATGCATGTGTGTGGTGAGTGCACATGGACGTGTGTGCTTCTGGAGGTCAGCGCAGGACCTCAGGTCCAGAATAGACATTCTCCTATTAAATTCACCTATTGCTTTGAGACAGAATCTCCCACTAAACCAGAAGCTCCCTCACCACTTGGGCTAGGCTGGCTAGCTAGCAAGCTCCTGGGATACCCCGCCTCAGCCCCTCAGTGCTGGGGTTACAGGCACACATAGCTGTGCTCAGATTTTCACACAGGTGCTGGGGATTATAACTTGGGTTTCTGTGCTTTCGCTGAACTGCTTTTCCAGCCCTAAATTACTTATTTTGAATAACGTGTCCTCTTATCTAGAAACATGGCCTTTTTCATTTGAGTCTTACACTTTCTTACACGTTCTCTCACACTTTCCTCTGCATGTAGGCCTTCAATATTTTGTATAAAATATAATTCTGGACATTTCCTAGTTTTTTACTGTTCTCATAACTGGATTCTACCAGTCAAGTGCACAGGAACTCAGACAGGTAGCAAGCAGCGGGCCATTTAACTTACATAGCAGAGTCGCCAAGAGGTGAGCCGTCCAGACAGTTTAATGATGCCAACAAGACATCATGCTTGCTAGTCACCACTCCATGGACTCTTTAAATCAGATGACTTAGTTTTGTCTTTACGTCTGGGAAGTTTTCTTCTTTTAGTGTCTTTGACTATTTCTTCTTTTCAATTCTCTGTCAAGTCTTCTGAAATCCACATTGGGGGAGGGGCTCTGAACTGCTGTTTGAAAGATGTGGAGATGACTTTCAATTTTTTTTCTCATATTGTACCTCCTAATTCTTCACTCTGGAAAATTTCCTCAGTACTAGATTCCAGACTGATAATTTAATCTGATGTTATATTCATTTGGTTTCTTAGTATTTATTAAATATTTTTATTTTAGCAATTGTTTTTTAATTCTTTTCTTATAGTATATAATATATATTACAGCACATAATATATGTTCTTTTCTATAGTGTCTTATTATTTTATTATAGATTCCCTATTCTCCTAGATTTAAAAATGTTCCCCGGTAAATTTTTTTGCTTTCTTCTAAGGTCAGTTCCATCTCTTCATGTATCTCTTGCTCATTCATTCATTCATTCATTCATAGTTCTTGCTATAATTACGTACCCGATAACTACTGAGACAGGCCTCCTGCTTTTATTCATTTACTCCAAGCATCACATTTCTTGGAATCTAGTCTTAAGTGTTATCACCTGCAAATGTTTTTGCCTAGAAATTGCATTTCTGGTCTTTCCTGTCCCGTCAATCTCTTCTGCTTTATGTCTGATACTTTCTAGACCCTTGTTTGTGTTCTGTGTCATAAAATACTTTGAATTCATCCTTTGCCAGTTTTAAGAAATCATTCTGGGTGAGAATGGACACATCCATGCTTAGCTGAAAATCTAATCTATCCTGATATATTTACTAAAGTGATTTTATTATCCTAGATATTATTTTATAACTGCAAAAAGTCAATTCTTTTCCTATACAGCCTATTTTGTTTTCAAAACAACAAATAAGCAAATGAATTTTCAACATTTGAAATGTTTTTTTTAGGTCAAAGTTCACTCTTTATTTTCTACGTTCAACAATGTTGTTCTAGAAGAAGGCAAAAAGTATTCTGAAGGTTTAGCATTCTCGCAGGATTTGAAATTTGATGATGAAGTTATGAAAATGGAGCCCAGGATTAAACCTCGCCCAAAACTCATTAGCTTGGATGATAAGACGATAATTTCCCTTGCTAAGACTAACGTTTACAGCCACATTGTGGTGAGTATCATGAGAATAAAATCGGGAAAAGGAAACTTGAATTTGCCATTTTAATCTAATATGTGGAGTCTAAAGTTACTAGCTGATGTTTCTAGTAATCACATAATTTGATTGAAAAGTACCCAGCTCCCTCTTTGTATGTAGACCAGTGTACTCCAGTAGTAATCAAGTGAGAACCACATATGTAATTTTAAGTCTTCTAATGACTGTCAAGATTTTGTTAAGGCAAAACTTGATTTAATGATTATTTTTATTTGTCTGAGATACATAAAATATTTCAACATGCAATCATTATGAAAATTTATTAAGGAGACATATTAGTACTAAGTCTTAATTTTGGAGTGTCTTTTCTACGAATATCATGTCTCAATTCAGTCTAGCCATGTGTTAAGTGTTCAGTAGCAACTTGAAGTGGCTTTCTAGTAAGCAAGTGGCTCAGTCAGTAATCTCTCTTTAAATAATCTAGGTAAAAGCAAAAGTTTCTAATCTGTTTCTGGTATTAATCAACAGGCGTATGAAAGCTTTATCTGTTCACATGTATCAGCAGAGTTTGAGTTACCGATGAAAGAGACATACTGTACATTGAGTCTACACTACTTGAGATATAACCTTCCTGTACTTCTGACTTTTTGAGACTTAAGCAATTTTAGATGTGTCACTTCCCCGATTTCAAAATCATCATCATCTTTGACCTCCTCTACTGCCATAGCCTTCTAACCAGGATGTCTGTACTCTAGCAGAGCCATCCTGAAACTCCGAGAAGTACCATTCGCATTGTAGTCTACTAATCAGTGTACAACTAAATAAAATTCAGGGCTGGAAAGATGGCTCAGCCAGTGAGTGACACTTGTCACCAAGCCTGAAGACTTGTGTTCGATCTTCCAGCCCCACATATGGAAGACTGGAACCTTCTGCAAGTTGTCCTCTGACCACTACGCTCATGCAACAGCACCCGTATACACAGACAGATAACTAAATGAATGGATTGATAAAGTTGACATAGTATCATATTTCAAAAATCAATAGGAGGGAGGCTCACAGAGGTGGAACAAAGCCCCGCCCCCAAAGCCTGCTCCACTAAACAGAGTCTATCTTCTCAAAATGCAAATCTGATCATCTTAGCTCCGTGTTGCCTCAGGCATTCCTACTGAAAATCCTCAAATGTTTTGCCATTACCCTAAGACAGTCCCAAAGCTATTACATGGTCTGATCCATTATCTGTTTGCCCACATCACCCTCCCCTCGGCTCTGCTCTGCCTTGTGTGTACTTTTTATATGCACCGTGCGCTCAGCTCACACCAGGCCTCCTCATCTGCTAGCCTGTCTTCATGTAACTATTTCCCCTGGCCTGCCTCTCCTGGTTAACCCCTGATTCTCTTAGATCTTGACTCAAGCACTAGACTTCTATAATCTCTGGGGCTAGGTTATACTCTTGGTTATGTGTCGTGTGTCTTTCCAGACTGTAATTTCTGCAGACGAGGAGACTTGGACCATTCCTAGTCATCTGTGTTTCCAGAGCCAGGAGAACAATGTGAGGCCGAGTAGGATGCATGAGGGTCACATCAAAGGAACACCTTTCAAACCATGCAGTAATATGTTAAAACAGTTTTCTGATAACTGTTGATATTATATATATGTATATAATATATACATAGTATGTATGTATATGCATTAAATATGCATATATATTATATACTCACATATATAATATAATATATATTTTTAATTCTAATCAAACCAGTGTTATCTAAAAAAATTTAAAAGCTAGACGCAAAGGTTTCTTGAGGAAAGGGTGGATGACTTTTTCCTAAATTAGCCACAGGAACTCTATGGACTGCCATGCATGCCACCAACACCCAGCACAGTCTGTGGCACACACTAGATGCTCTTTAGCTACTAGTTCAAACCGCGTGCATGCGTGCGTGCATGCGTGCGTGCGTAAACCAGAGACCCTAGGTTGCTTGCTTGACCTGCAGGAGTAGTAAAATGGATACACCTTGAAAAGCCAGGTGTTTCCCACATAGCGCCGTCCTCTGGAGTTACAGTGAGTGCTGAATCACTGATAAAGATGAAGAAATGATTTTGATCTCTGAACATCGTTCAAGAAGGAATTCTAAGGTGATGGAGTGCAAAGTTGAAAATAAGGGAATTTGACAGTTTCAAGTTCTAATTACTGAAATTACTAATTTCAGGAAATATATTTTTCAAAGTGTCTTTTATTCATGGAACTGGGTCGCCACCATCCACTGGATGTTTAAGTCTGTCTCGACTGTTAGGGGGGCGGTCACCACACGGCGTCATCATCCACTGTGTTGTCAAAGCTCAGAATGGTCATTACCCAAGCGGCCTTCTCAGTTAACCTGTGGAGGAAAACATTTTGAGCTACAACGCTGAGCTTTCCACAGAAGAGTGATTATCTTTTATTACGAAGTTTAATAATGACATGTCTTTAAAAGATGAACGTACCTGATTAGTTGGAGCCTCTGCAGCATGTGTTTCTTTTTAAAGGGATCTAAAGGGATACAAATCAGGAAAACATCCACAGAAAGTGGGTGTTGTAAATAAAAATATTAAATAGGAACCAATAAGACTTCACAGCACTTGGCATGCTGGTGATTTCTTCGCATTTATTTGATCTCTTTGATTGACACCTAAATAAGCGTAGATAGACTTTGTCACTTGAAATTTGACTATGATGCACAAAACCAGTAATTTCTAGGGCTTCCAGTAAGAGTTTTTACTATCATAGTAAGAATATCTAGCCATGTCGTCCTTTTTTGTTTATGTGCCAGTAGGATAAAAGAAATTCAGAGTGTATTCCTTATTTTCATTTAATTCGTTTTATTATGACATCAGAAAACTAAATGAAATTTACAAAAATAAAACAAAAATGTATCCCTATAACTGATGACCCTGAATTTTATGTTCTCTTATAGACAATCAAGTGTCAAAATTAGAGCTGATAGTTGTAAACCTGACTTTTATAGTCATTTTCACCTATAATTTGCTCATAATTATCTATGCGTAAAGCAGCAAACTAAGTGTTACTTGTTCTGGCTAGATGTCTGTTGTTTTGACAAACACCAAAAGCAACCTGGGGAGGAAAGGGATTATCTCCACTTAGAGCTTTACAGTCCAAGGTAAGGAAGCCATGGCAGAAGCTTAGAGGCAGGGGCTGATGCAGAAGCCGTGGAGGACTGCTGCAGGCATTCGCTTAGTCTGCTTTCTTATACCCGCCATGACCACCTACCCAGAGGTGGCCTCCCAGGCCCTGGAAGTGAGATGGGCCCTCTTAGATCAATAATTAATCAAGAAAATGCTTCATAGACTTGCCTACAGCCAATCTGATGAGGCATTTCCCCAACTGAGGTCCCTCTTCCCAGATAACAGTAGCTCATGTCAAGTTGACAAAAGCTAACCTGGACAGTATTGAAAATGAATACATTATTTCCCCCCCTCAGCAACATCAGTTTAGTGAACAGGTACATATGTTGGTTGTTTACTCTCTCTGTTCCCGCGAGGTCCTGCTTCCCTTCCCGGCACATGGCTAGACCATATGGCCACTCAGCCTAACCCCCAGGAAGGAAAGCACAGAACATGGGTCAATGCATCCAGCCCCGTCCCGGGTCGGGGACTAAGAGTCGATGAAATGCACAGAATTTCAGGAGATGCCTTCAGAGGAGCATTCTCTCTAGTTTAATGTGAGGGTCATACATTTATTGGATTGGGGGTGATGGAAGGTCTTTTGGTACTCAGGGGTAAGGCCATTGGTTAAAACAGGGATGCTGGGATAGGCATTTAGGTAAGTGATTCTGCCAGTTGTAGCCCACCCCTTGAAGGGAGTGGAATTTTGCTGTGGCTTGTGGTGTCAGTTCAGAGACTGCAAAGGGGAGGGACCAGGGATCCTGCCAGATCTTCATCTCAGGCTGGGATTTCAAGTGCCCTGGACCCACATGCTTCCATGTGACCACATCCACAAGGGCACCAGAGGCATATAAACAAACGTAGGGAGGTGGGACTTCTGAAAGAGCTTTATAGAAATGAGTTTTATGTGGATTTTTTTTAAAGGATATGAGACAGCTACTTGTTTATAGCTATCAGACAGAAAATACTCTTACAGGAACATGGGTTTGAAAGATACTACCATCTTGGGGGAACACTGAGAACTTCAGTCTGACTTGAATGCAGGGTTGTGATGGTGCAAAACAGATGTCTATGTTAGAATTCAAGGAAGACTCATGAGGCTGAGGCAGGAAATCAGGAGGTGGAGTCACATTAGGATGGGTTTTGGAAGGCCAAATTCAAAAGTTTTTAGTCTTCAAGCAACAGAATCTTACTTCTAAAGACCCTAGATTTGGTATCTTGCTGGTGGGCTGAACTGCACAGTCAGGCTGGTAGCATGAAAATCCAGTAGGAACCGTTGCTGTGGTCCAAAGAAGAATCAGCCAGTATGAGGCACTGGTATGGGTGAAGAAATGGACATCTGGCTTGAGCACTATTTCTATAGTCAAATAAATATGGAAAAGAAGGAAGGGGTGGTAACTCAATACATAGTGAAACTCTTAAGCCAAGCAGACTTATAGAGAAGGTGATGAATTCCATTTTAGATACATTAAATGCAACCAAATGTATTGTTTATTTTCAAAATAGTCTGCGCAACTCAACCCTCGATCACAATTTTAGCCAATTTTGAATGCTACTAGAAATTTAGTTGTTTCTCCCTTTGAAGAATTCCGTGTGTCCACAATGTAAGATAACTGTGGTGTGTGACTCTAGCTGACAACACACAGCTGAAGTCATTCCACGGGGTCCTTTGCGATGGCTGTAGTTAGTTGTGCTGTACCTTTTCTCGCGCCATTGTTTATTTTGTAATCTGACAATAAATACCTCTTCACCTGATACCACTCTTAACAGTGCATTTTGAAGACAGAGAAGCATGTAGGCATCACTAGCACTTCTAAATCTAAAACTGTATTAATGATCATTTTGTGTATCCATGGATGAGATGAACAGGGACTGTCTTAGCCAACTTCTGACGTAGGTGTGGTCTTAGGTACCCTCTCTTCTCCTTTGACATTCTGTCCCCTAGTTTCAAGACCCTCAAATTTTCTCCCTTGGTCCAGTGTGCACCCTGTCATCTCTTTCCCATGAAGTTTTCTGTCTGGATGAAATCATGAGATCCTCCATTGTTCACTGGCTGACCAGAGAGGCAGATCTTCCCTAATAATTGCCTTAACCAATATATTTGTTCACTAAAGAAAAAAATTATGCTAATTAATAACAAACTTAACCAAGTAGGAAGTCATATTAATCACCAACCAGGCCCAGTAATGTTATTACAATTTTTAACATTCAACATCACATCACACTGAGTATTTACTTACCGTATTAGCATTCTCTGTAATTCAAATCAACTATGTTCACATTTTGCATTATTGTAGATGATGTGATTATTCTACACTTGATGTTAGCCAAAAGGCTGAGAAGCAATCATAATTATTCTAAATATGTTAGATACTAATATCTAGATGACATCACAGAAATTAATATATTTTACTTTTTTAACATTTTATTTTGCTTCAGAGCCTGAATCTACACGGGAACAGCTTGAGCAAACTGAGAGATCTTTCCAAGTTAACCGGACTTCGAAAACTGAATATTAGCTTTAATGAGTTTACTTGTTTAGATGATGTATACCACTTGGTAAGAGCTTCTTTTTTTGTAAATGTAAAAGCAAAATCAAACGCATAGAAGCAGGATGGCAGCCTGGACCTAGGCGGAGAGGAAATGTCAGTCAAAGGAGAAAAACTTTCAATAATGAAAGGAACATGTTCTGGGGATCTAATGTACCACATGGATGGTCACTGTGCTCATTAGGTGGCCTCACTATTCATGCTATTAATTACAATGAAGTGAAATGAAGACACATTAACATAAACAATATAATGCATGACTTAGAGCACTCTTGAAAGAGAGCATGCTTCCAAGCATAAGTAGCCCTCACAGAAATAGAGGAAAGTTTGCTTCTTAGGGCCCCGTTTTGCAGTTTCCCCTACCCTTCCCCAAGGCTGTCTCCCTGCACACTCCCTGGGTAGTGCTGTCACCAAGGTGTACATTCCCACCACAATATTTTGGCCTTGTCGTTTTAAGAAGGGTGCATTTTATTGTTGGCAGCCAGTTATTTTTAATAGTTTATCATTATTTCAGAGGCAGTATATCAACAGTCTAGAAAAACAGAAAACGTGTTATCACTGCATAGAAATTGCACCTTTGCATTATGCCTTTCAGGTCCCTTATAAAGATTTCTTTTGGATCCTTTGTTTACCCGGAGACATTTTGGTTCTAAGAAGCTGCAACATAGCAGTTAGTGTCATCCTCCCTGCTGCCTGCTGTGTTGTTGCTAACAATTAGAAATCTAAACATTCTAGTGTATTGTTTAAGACAGTTAGAAACATCCACACACTAAATATTATGATACAAGACTATGAAAACTCACTTTGGGTCATGTGTAATGGATATGTGAAACTCTTAAATGGATATAAAACGATAGGAAAGTATATATGTGAAAGCAATAAAAACAATGTTTAGTTCTTATAAATGCTTTCCAGTTTATCTCCATTTATCTATCTATTTATTTATTTTTCCAAATTGTCAACAAATAACATTAATTTCATTATAGAAAAATATTTAAAACTCTGTACTTCCTTAATATGGTGTTGGGGATTGAACCTAGCTCTTTATACTGTTTTTTTTTTTTTTCAGACAGATCCTCACCAAATTGCCTATGTTAGCTTTGAATTTCCTCTGTAGAGCAGACAGGGCTTGTACTTCTTATCTTCCTGGTTTGCCTCTCAAGGAACAGAGATCATGAGCCTATACCATGAGGCCCAGCTTTAGAAACCATGCACCTCTAAAAAGAAAGAAAATTATAGAAAACAATTAGATTTCTTTCTCTGAGGACATTCTCTGTAAGTGAAGCCATTGGAACACATAAGCAGAAGCCTAGGAACAAAGACATGTTTTGATTTTGTTTTCGTTTCTGTTTTTGTGGGTAACAAGTTAGCTTACAAGTCACTGTTTGCCAGCCCTCTTGTGCAAATAAGACCCTTTGGCTGTGTTCAGAGAGATGGGAACCTATGCTCTGGTCTCCATAGTCTCCAAGAAGGATTGGCTTTGTGTATGCGTTTGATAGTAATCCACCACTGTCAAAGCTATAATCTAATTTACAGTCCCTGTCTCCTTCCAAGTCTATTATCTGCCCTGGGATCTTTCACGCTACAAGAGTAAAGCCTGAACTGAGAAAGAATTACCAGAATCACCAATCATTTTGTTAGCCTATGGCAACATGACTGTCGTGTAGTTTTTTGCAAGCATCATAAGAAACGATATGTCTAATGAAGTGGAGAAAAGCACTTGATAAATACAAACCCCTGACTCAGCATCACTCCTGTTTGTATGTGCTTCAGTATAACCTCGAATATTTGGATGCCAGCCATAACCATGTGATAACTCTGGAGGGATTCAGAGGCCTGATGAAACTGAAGCACTTAGACTTGAGCTGGAACCAACTGAAGAAGACCGGCGATGAGATCAACGTGTTGTGCAAACACACCACAAGCCTTCTCACTCTTAACATTCAGCACAACCCCTGGCAGAAGGTATGTGACAGACACCGTCAGAAAAAGCTAATGTTCTTAGTTCAAAGCCATCTTCTCTCTGCTTCACTGGTCAACAGTAGCCAGAAATAGCAAGTCACCCAGTTTCTTGTGCTTCATTTAAAGTCCTTCATAAGCGAGTTTAGGTTAGTGATCTAATGAATCAAATGTTACTGTAAGGGAAAGTTGTGATGACGGTGACAGATATCATGCAATCTGTGACACTTTGAAAGCATTATTGCTCCAAGGGTGGTTGATGTCATTGCCATTTGCAAACTTCCAGAGAATTCATATGTGCTAGAATGCTTCTGTAATGACACACAGGACCCAAGAATAATATGATACGGCGAGGGAAGCATACTGTTAAGAAGGGGAAAGTATTTTATAATGTCCTCTAAACTCTAGAGCAGTGGCTCTCAATCTTCCTAACGCTGCGACCCTCTGATACAGCTCTTCATGTTGTGGTGACCCCCAACCGTAAAATTATTTTTGTTGCTACTTCATTACTGTAATTTTGCTACTGTTATGAATTGTAATGTAAATAGCTGATGTGCAGATGGTCTTCGGCAACTCCTGTGAAAGGGTCATTTGCCTCCCAAATGGATTGTGGCCCACAGGTTGAGAACAGCTGCTCTAGATGATAAATATATCTTACTTTACAATTTCCATTCTCTTTAAAACGTAGAAATCCTGTCCCTGTATAAACCTGAATTATAAAATCATATTCTGTCACAGAAAGGAAATTTTAATAGTATTTTTATTATTATTCATACTATAGATTTAAGGTTATCTCCGAGTATTTTAGACGAACCCAAACTTATAATTTTAAGAATCTTCTTCATTGCTTCTAAAATATGCATAGAGAGAGCCAGGCATTACATTTGAGAGATAGAAGCAGAAGGATTGTGAGTTAAAGGCCAGCATAGGGTTTGTAGTGAGACCAGGTCTCAAGAATAAATAACAAAATGACATTTTTGAGGTTATGTGTAGTATTTTAGAAGTACTAGTAAAATGACAGTTTCCGCTAAGTAGACCATATTACTAAACTGATGTCAATGAACTTCTTCTTTTAAGCTAAGTAAAACTGAATAACTTTTTCCTTTGACTAAAACAGAGTCCTTTAATGGTCATTGTCTCCCTGTAGTCAAGTTAGATATCAAAGGCAGGAGACCCACGCTGAGTCCAGCACAAAGCCTCCTGGCTTATTGCCCACTTGATAAACAAGAGTCGCCATGGGGGTTCCTGTCATCCGTCTCACCTTGGACATTTTCCAACCGCTCCTGGAATATCTCTCCCAGAGTAATAGAATTGCACCCTTAAACCATACAGATTTATTCATCCATAATTTAATTACACCTATTATTTAAAGAATTAAATTAAGTCTTTAGTTATATAAGTATGTGATAAGAAGAGCGTTTTCCATTTTCAATTATATGGGAAGGAAGGAAGAGCTACTCTCCCATACCATCACACTGTAGCTCCAAGTGGAATCCTCCCTGTCTAGAATCTGGAGGCCTCGAACCAGCTCCAGGCCGAGGGACGCAGTGGGGACACAGCTTGGCTGGGCGGGCTGTGGGTCTACAGCATCCTAACTTTGACTTTGGTGGACCTCTGTGAGTTGGAGGAGTACACAGGAACTTGAGACCAGGATCAGGGGGAGCCTCAGTTTTAATGCGGGGTGCAGAGTACATATATAGGGGCACAAGCAGGGGAGGAGTTGGTGACTCCGAGAATGCCCATTGGTTAAGACTTCCTATGTTGGGAGTGGCCTCGCTTGTGTATGGGGTTTGAGTCTGTGTCTTCCAGCCTACAGGACAGACAAGCATGTTTGCTTTAGTGAAGGTTCATATCTGATGATTTAGCTGAGTTCTGGCCAGGGCTAAAAAGTGATGAGCACCCAAACTTTTACCACTCTCAAGATGAGATAATCTGGGGTTCAAGGCGAGCTTCGACTCACTATTAGCCCTTGGACATCTCCACATAACATATGTGATATTTTATGAAAATTAACTTTTAAATATTTTTTCCCAAGCCAGCCACATTGAGGCTGAGTGTTATCGGCAGACTGAAGACTCTTACGCATTTAGATGGACTCTTCATTTCTGAAGAAGAAACTAGAGCTGCTCTGAAGTTCATTAATGGAACAAAGATCACTCAGGTTGGAGCCAAAATGGGTTACAATTTCTTATGTTAAGTGGAACATACAAATAACACTTTTTGTTTTTATTTTCTTTCATTAAGTTTTATATTCTCTCCCAGCATATTAATAAAAACCAGCACATAGGGATCTATGCTTCTACTTCAATGTACCCTTCCATATAAATGCCAGCAGGTTTTATGAACTCTCTTGGAACAGCCCCAAATGCCACCACCACCCCAATATGTCTAGGGTAACTATTTTCTAGTCACGTGAATTTACTGAGTCCTGTCTAAAGCCTGCATGAAAATAAGCTACATTGTGTGTGCAGTAAGCTTAGAAGACTTTGAGAAAGCATTTAGCAAAGTACCTACTTAATATTGGAACAATATGTGACTGGCTGAAAACAAAACTACTTACCTACATTATACAATATAAATATTGATTTCAGGGAAAGATGGTTCCTTCCTTGGCTAATGCAATCCCCAGTCCAAGTCCTGGAGCCCTGGAGCATTTTGGCCTCCAGATAATCTGATCCTCAGTCTAGACCTGGAAGGCTTCAGCCTCCATACAATCTAGAACATTTAAGCCACTGAGACTTACTAGTGGCTGAGTCACTCTGACTAGCTCATTCTGAACTCAGCTGTACTGAACTCTTCCAGCTCTGGCAGACTCAGGCTGACTCCTACAACTTCTTTGACTGCACTGCTCTGCTCAGCTTCAAAATGACTCATTCTTCCTGTCTGATGCTGACTTCTGCCGAACTGCCTCTGTGTCTCTGCCTCAGACTGCCTCAGACTGCTTCTATGTCTCTCTGACTCACTGCTTTGCTTCAGACTTCTTCAGTCAGACTGCTTAATCATCTCTGTGTCCTATCCTTTTCCTGCCTGACTCTCTGAGATGAGAGCCTTCTTTTCTATCATGAGAGTTGGGCGTGTCCTCACTCTGACTAACTCTGCTAACTCTTCCTCTGATTCATCACTTTGCCTGCCCTTCACTCTGATTCATCATAGAAGTCACTTCCTGTCTGACACTGACTCTTTCTGAGCTCTGCTTCCTGTTTCTGTTTCTATCTTGTGGATTAAAGGGTACCACTGTCTTCTGAATACTGGGACTAAAGGTGTGTACCAACATTCCTTCTACATTCCATCAAGACTAGATCACATGGGCTTCTGAATGCAATCCCTTCATATAGACCCTTGGATGTGATCCTTTCCTAGCTGTCACAGAGGCCTATTCCTCTACAATACAGATAAAGAATCTTGTACTTTGAATGTTCAGGATGTAGACTAGTGATAAAACATTTGCTCAGCTTTGGTTAGACCCTGAGTTTAATCCCCAACACTCAAAAAAGTCCATATCTCTATCTCCTTACTTTCTGTGGGATAATTAAATGTTAATTTCTTAAATAATATAACAGTTAGCATCGGATCTTCTCAAGATGAAGGGGAGAAAACTTTTGTTGACAAAAATTTAATTAATGTATTGAGAAAGAGTTAGATATTTGCCCCAATACAAATCAAAGTCTACTAAAAATTTTAAGATGTGATGTTGGAACCAAATTAGAAGACAGAACAACAGCTCGGAACAAAGGCCCAGTAGAGACCCAAACCTTTGGGGAGCTTGGTAGACAACAGAACTACATTTGCAGACTACATAAGCAGCCGCTTAATAGGAAGTGCTGGAGCAAAAGCATTAAAACTTACTGCAAAAGGCAGACCCAGGATGTTATAGGGGAAAATACCAGGGTTTATCCTTGTGACCACAGACAAGAAAGCATTATGAGGAAAGAAGCAACGGGCGTAACCACGAAAGGTAGGGTCTGTCTACAGGAAAACTGGCACAATGTTTCCTTAAAGGACACTGTAAGGAAAGAAAAAAAGATAAGCATTATGCCTGGAAAGGAAATTTACAATGTGGGTCAAAGTATCATCTCCCTGAGTAGCCGGAATATGTACAGAAAAAGACAAACAGCAGCAAGGAGGGGCTTTGACAGGCATTTTATGAGAGAGGATATCACAACAGCTAACTAATTTAGGAAAGATGCTTTACCACATCATTATTCAAAAAAATAAAGGTTCGAACCACAATAATCTGCCAATTATCCTTAATCTTGTAGATTGGCAACAATTTTAATTCCAGCCAGAATGTGAAATGGTAATTATAATCATTTTACAATTATTTTGAAAAAATGATTTGAATCCCCACCCCTCCTCCCTCCCCATGACTACCCCCTCTCTCATACACAACACACACCCACGCATGTGTGCGCGCACACACACACACACACACATACACACAGAGGGACTTCTAAAACACAACTTTGCTTGGGATTGTATTCTCTGAAGAAGCCATTGTGTACGTACAGGAGCTGTGCACAAGGGCACAAGGACATCCACAGTGACAGTGTTCTTAATAACAAAAGCCTTGGACTCAGCATCAGTGTCCATGATCAGCAGAGTCATTAAGAGAGCACTGCACACGGCTAAAGATGTAGCTCAGTACTCAAGTGCTTGCCGACCATGCAGAAATGCCTCGAGTTCAATCCTCAGTACCACTTAAGCCAGGCATGGTGCACACATCTGTATCTCCAGCACTTGGGAGGTGGAAGCAGGTGAGTCAGAAGTTCAAAGTCATTCTAAGCTACATAAAAAGATCAAGGACAGCCTATGCTACACTTTTCCTTGACTGGAAAAGAGAGGGTAGAGGGTAGAGTGAAAGAGTCACGGTGGAAGAAATTATATACCATTGACTACAAGTGAACTACAGCTAAATGCTGACGCTTAAATGGATCTAATGTTGAGAAGGCACAGGTCATCAGAGTATATCCTGTTTGGATTCCAAAGAGTTCAACAATGTAAGGCTTAATGGTGTGTTGTGTATTGACACAAGCAGGACTAGAGAGAGGGCAAGTGAATCGCAGACAAAAATGTTGCAGTGGGGGTCACTTCTAAGGGGAGGGCGGGATGGTGCCACAGGAGCTTGCAGGCTGATGGTACTGTTCTTGATCATAAATTAGTCTTATGAGGGCATTTTACAGATGTTTAGAGTATAAAGATTCTTGAAGTTGTGTGTTATTTTATAATGTCTCAATGTTTTCAAAACAAGAAAAACTGAAAACTAAATTTATCTGAATTTGGAAGATAGTCTAAGGGAAAAGAAATGTTTTAAAGTCATTTATTGGACTATTCATCTTCCCTGAGAAACAAAACTTCTTAACTATATATAAATGAACATCAGCTGCTATTTCTTTTTATTCATCATATTTTTCATTTTATTAGTTAACTCTCTTACAGCATTCTAGCTCTAAAGAGGAAAGGCCTCGGATACTTAGTATATGGCCTTCTGCCAAAATTCTGACACAGATTTCAAAGTTGGGACCACATTTTCATCTGACTGGGAACTGGTACTTGAAGGTAATGGCTCATTCTTTTCAAACTTGTTACTGACTTATTTAAATTGATCTTTGTAACTCAACATTGGTGGGAACCATAAAGAGGACACAGATATAGATACAGGAAATTGAAGACATAAAATAGGAAAGGAAGACTTAAAATGTACTTACCTAGCAAATGTCAAGTGAACAGTACGGTGTTTTCAACGATAGTCATAATACTTTATACTTTATACTTTAGCCCCACAGAACTCACTTTTCTTGAAGAGTTGAGACTTATTGCCCTTCAGCTCTAGTTGTATGCCTTCCTACCTCCATCCCCAGAAACCAACAGTCTTCTCTCTGCCCCCATGAGTTTGGATGTTTAGCTTCCACATCTAATCGAGATCACTTTAATTAATTAATTTAATTAATTAATTAAATTTAATTAATTTAATTAATTAATTAATTTTTAAAAAAGTTTTATTTTTTATTTTTTTCAGAGACAGGGTTTCTCTGTTATACCTCTGGCTGTCCTGGAACTCACTCTGTAGACCAAGCTGGCCTCCAACTCACAGAGATCCGCATGCCTCTGCCTCCTGAATGCTGGGATTAAAAGCATGCACCACTACCTCCTGGCTTACAGCATTTAATTTGTAACACATGGCTATCAAATTAAATGACATACCTTAAATATTGATCATTTTAAAAGGTCAATTGTGCTTCAATAAAGTAGAGAAACCATATAAGGCAATTTATCGCTTTTAAGGTAATAAATGTATCATATAGTTTTAAGAAAACATGAAATGGTAAGACCAAGTTCTACACAGATGTCTTCAACTATGGTTGTTGCATAACTGGACATGTAGGATAAAGGTCAATGATAAACTGAAGGGTAGGTTTTGATACTAAGTTTTAGCCAACTTCATTCTTAGAGCCAGACATCAAGCCAACATTCTGATGGCAAGGGAGCAGGAATTTTGGCAAGAGAATGGGAGAATTATCCAGGCCTCAGTCAGGAACGAGTAACAGCCCCAGGAGCTACTGTATAAGATCACCTGACCGTTTCTATCGGAGTCCCTTCTAATACTTACATGAAAAATAGCACTGAAGCTACAAGAACTCTTGAAAATGGGAAGTACTGGTGACATTTTTGTTATATATGTTGATATCGGGATGCAGTGCGTGCTCAGTGAAAGCCTTGGTTCTGGAATCAGAACGATGCTCTAAGTTGGGCTCAGTTGACCAGGTCTTTATATCCACCACTAACAATGGGCCCAGATGGGAAAGAGTGTGCCTTGAGGCAAAATGGCCTTACAACTGAGGCTTACCCAGAGACTGACAGCTCTTCGCCAGCAGCTGTCCTATTAGTCTCAGTGGGAACCCAACTGCCACCATATCCCCATTGGAGTCCTGTCAAGCCTCAACTTTCTTGTAAACTAAGATTTCCTGGTATCGTTAGTTCCTGAAGGAATTCTAATATTTACTTGTCACATTGCATTGTTTTATTGGCTTTTAAAATCTAATAATTTTGAACTTGTTTGCAAGATTCAGAAGTAACATATAATATGAATTATTGTATAGATAACTGCCTTAAATTTAGATGGACAACATCTCTTTGAAATCACAAATCTAGAAAAATTGGAGAATTTGAAATGGGCATCATTCAGCAATAATAACCTCTCCAAAATGGAAGGCTTGGAGTCCTGTGTCAACCTGGAGGAGCTCACATTAGACGGTAACTGCATCTCAAAGATAGAAGGTAAGGCCTTAGAGCTACCGGGTCCTGAGTAATGTTAAGGACAAAGTTTCCAAAGGGGAGGATGTCTAGGGGACGCTTCGGGAAGCCGGCAGGAGTGCTGTTGGACTTCTAAGCACACAATGCGCCCACCAGCTGATCATCACCCCATAGGCCTCTTTCCTTTCCTAGTGCCGAGGATTGCCATGGATTAGCAAACCCAGTGTGTAGAACGAGGTCACTAACATCTGTAGCACTGAAGAAATGTATGGATGAGGCTTGCTTTGGAAAAGATCAAACAGTCCGCTTCATTTTGGAAGATATGGGATTAAGGTTATATTTTGAAATGCAAGGATTTTTTTTTAAAAAAATAAAAAATTATACTTACTGGAAATTAAAGAAGAAAAGTTTTGCATACTTCCTCTATGGCTCTACTTATAGACCAATTAGGCAGCTTTAATAAGGTCACAGTCATAATAAGATGAGTATATTTTGACTAATTAAAGTCCGATATTAAAAAAAATATATTATAATCCAGAGAGTAAAGTGACATTTACTCTCCCCACCAAGTAGCCTAGATTCTCCAGCTCATTTGGTTCTGTGCTTATCTGCAGCTAAAAATTCAACATTTAGACAGCATATTCTGAAATATATGAAATTAAACAGTCTCTGACTCTGTCTTAGCTTCTGACCCTCATTTGATGCCTTTAATGGAAAGAAATTGAAAGAAACCTTCTGTTACCTGCTGAAAGCTGTGTTATAATCTCCTTTCCAAAAAAAAAAATTGTATGTAATTCTATAGCCCCCTGGAAAGAGGTTTTGACATGCCCCTGTTACAGATGAGGACATCACTACGAGCCAACTATGACTCCAAAGTTCTTACCTTTCAGCCGGATGTGTGGTAACACATGCCAGCAATCCTAGCACTCAGGTGTATGAAACGGGAGCACTGTGAACTGTGAATTCAAGGCTAGTCTGAGCTACATATTGATACCTTGTCTTAAAAATGTCCCTCCTTTCCGCGGCTCTCTCCTGTCTGTGTGCTTCTCCATTACCTACGGTACAGGACATTAGGGTTAGATTCTGCTGGGAGTGGCCAGCTTCTAAACTTCGCTCTAAAACCAATTTTATGTGTATGTGTGAGAAGTGAGAATGCAGTTGATTCTTTATTCAGCTGAGTCTTTTTTTTTTTCCAGACAGGATTTCTGTTATATCTCTGGCTGTCCTGGAACTCACTCTGTAGACCAGGCTGACCTCAAACTCACAGAGATCCGCAGCCTGTGCTTCCCAAGTGCTGGGTTTAAAGGCATGAGCCACCAAGGCCTGGCTACCAGTTGAGACTTTAATACAGCTGATTCCATAATTTCCAGAGTGTTAGACATTGGTTGCTAACCTTTAGTGTTTCAAAATAAGAGCTGGTGGCTATTTTATTTTTATTTTTTGAAGGAGAAATTGTTACCTCCTAAGTGTCTTTCTTTAACACCTAAGAAAAATGAATCTTCTTAGAAATTAAAAAATTTGATGCATGAATGGAACTTTCTGCACATTCTGAAACACAAAGAAAGAAATGATGGAATGATGGTTATCATCACAGATTCCTTAAGTTGTTTAAACTTATGAAAAAGATCATCAGTGCAGTGTCTAGCTTGTTCTGTTTGAAACTAACCTGCTGTCTGAATCTCTCCTTGGCTTTGCTGATTTTCCAGGCATCACCAAACTGACTAAATTGAGCCGCCTCAGCATGAACAACAACCTCCTCACTGGCTTGGAAAAGCATACTTTTGATAATATGCTTCATCTCCACTCCCTCTCTCTTGAGAACAACAGGATCACGTCACTGAGTGCTTTACAAAAAACATTCACTCTGATAGAATTGTACATAAGCAATAACTACATAGCTGTGAATCAGGAAATCTACAACTTAAAGGTGACTGTCTGGGCTAACTACTTTCCATTTTTAAAAGCATTTACTTTTTACAAGCCACGGTGGTAGTGGTACGTGCCTTTAATCCCAGCACTCAGGAGGCAGAGGCAAGCAGATGTCTGTGAGTCCAGGCCAGCCTGGTCAGAGAGCCCCAGGACAGCCAGAGTTACAACAGAGAAACTCTGCTCAAAAAACAGACAAACAACAAACAAATAAATAAAGCACTTGAAACAGATTTAACAAAATACATTGCCGGTTTCTAAGAGATAATGAACTTAAGAAGCATTACTGTGTAGCATGAATATAACATTACATACACATACCACATTCTCTTTTATCTCTTTGTCCACTGATGGACACAGAAGCTGGCTATATAGCTTAGCTGCTGTGGCTAGTGCTGCAAAGAGCAAAGATGTGCAGGTACCTTATCTGCATAATCACCTGACTCCAACTCTATGCACAGAGGCAGTGTACGTATTTTAATTTTATGAAGACCCCTATGTTGATTTCCGTAGCGGCTGGAGTAATTCACGTCACCATCAATCACAGACAGGAGTTTCTCTTTCCTCGTGCCACTGCCAGCGTTCAATGTGGTTGTTTCTTCTTTTGCTTTGTTCTCATGCTGACAGCATTTTTGACCAGGGATAAGATGGGATCTCGATGGCATTTTGATTTGCATTTTCCTTTGTCCATTTGTGCTTTTGCACGTGTGTGTGTGTGTGTGTCTGTTCATTTATTGGCTGGATTATTTGCCCTTTTGGTTTTTAATATTTTTGATATTTTTCTATATTTTCACTGTTAAACCAGAGTTTCCAGTAGGCTGTCTTCACTCTGGTAATTTTTTTTCTTTCTTCTTCCTTTTTATTTTTCCTGTGCTGTGTTGCTGTGAAGAACCCCTTTTAACTTACGCAATCCTGATTGTCGGTCCTTGCTGTGTTTTCCTGGGCTACTAGAATCCTATTAAAAAGCCAACTGATGACATTTTAAAACATTCCCTTCATCTTTACCTCTGGTATATTCTAGGTTTTAGATATTACACTAAGATTTTTGATCCATTTTGAGTTGATGTTGTTTTGTTTTGGGTTTTAGATTTATTTAATTTTATGTGCAGGTATTTTGCCTACATGTATAATATGTGTACTACATGTATGCCTGGTGCCTGCATAGGTCAGAAGAGGGCATCAGATCCCCTGGAGTTGGAATCACATATGGTCGTGAGCCTCCACATGGGTGCTGGGAATCAAACCTGGGTCCTCTGCAAGAATATCAAATGCTGTTAACCACAACTCTCCTACCCTTGAGTCGATGCTTTTACAGGGTGAGAAATGGGGATCAGTTTTGTTCAACACATTGGCATCCGGTTTTCCTAGCACTATCTATTAAAGAAGCGGTTCTTCCCGGTGTATGTTTTCTATTTCTGTCAGGAACCAGAAGGCATTTGAATGGGGATGGTCCTTGACTATGGTATAACAAACAGGCTTTATTGGAGAGGAATTCGTTTCAAATACAACATGTGCCTTCATCATCCCTTCAGTTCCTAGTCACTCTCTATGACCAATACATTGGCTTCATTTGCCGTTTCCTTCCAATAATTTGTATCAATTCCCATCTTTCCCTACATTCAGACTTCTGTTCATCCTCTTCCCCAATATAACTTCGAAAGCTACAGAGCAACCTAGTAGGTATGAACAGTGCCAGCAGAAAATAAGCCCATTACAGTGTTGACAAGCTTCACTCCCTTATCTGAACTGCTCCCATCTATGCCTACACAGGGCCATTCCCTCACTGTAAAGGCGAATTTTCCCATAAGATTGATTGTCCTACGTTTTCAGGGAGCTAACACACTTCAGGTTTGTCTTTTTTTCAAAAGACAAGCATTTTTCATCCCCTTTATATCACAAATATACAAACATAACATCTAATAGGCCATTACTCCATGACCAAAGTATACAGTTTTAAGTATATGAATGTTTTCTCTGTGACTTTGCTGCTGATAATACAACTAATCCCAGTATCCTAAAAGAGACAATAATCATGTAGCATAAACCACAGAATATTGTACATTATATTGTATACTTACAATATATCTTACTGGTCTGAGGAGAAACCCTTGTACTTAAAGTATAAATAAAAGCACTCAAATTCTATGAAATTATTGATAATTCACATATGAAAATTCAAGGTTGTATAATGTCTAGAAAAATAACTTGCTGGAGTGTGATTTGCATATAAATGTATATAAATTGAATGTATTCTTATTATCTAGGGTTTATGCAACTTAGTCATTCTAGATACGTTTGGAAACATTATTATATGGAACCAAGAAAACTACCGGTTGTTTGTGATATTTCATCTTCCAGAACTGAAGGCCTTGGATGGAATCTCAATTGTAAGTTGTTTTTATAAATAAAACATTTTATCCACAGTGCACATATTTGCATATGCACAGACCATAAGCATTTTGAATATTGACTTATCTCTATTATTACCCTGAACCTTACCATGCTCATTAAAATCTATGTCTCCAAAGCTCTTTTGGGATCTGAATGTTACAATTCTCTCACCCGGACAAATAGTCTTAATAGTCTAACATGAGACAGAAAGGGAAGATGATGCTTAGATTTTTTTTCTTTTTTTCTTTTCCTTTTCTTTTCTTTTGTATTTATTTTTCTCTCATACAATATGTCCCTGACCTGTTTCCCCTCCCTCCATTCCACCCAGCTCCCCCTCCCCCACTTCCCCTCTTGCCCAGTTCCACTCCCCATCTGCTTCCATTTAGAAAGGAGGGGGCCGCCCAGGGATTTCATCCAAACATGGCACAGCAAGATACAATAAGACTAGACAAAAGGCAGGATGGTGCGACCCAGTAGGGAAAGAAAGGTTCCCAAGAGCAGGCTAACGTGTCAGAGGCATTCCTAACACCCCTACTGTTAGGAATCTCACAAAAACATCAGATGCCTTCCTTTTCATACAGTGAATTCAGTGCTTCCAAAGTGAAAAGTTAGCTCAGTAGATAAAGAACCCATGGCACAAGCATAGGGAGTTGAGCTGGGATCCCCAGATCCTAGGCAAAGCTAGGCAGGGTAGCCTGCACTGTAACCCCGGTGCTCCCATATTGAGATGGGAGGCAGAGACAGAGGAATCCTCAGGAGCTCGTGGGCCAACTAGCCTGGTGGACTCAGCAGTGAACATCGAGGTATAAAGCAAGGACCAGTGCCTGAGATTGTCCTCTGACCTCCACATGCACATATCATGGCACAAACACACACTCAAAAAAAAATCTTTAAGTGAAGAGCAAGGGCTGGAGGGGTAGCTTAGTGATGAGCAGTTTCATAATGTGTGGGGTCCTGGGTTGAATCTCAAATAAACCCTGCAACAGACAAGGTACAATTCCATGAAACAGAGTCGAAAAAGTCCACTCTAGACCACCAGCACCCTTAGGAATAAGAACTGTTTCTTAATTCCTGGGAAAATACAGTCACTAGCAATCATGGAAAATATATTTCAACCAACAAATGTAGAATGGTAAGATTGCTTTGAAATAGTAAAAGGGAAACAGAACTTAGGGATGAACACAAAATCTTCATCTGAAGACTCAGGTTCTATAATAGTGACAATATAATAAGCAAGTAATATAATATACCATGTAACAGGAGAAGTACCTGGCAAACAGATGAAAAATATGGTTTCCCAGTGTAAGGTTACCTAGCTCTCACCAAACAAAAATGTGCATCAAATTTTCTAGAAAACCGAGAGACAATTCTTGATGGTCTAAGTACTCTGAGACACTAAAAGATGATTAATCCTAGCCCCACAATTTTCAGGATCTCACCAGTTAAAACACCCTCATTTCAATAAAAATGCTGCAGAACTGTATATGCTGGGCTCATTCAGTCACTAGCTTTCACTAAGGGTGGATTTCATGCATAGTCTCATATAACTCGTATCACATTTGTTATAAATATGTTAGAGCTCTTATCCCTCTTGTTTACATGCTCTCATTTGAAAGGTGTCATGAAAAAATATTTCTAGAGATATATGTAGAAAGTAAGTCTTGTTCTATTCACTGACACGATGACATTCACTTCCATAACGGTATTATGTAAGTATTTCCCTTTTCATTTTAGCATCTCAAAAGCTCAGGGCCAATTGCACGATTCAATAATAGAGACGCTCCAGCAGCGGTTCTCAACCTTCTTAGTGCTGCGACCCTTTAATACAGTTCCTCACACTGTGGTGACCCCCAGCCATAAAATTATTTTTGTGGTTACTTTGTAACTGTAATTTTGCTACTGATATAAATTGCAATGTAAGTATTTGGTGTAAAGATGATCTTAGGCAACACTTGTGAAAGGGTCATTCGACACCCCCCACAAAGGGGTCGCAACCCACAGGTTGAGAAGCACTGATCTAAGAAAGCAAAGGAGACTGACTAACGGGAGGGGCAGGCAGAAGGAGAAGACAAGGGAAGGAGAGAACACATTCAACATACAGTATATACTTGTGAAAATGTCCTAATATTAGTATCTAATAATAGTACCAGGGACAATGAACATATACAATCAACTTTTAAAACCGCTGTTTGATAATATGCAGCTAAACTAAAGACAAAATAATTTGTGATTATTAAGTCACTGCTCTATAGGATATTATATTCTCTGTCCCTAACCCTAGTTCCTATCTCTTCTAACATATGTTGTTCTTAGTCTTCATCTTCAGTGTTTGTTGCTTATACTTTTGTTTTCTTACATATTGCATTTCCTGTAAGCTGCTATAAGTCCTTTGTGGAATGAGGATGTTACAAATCTAGAATTTCATGATGGACCATGAGGAGTAGGCTTAAGAATTAGACTTCAAATTGAAAGGAATGGGAACGTACTAAATATTTTTCAGAAGGGTAATTACATATTCAGAAACATGTATTAAGAATTTTCATCTTATAATAGTATTTATGGCAGGAGAGAAAAGAACAGTTAAAAAACACAGTAAAAAATATTGCAGAAGCAAAATAATGAGAAACTGAACCAGAAGGTTGTAGCTTTTGGGGGGCACCCTCGGGGGCACTCCTAGCTACTACCTGGAACCTCTGGCCCTGTCGGTCCCACTGCTGCCCGGGGGATGAGCCGGCGTGGAATCAAAAGACCAGACTCCAGGAGATGCGTGGACAAGCAAACTCTCTTTGTTCAGGACAAAGGGCACACTTAATACCCCTATGATCTCTCATCGCCGCCCATGCCGCTCCCATTCGTCTCTTGAGCATGGGGAAATGTCCTTTGCTGGTTGGCTCTCATGACGTCATCTGTTCCTAGGTATCAGCTTTCACATCTGTGCGACCACTGCCCCTGTATTAGCTCCTGGCTGCCGGTTCTTAGGGAGGCCTTACTTCCTTCTACAGAAGGTGATGACTTTAAAAACAGAAAGCTGGCTGGGTGTGGTAGCACATGCCTTTAATTCTAGCACTCGAGAGGCAGGTAGATCTCTGTGAGTTAAAGAAAAGCCTGATCTTCATAGTGAGTTCCAGAACAGCCAGGATTATGTAGAGAGACCCTGTCTCAGAAAGAGAGGGGGGGGGGAGGGAGGAAAGAAGGAAGGCAGGAATGAAGGAAGGAAGGAAGAGTGAGGAGGGGAAGAGGAAGGAAGAGGGAGAAGGGGAGGGAAAGAAAGAAAGATGAAGCTTATGAGAAATACTGGAGGAAATTGATAGAATTTATCACCCATGGGCAGCCCATTCTGTGCTTGGTGGTGGACAAAGTTTACTTTATGGTATTTATATAGACTAGTCACATTATTATCTAAAAATCAACAGTTATTGACTTGATAGGCTTCTTTTTTTGCTTGTCCACTGACTAGAAAAAGTTGGATTATTGTGGGCTTTCTTCTGTTTTCTGGCTTCCCATCACCTCGTCTGGCTCACATAAGGCAAGAATAAGATCCAGGGTGTCATTCCTCAGGTCCCAAAGTGCCCAGAGCCCTGGTATTGTCTTGTGTTTGTTTACCTATCCAGTGTATGGGGGGTGGGGGCTGTTTCTACTGGAAAGAATAAGGAGAAGTATGTCTAATTCATTTGCATCTGTAACCAGAGGTGTGGTCATCTGTCAGAGAGGCCACCACCTTCTAAATGTCCTCATAGGAGCCACCAGAGGTTGAGAATGCAAAAGACTTGTTTGGTGGTAGACTTACCTCCGACATGATTGCCGAACGACAGGGACACTCAAACTTTGTCCAAATGCAAGAACTAAACTGGACTTCATCATCCATCAGGTACAGTCACTTCATTGTGTGTGTTTGTCATCGTAATGAGATGCACATTGATTACCACATTTTCTGACCATGTTCTCCTTCCTGAGCATGCCCAATAGCTGTCTACGCTATCTCAGACTCCTCTTAAAATGATGCAATAGTTTTATTATCAGAAACTATGGTTAAAATGTTACCAAGAGGCTTTGTTTTTCATCTGTTTTTTTGTTTTTCCTATTTCTTTTATAACTAGTCATATTTGGATTCTTTTAGGAAATAGCAAAAATGTAATTACATCTTAAGAAAATCATGAACATCAAGTTAGTACAAACAAAACAAAACAGTGAATACTTTTCCCTGTGCCTGATTAATCCTAATGAGATCCTTAGACACGTGCTAGAGGGTGAATGTGAAGTCATTTTGCCCAGGCTCCAGACTTGCCTGCCATGCCGCTCTCCAGAGACTCTCCAGAGACCCCAGAGATCCCAGTTGCCATTTTCAACTGAGTGCTGACCCCGATGCTGTGAAGGCATCCCCGGTGCTGACACCGACGCCCCAGAAGGCGCCAGAGAAGCCTGGTTCCAGAGCCCCTGCCCTCTCCTCCCTCTCCACTCACTCTGCTTCCTGTCACTTTGAAAACAGCCTACTCCACATGTGTCCATGGAAGTTTAGAACCTGAAATCTTATGACTTACTGTATGGAATCCACTGGGATTTCATGAAATTGTATGTTAAGTTGTAAATACATTGGCAGTGTTTGTTGTATAAGTGTCCTCTATATAACTGTTTAATGGTAATAGATATGGTGTGTTTGGTTTTTGTAAGTAATCAAGTTCTGGATCACAAGTTCTGGATCTGTATATTTTCTTCATACCTACACAACAAAGCATACACTTAGCTGAACACCCATCCCCTATACTTGACTTGGTGTCTTAGGAGTCGAATGTGGAGGAACCCACTCTGTCCTGTTGAAATAACAGCCTCATTTGCTTTTTGCTTCAGAACTGTGGATCTGATTCCAGTTGACCACTTTAGGAACGTGTGCAACGTGAATCTCCAGAACAACAACCTCACCTCCTTCAGCGGCCTCATCTACCTGCCCAGTGTGAAGGCACGTTGTTGCAAAGCCCTCAGCACAAAGTTTTAGTCTTCATTTTTACATTAAAATGTATTTCTTCATTAAGGTGTCAGAATTATTCCCTACATTGTGTTTTATTTTGTTTTTCACTAATCAAGAAATAGCCTCAACCTGGCCTTCCAGAGGTTGTTTTTTTTGTTTTTTTAAGCCATCTATCTTACATCTTTGACATATATGTAGATCTTACTTTCAGTAGCAGGTAGGCTGACGATCCATGTGAGCAGATATGAAGCAGTTTAGAATGCGGTGGCTCTCAAAGCAGTTCTCATTGTCTGAACCCAGTCAGGAATTAAAGGTGTCTAAACTCAGAAAAATACAACCTTCTAAACAGTGATTCCATCTGCCTCAGGCTTAGACAAATCAGGAGTGCAGAGTGAGAACACTGAGTCACCAGCTAATGTCCTGGTCCTTTTATTTGTTGTGACTCTCCAACGTGCAGGATCGTTACACACACACTCCAAACTAAATCTAAATACTTTGGGATAAATTATTTTATTTTCCACAATAGCACATTACAAATTATGTTCTCTATCTTGTTAGTCATGCCATTTTAATAGTTCACAGGACATTTGATTAATAAGATTTTCTTCTTATAGGTCTTATGCCTCAACTATAATCACATCGAATCAATCATGCCTAGATTAAAACCTCAGACTCATTTAAGCAGCAGGCAGCTGCTCTACCAAAAAGTGCCCTCAAGTGGTTATGGACAGCAAGGAACCTCAAAACCAAATAGGTACTTTAAATTTTTTTTTTTTTAATTTTCACACTTAAAAACAACCAAAGAAATAACACATTTTTGGTTGGTTTTTAAGAATTATTTTATTTACAAAGTATATGCCAAAAATAAACTTCACAAATAAAAAGATGAACTCTGTCGTTGTCATTGTTCCCCAATTCTAACATTAACGGGAAAGATGCAGTTTGTCAAGATGAAGACACAGCTGCTTTCGTACATTTATGGATGGATGGATGGATGGATGGATGGATGGATGGATGGATGGATGGGTGGATGGATGGATGGATGGATGGGTGGATGGGTGGATGGGTGGATGGGTGGATGGGTGGATGGATGGATGGATGGGTGGATGGGTGGATGGGTGGATGGGTGGATGGATGGATGGATGGGTGGATGGATGGATGGGTGGATGGGTGGATGGGTGGATGGGTGGATGGGTGGATGGGTGGATGGGTGGATGGGTGGATGGATGGATAAGTAGACAGACAGGCAGATGGACAGACAGACAGAGATGTGTTTATGTGAATATGAAATGCATTTATGTATGTTTGTGTGTGTATCACCAAAGTCAAAATGTTTTCATTTTCAGTTTTCTCAGTGAAGAATATCCTTGTGTTTGCCATCTTTGTTGAGTTTGCATAACAAAAGTTACCAACTTCAGTGTACCGTTTAGTGATCTCTGGCAAATGTATTCAATCCTGTAACCACAGCCAGAACCAGTGTGAAATAACCGCCCCCTGAAACACCTTCATTTTTCTTTGCAATCCCTTTTCCCCTACATTCCAGCCTTTGGCAATAGCCATTGATCTGCTTTCTTTCCCTATAATTTTGCCTCTTTCTAGAATTGTGTAAGATTGAAATTACATAGTAAGTCCTTTTTCATTTTTATTAGCTTTTATTAATTTTACAAAATCATGAGTTTCGTTATGGTATTTCATACATGTATATAGTACACTTTGGTCCTCTTCAATTTCCTATTATATCCTGCTCCCCCTCCCACTGTTCCCCTTCCTCTGCCTCCAAGTCCTCCTCTACTGTCATTTTCTGTCTGGCTTCTTTCACTTAGCTTACTTTGTGAGACCCGTCCCTTGTGATGACAAGAGCCAGTAATTAATTCCACTAAACTGCTGTGTGCTGTTTCAATATATAGAGTATATCAATATAAGCCACCTAATAATTCATTTTCTTCTTTTTCAAGATTGTTTTGGAAACTCAGAGTTCTTTGAATGCTTTATGAATTATAAGACAGTACGTTCATCTTCTCCTAATGAACTTTTGATAGAGATTGTATTAAATCTATTCCACCAATTTGAAATTATTGCCATCTTAATAATATCCAGACTTCTAATCCACAAACATGATAATTTTTCACTTACTGACACCTTCTTTGGCTTCATTCGGTTATGTGTAGCTAGCTCTATATCAATTTTGTGCTGCTTTGTTGGAATTTATCCTAAAGTCTTCTGAAATTATTTTCTCTCACACTATTTTAAAAAGTGTAAGAATGGTTTTCTTAATTCTATTTTTACATTTTTTTATTGCTGGCATTGGAATTTCAGACCATTTTTATTATTTTGTCTTGTGGTTTTGATGAATTAATTTATCAGCTCAATGGTAGATCTGTTAGAGTGTAATACATACAGGGATTGTTTCCTTTGAGAATAAAGACAACTGTACTCACTCCTTTCTAACGAAATGCTACTTTTTTTTCTTGTCTGATTGTATTGGCTTACTTTTCATTGTGATTTTCCGTACTCTTTTATCCTTAACCATATAAGCACTTTTAAGAGAAAAAAGGATTGTTATTATAAAAGTACTATCCAACTATCATATATCAAAAGCTCATATAAAGTTTTATCTTATTTTCACTTTATAACAAATACACTTCAGACTGCCTTTTATGATAAAGTTGCTTTTAAATCAAATCTATGACCTCAGACTTACCTGTGTGTTTCAGAGAGTCAGCAAGCAATGAAAATTTGCCTCCGATAATGCAAAGTTTAGAGGTTCTTCATTTGGGCTACAATGGAATTTGTAACTTAGTCCAGCTACAACTTAACAGACTAAGAAACTTAAAATTCCTCTTTCTACAGGGTGAGTAGACATGCTATTTATAAATCCTCTAAACGGACTGGGTTACAATCTTGCTCTGATAAGCAACTGTGAGCATCAACATCTACTCTAATGATGTCTAATGTCAGTGGACAACAAGAATTTATAATCACAGTTTTTCTTTAGTTTAACTGCATGTTATCAGATAGCATTTTTTAAACTGCATATACTCATTGTACTTGGTAGTGTTATATTGGGACATTTTCATGCAAGCACATGCTATAAGCTGAATATATTCTCTACTTCCCTTGTCTCCTCCTTCTGCCCCATTAGTCATCCCTTTGTTCTCTTAGGTGGTTTCACTTCCATATATGAAATTTGTTTTCCTGAGACTGCCTTAATTAATGTGATTATCTCCAGGTGTATGCATTTTCTTGCAAAGAACATAATGTTGTTGCTCTTTATGACTGAAAAAAAAACCCACTTTATTTCTTTATCCGTTTAGCCATTTCTCTGCTGTTGGACACCCGGGGGTGGGCAAGAAGAAATAATTGAGGTTCAGTGTGGCTAAATAATGTGCCCAGATTTGCACAAGTGTGCTATGATGACCTGCTCTGTCTGACTCTAAAGCGTATGCATTTCTGATCCAGAGTGAATAGCAGGATATGTAATAACAATGGCCTCGCCCATGGAGGCATCAATAGAAGTGCTAGTCTAAAAGGGAGTTGTGAAGGGGGAACTATTAGGACTAAGCGACTGATTAGATACCACAAAAGGAGAGGAAAACTAGTCCGAGATTATTTTGCAGCTGAATTAAGAGATTAACCAGGTGGGTTGCCAAGGCTAGATGAAGTTGTTTGAGGAAAGGCTGCCCATTTGAGGTTAGAAAAAAATCGGTTTGTGCTACAATTTTGAGACATAAAAATATATGTACCCTTCTAGCTTTAAAAAAAAACATTTGATAATATTTAAATGAGGGTGGGTAGATAACCTTTGATTCTGGAAGCTGGGGCTCACGCAGCATGTCATACCTATTTAGGAAATGAGATCAGTCAGGTTGAAGGGCTGGACAACTTGGTCGTCCTTCAGGAGCTGGTCGTCGACCACAATCGCATCCGAGCATTTAATGACAGTGCTTTTGCTAAGCCGAGTGCTCTGCTAACACTTCATCTAGAGGAAAACAGGCTGCGAGAGCTGAGCAAATTGCAGACTCTGGTGAAACTGGAGAAACTCTTCCTGGGATATAATAAAATCCAGGTAACATTATTTCGGGTTTTTGTCGTTTGAGGTTTACATGCTTGAAGTCTTCTGTGATCTGAATATAAAGCTCCCAGATACACCAATTCAAATGTTTTGAATCTATGTACCAGTTCTGTATCAGGCATATGGCAAGACACGTACTGTACTGTGTTGCAAAGAGGTTTTCACCACTTGTAACCTGTACCCACTCACTAATGTTAGTTTACTTTAAAGCTGGTCTCATCAACCCTCTCTCCTAGTGCACACTTACTCCTCATGCTCTTGGTCTAGGCTGTCTCTGGATCTCTGCAGACCTCCTCTGGTCCTTTAACCCTGGCTCGTGTCCCTGGTCTACTTGGCATTTGTATATATCTCAGTGACCTGGCTTTAACACTGCAGCTCTTCCCACTCGTAGCTCCCTTAGGCAGGATCTTGTTTTATGTCCTAAGATTTTAGCTGTTGATTTTTGGGTACAGCACCCACTGTGCCTTCTTAGACTGTCTCCTGAGGTAGTATATAGTTATGGGAGTTGACACAACTTGACAGGGCTTGAGTTTGTCTCAGAGTTTTGGTAATTAGTTCTAGAAACCTAATTGTCAACATTGCTGCTACTATCTATGCTTCTAAGACAACTTCAAAGCCAGACTGAACTGTACACTCCCCCTGCAAAAGCAGAACCTGTGCCCATCTTGCCCATGTTTTTATCAGTATAGCATATGGTTCATGGTAGACACATGACAAATATTTGTCCGAGGCTCTATTTGCTACCGTTCATGAAACCTTTTCTGGGATACTATGAAAGTTCTTTCCAAGGCTAGATAGAAATCATAAGCAATGTCTCATTTAACTTAGGAAGTAGGAAGCACTGAGAAAAAAAGTGTACACCTGATTTATCCATATTCAAACACCAATCTGAGGAAAGCCTGCCCAAACTGGTAGTGATCTTTCTGAAACTTTATTCAGAAGAAATAAAAGTTGGGAAAATGTGGTTATTCTATGTGCAATGTTTCTGGGTAACCGTAAGTGAGCTGCAAAATGAGTCTAAGCTAAGGAGCAGTTCCTTAGGGGAGCATGTGTTCAGTGTACCCAAAGCTCGGGCTTAAAGAAGCCCAACAAGTAACAAACGAAACCTCCTTACATTCAGCAATGACCTTATCTGGTACTGAGTTATGCTTATCATTTCAATAATAGTTGAGGCCTTGGACATCTTACTGGTTTCTTGGATCCTTTCTTTCCACACCACGCAGGCTATTTAGCTCAGAATAAAAGACGCAGTCTCCAAGAGAGAGTTTGTGGGGTGGTCTCAGAGTAGGCGTATTTTGTGAAACATTTCCATTTTCTACTTAAGCTTGTGTGGCATCTTATCAGAGGCCATGTCTTGTAATTCCAAAGGTTCCAAGTTAATTGGGTGTAAGCAGTCCTTATCCAGAGAGACCTGTTAAGGGAATCCCAAAGGTGAGGTCCTTCCTAGAAAATGCCATTGCTGTTTGCCAGGGCACCCAGTTACTAGCATACTTAAAGGAGCTTAGATCAAGTAACCACCTTTTCCCCAGGATGCCCTTGCTCATTTGCCCACACCCTGCTCCCCATAAGGGAGGGAAGTGATAGTAGATCGGCCTGGTGTGACAGCTTCACTCCTCAGCAACTTGAACAGTTCCTTAGTCCAGTTTATTATCAAAATTTAGTACAGCTGTATAGCAACCTTTAATTTCACAGGAGGTCATGCACACGTCACTGAAGGAAAGACTGAGCTTAATTTTTTTTTTTTTTGAACAACTTCAGCCCCTTATTTCTATCCTGGAAATGGTATTCTTCATCAGGTTTAGATGGATTGTTTTACCACTGAGCTTATGCCGATGGTTGGTGTCATCATACCTTAATGTGACCGTATACCATTAACTGGAGGGGAACTCTAGGAAGTAAGAGGGAGATGGAATCGTAGTTGAATTCTGAAGCCATGCTCTTTCAAAACCTTTGCTGTCTATTCAAATCCTCTTTGTGGGGAAATGATTTTTGTCTCTGGATTCATAGCAACTTGGGCAATCTGATACCAGCATTAATTCTACAAACGAGCAATCAAAGTAAAATCTCTGGGTTAGCCAAGAACGATAGGACAAGAGGGGGAAAAAAACCTACGAAAAATTTAGCATAACACTAGTAATGCATATAAAAGTAGATGCAGACTCTCGACCTACAGGCTATGGTGTGGAGCTTCTGACTTTGTCAATATGACCAATAATGTAGACTGAGAAAGATGTGGCCTTTTGTCTTACTTCTAAGAATGATGAAGATTTCGACTTACGGTCTCACTAAGTGATGTCTCTGTCTGACATCCAGATTCTCTGTGTACTTTTATACATCTGAGCATATAATGTAGGCAAAACACAGACACATAAGATATATATTTTTTAAATTTTGCCAAAACGACAGCACTGCCAACTTTCACTGATGTGAAATGAATAATATTAATAGTGCTATCCAGTGGGAGGGCAAAATCTAACCAGAGAAACCATTTTTATCTGTCTATCTTTCACAGCTACTGTATCAGAGTACAGCCCAGTATCACAGGTTCTTCTATTATTAAGGTCGTGATCTAAGCCCTAGTGTGGCTTATAACTCTTCCCAGAAAAAGGTTGTTCCTATTTTGCAAGTCCTGCTGTATGGCTCATTTTCCCACGTTACGGAGCTGTCTTTGCTAGTCACGTATTAGGAGTCAAAAGTCATCATTCGGGTTCACTTCAGAGGATCCAATTGTGAGAGCTACCTGCAACCTAAAACTTGTATCAGACTACTTTGGTGTGGTTTAATGCCAGGAGATATTAGCTAACCAGATGATAATTCATTGCCTTTTACGCAGGATATTGTAGAACTGGAAAAACTTGATGTTATCCATTCTCTCAGAGAGCTTACTGTCTATGGCAATCCGGTGAGTATTTAGCTTTTTAACTTATTAATTTCCCAATTGTTGTATGTAATTGACTTGATCTTTCCATATACATAGCTAGTTAACCAAGCACAGTCTTTGGGTTAGTGCTGTCTCCACATGATGATACTGCAAACTGTCACTGTCAAATGTAAGCGTGTTTGTTTAACACCCTGCACCACACCCGTTGGCTTGCCTTCCTATCGATGTTCCCATAATATTACGCTGGGTTAATTACAACGCTGGGTTATATCATCCTAAGTCTTGTTAGAGCGTTTCTACTTGTTCTCCTTTTCTGACTCTTCTCATTAGATCCTTCACTTCCTCGATGCTTTTGCTCTTTTTGATACCTTACACTTCTCTGTGAATTTTAGGAAGCAAATTAAGTTAAAGGAAACTCTTGTTGATGTCTTAATTGGAAACAGACTTTTTTAAAGATAATTAGGGAGACATTTGTCCCTTTTCTTATTGGGATCTTTGAAAGGATCCACTAAAGAGCACCGATGCCCGTTTAACATCTAAGCCAACTGAAGCACGTGACAGTGAAAAGGTGGCCTTGAGTTTGGTGTGTTGAGTATTCCAGGAGAACCCAACACAAAAGAACTGACAACAGAAGGCAGAAGGCTGAGAAAGCAGTTAGGCAGACAGATGCAGGGTTTCAGGAAGCATGCCAGAGCAGCAAGACCAGTAAGGCAGAGAGAGAGTGTGTTATATGACAGCTGAGACAGATGGTCTTTCTTCCAAGCCAGAACAGCCCATTTGAAGCTAATTATCAAAGAGGTCAGACATATTCCTGTTGTTGGTGGCATCCAGATCCAGTCAGGAAGTTTCACACATCGCTCTAATGACTTTGATTATGTATATATAATGCTGGGAAACTGTGTGGGGAAGTGGGTCAGGACTGCTCAGGAACTATTGCAGGGCTTGATGACAGTGATCAGGTCAGGCTGGACTCCTACCCTGAAGTGCCAAATAGGCATTCTGATGAGTTACAGAAGTATGTGATCTGATTAAGAAGGACCAGGAACTCCTGAAGGAAACCTATCTACGGGGGAGGAGAGACCTCCTGGAAGAGTCAGCGTCTTCCAGTGATAACCTTCTTTCCAGGAGAGAAGACAGGAGCCATGCATGTATTTGCTTGCCTTAGTGGAGAGGAGCAAAGAGGTTGGCGCTGCCATAGTGCTGGGTGGTAGTGGTTTGGTTCTTCCACCAAGAAGAGCATGGCAATAAGTAGTCCTCTCCAACTTGCAGCGTTCCTCTTTCCTACTCATGAGTACATAGTATCAGTTATACATTTCAATCAAAATTGAGAATGTTCTTGAGATGCGGAGGTTATCAGTGGGTTCTCGCTGACAGGAGCAAGAAACTATGGTGTGCTGTTGTGTAAGATGTAACTACAAAAAAAAATGACTGCTTGCTTTGTGTCTCAAAAAGCAAGAAAAAAATTAAAATCTTTTCAATAAACAATGATAAATAGAGGTGTATTCATCTGATTACCTGAAGAATACATTTATCCAAATGCATGGGTACTCTGACACATAGAAACCATTAATATGTATAATTTTTGTTTTATGCATGTTTTAAAAATTAATCTAAAAATATTGCAGAAAGGATATTTACTTTCACATGAAAAGGATTTATAGATTTTTTTCCATAAAGACTTAAATCATTTTTGATAATATTTATTCTGTTGTTTTAACAGCTCTTTTAAATAATTTCTTTTTTGTATTCCAATTATTATAGTAGGATAAAGAAATTATGGCTTTTGCATATTGTTCTTTGTTTAGGCAGCTTTTCAAGCTGTTTTTAGTTCTAATGGCTTGTAAAACATTTTGGATTTTTTTTTCCTGTATACTATCATGCTATTGTAAATAATAGCTAGTATTTTCAATCTTCATGTATTTATTTCCTATATCTCTCTTGATGTGCTGATTAAGACCTCTAGTGAAGTGTTGTAGCACTTGATAATTGTTGGAAAGGGTTTTTTTATTTTATTAAAAGGTTGATCAGATGAAAAGAGATAGAACAGAGATAGAAGATGGATGGAGAAGGGAAGTTCTTTTGTGATGGTCCAGGGACCACACAATGCCAAAGGGAAAAACCTCCCTGTAGAGGTGGTGCAGTCCTGAAGTGAGAATTTCCCAACAGGACTGATGAGCTGCTCAGCCCAGCAGAGCTGAGGCGAGGTGTCCAGCTCTGCTTTGCCTCGCCTCTCCTTGCCTCACCTCACCTCCTGGAAATGATGCAGTCCTGAAGGGAGAGTACCCCAACAGGACCGAGGAGCTTCTGGCCAGGTGTCCCCAGTGTTGCAGCTCTATAGGGAAATATCCCAGGCGAGCTGTTCTTCTTTCTTCTGTTGCAACTCTGTAGGGAAATATTCCAAGTGAGCTGTTCTTCTTTCTTCTGTCCAGTGATCTCAGCAAGCCAGTGACTGCTTCTGCTACGAGAAGAAACAGTGAAAACTGAGGGATGCTCAGTCCTTTTTAAAGGATTCTGGAAGGGGTGGCGCTATCAACATGGCCTGCAATTGGTGCAATTTCTTTGGCCTGTGATTGGTGAAATTCTCAATCCAGAGAGGGGTGGGGCCCATCTCAGGGTCATTTGTGTTAGTTGGGACCACTTCTGTGCTGTTCTGTCAGGTTGGGGGACCACACAGCCAGCTGGGAGTGGGGTGTCTGGCAAGGGGGTACAGCTAAGGCAGAGCTTCCTTCAGAGGGCTGTGGAGGCTGATCATAGATGAATGTGGAAAGGCATGTCAGAGCTCTCCCCAGGGGGAACCTACAGGGCATGTCAGGGGTGAAGCTCTCCACAGAAGTGGGAGCCCCATGCTGTAGAATGGGGAGGGGAGCAGAACCCCCCAGAGGGATCCCTGGGCTGTGGGCTATGTCTGTGGTCAAAGGTAGGGAGCAGAGCTCTCCAGCGCAGAGCCCTGCTGTGGACTCTGCTTGTTGCAGAATCCTAACAATAATTTTAATGATTTCAAAAGAATGCTTCCAAGTTTGTAGCTGTACGCTGCTGTGTGGGCTCACCAAGAGAGATACAGAGGCATTTTCATAGACTCAAACCCTGCCAGACCTCAGCAGAGGGAATCACTGTCGTGGTCAGTGCCATACTGGACAGTGGAACCCTGAGCGTCTGAGTTCAGGTGTTTTTATTGATTCAGAACTCCTCAGGTACAGGTCATAAGCAATCAAACATCCCCCATAGAAATCCAACACCTGCAGACAATACAAAATGCCAAGGCCTGGATAGCCCTTCTCCTCAACAGTGAACAAAACAATTATTTTGAACAACCAAAAACAAACTTCTACAAAACAAGTTGGTTCTATTAGATATGATGTTTACAATGGATTGTGGGAAAGTAATGTTCAATAGTTTAAGGAAATGCCTTTCCAGTTCCAAACGGCTGTTTCATAACAAAGGGACATTGGGGGTTTTGACTGATTGATAATAGTTTTTTTTTTTTAATTTGTCGGCATAGTAAATAACATCAACAGACTTAGTAGATTCTTAAATTCTTAAATTCCTTGTGCAGATATTACTTGTTCTTGTTTTATATTTTACTGAATTCAATCTGATAATATTTAATGTAGTATATCTGTAGCTATGCAGATAAAAACTATAGTGCTATCTTTTTATACAATATATTTAAATATGGCATAATGTCCTTCGCTTTATAAGATTAATTTGGGAGAACTCCTTCTATTTCTAGTTTAGGGATTAACTTGAAGGCTCATATGGTCCTTGAAAAGTAATTAGACCTCAGCTCTAAAGCCTCTTGGTTTTTAAGTATTTTATAAGTTATAAGCTAGGCTTTAAATTGGTTACTCAAATTCCTTCATCCCACCATTTTTTCTGCTTTCACAGAAACTCATTTTGAGAAGTCAAATTTTTCTAGGCATTGTTCTTCTATCTAGACTCTTAACGTATTGCACCATAGTAAGCTCCAAATGTTCTTTTAAATCTCCACTGCGTCTATTTTTTTCACCCTTCTATGTCTGAGACTGTCAATTTGTGCTTCTGCTACTTTATCACTGAGAAATCTTGCTAGAGCCTTGTTTATAGGGTTTGATTTTTTTTCCCATTTTTTCTTTATCAAAGGCATTGTTGCTTTCTATTTCATTAACATCTATTCTCTATCATTTCCTTCTCTTAGTTTCTTGAAATTTCTCAAAGAAATTCTTAAGTTTCATATTTCTTAATGTTAATCATTTTAACTTCATACTAATTTTCAGTATATTTCTGAATTAGTAAGTCCTAGGTCACACTCTACTGCTCTAACAATGCTCTGCAAGTTTTTACATATGTTGCTTTTACTAATCTTCATATCTCAAAATCGTTTACTCCTCAAAAGGCTTGCTTTTCATTTGTGAATTATTGAGTACTGTGCATATGTTTTTATTCATTTTAAATCGATGGGGTGTTTCTAGTTGTAGCTTCATCATTTTCTTCCAGGGTTAGAGCATTTCAGTCAGAGGAAGCAGGCTCTACGTTTGCTGATATTTAAGAGAATTGCTTTGTAACCCAGAATGTGGTCAGCGATTTGTTTGGCTGTTGTACGTGTTAGAGGTCTTTCTCAGTCACTGAACATGCCCCTACCACATTCATTTCAAGCAGTTTGTTTGTTTTCTTTCTTTCTTTTTTTTATTTCTGCATGCTCTGGAACTCACCGCATAAACCAGGCTGGCCTCTTACTCATGGCAATCTTCCTGATTTAACCTCTGGAGTGCTAGGATCATAGGCATGTGCCTCCAGGCCCAGCTCACTCACTCATCTCCAAGAATTTGTTGTTCTTTGCCATTATAGACAGTGCTGTATTCTTTCTGTGTCAGGATTCCTTAAGATCACCACTACTTCAGAGATTTCCTGGAGAGACTCAGTGAGCATAATGTTTTCCTTGTGGTTAAGATCAATTGCAATGGCATAGTAAGGCTATATAACCCAGGATATGAGGAAGAGAAAGGTTGAATCCGCAGGAATCTGTATGTATACTTCCACTTGCTTTCTCTCCCATGGTGGGAACACGGAACACACTCTTCACTTAGTCATAAAAACGCCATCTCGTATGCGTTATGTTTTTATTCAAGGGAGCCCCTTAGAGACTTAGCATTCAAAAACTGGAAGTTGATTAAATAGGCACCCTTTTCAAATCAAGAACTGAAATTCCAAATTCCAAGTGGAAAAGTGGTTAAGTATGAATCTTACTATTTTTAGTAATTATCAAGACATAGTCAACTACCTTACCAACCAAGGCATGATAAGAACATTGCCAAGTCCAAGTACCAAACACCAGGAAAGAGCCATTCTTGCAAGCAGAACCTTCTAAAAGACAACACTCTCAGACCATTCTATTTAATCCTTTCTACCTACCTTTTTATGTACATATATAAAATTTTTTTAGAACAGGTTAACACTATGAAAAGATGGATCACACAGATCAAAGATGTTGAATTAAATGGAATTGGGACTTTTGAAAAATCTCACATAAACTAATTACTTAAAAAATGAACTTTCATATAATTTTACCCATGAGCTGAGATTTTTCTCTAGCTAATGGGTAGTACTACGAACTCAAGAGGGACAATAGTCTGGGTGTGATGACATACATCTGTGAGTCTTGCACTCAGGAGGTTGAGGCAAGAGGACTGTTAGTTCAAACCAGCCTGGGATACTCGGAGAGGGGAAAGGAAAGGGAGTACAGGAAAAGGGAAAGGGAGGAAAAAGCAAAGGAGAACGACTAAACCTCTGAACAGTAGCCTTAGTTTAAAAATATTTTCTATTTCATTTGCTGTTACAGAAGATTGAGAAATCTTCCAAGAAAAAGTTTCTGCCTATACATCTGATATTGTAAAGCAGCTGTTATGTGTCGTCTTTGCACCCTTTCCCAAACTGCCTTCTTTTGAAGGTTTTTTTTTTATTTTTTTTAACGAAAGTGATCTGGGGAATAACCTATTATTTTACCTTTCTTTAGATTTGTAGAAAAATGGTACATCGCCATTTGCTCATATTCCGCCTGCCTAATTTACAGATGTTGGATGGAATTCCTATAAGTCCAGATGATAAGGCAAAGGCTGAGTTTCATTTTACTGAACTACAAACAAAGAAAAATTTGGTAACTGTGCTGTTTGCACTTTTCTTTTTACTATAGAGTACTGTAAGTGATCGTATATCATGTACATTTTGGCTTAAATGTTGGTTAATGTTTGGCATATGTGGTTCTGTAAATTATAGTATTTACTTAGTGACTACTATCAAAGTTTTTCAGTACCTCAGATGATACTAGAAGGTAAAAAGAAAACTGGGACATGCCATTTTTATAGAAACTAACTATACAATTGCTTCAATTTAGGCAGAGAGGAAAGAGGGGAATTTTCATTTCAACTTTCTAGACTGTATAGTTCATTTAACAGAGATGTGTGCTGCTATTCTTACAGGTTTGCAGGGTTACTGGGCTCTTTACCCATGAGCCCTAAAATGTACAAAATTATAGACTGAGGAAACAACAGAAACGGGCTTTTAGGAACTTCTTTCATTAGCCACTTCTGTTTGTTCATGATCATCCTCTAAAGACTAAATTTTACACAGAAAGACAATAGCTTTTTAACAGAAATGTAGAATTATTAGAGTTGAGCCTTTGCAAAGTTTAAAGAAGAGACAGGAGCAGGGAGGAGAACTGGTTGAGACTTTTAGGGTGATCTAAGAGATGTTACAAAGACCTGGAGCAGGTGGGAGGGTGGACATGTGATTGAACCTTTAACATAGCCAGGAGCAACAATCCAAGGACATTAGAGTCAAGGAACCAAGGTCACATTAAGAACATGATCTTCACTTGGGAGGCAGAGGCACGCAGATCTCTGAGTTTGAGGCCAGCCTGGTCTATAGAGTGAGTTCCTGGAGAGCCAGGACTACAGAGAGAAACCCTGTCTCAAGAAAGAAAGAAAGAAAAAGAAAGAAAGAAAGAAAGAGAGAGAGAGAGAGAGAGAGAGAAAGAAAGAAAGAAAGAAAGAAAGAAAGAAAGAAAGAAAGAAAGAAAGAAAGAAAGAAAGAAAGAAGAAAGAAAGAGAGAGGGAAAGAAGAAAGAAAGAGAGAGGGAAAGAAAGAAAGGAGAAAGAAAGGAAGGAAGGAAGGAAGGAAGGAAGGAGAGAGAGAAAGAGAGAAAGAAAGAGAGACAGAAAGAAAGAAAGAAAGAAAGAAAGAAAGAAAGAAAGAAAGAAAGAAAGAAAGAAAGAAAAGAAAGAAAGAAAGAAAGAAAGAAAGAAAGAAAAGAAAGAAAGAAAGAAAGAAAGAAAGAGAAAGAAAGAGAAAGAAAGAGGTAGGGAGGGAAGGAGGGAGGGAGGGAGGGAGGGAAGGATGGAGGGAAGGAGGGAGGCAGGGAGGAAGGAAAGAAGGATAGATAAAAAAGAATAAGAAAAAAAACCCAGGATGTTGAAGGAGAAAAGGTGAGGTTTCTCCTGACAATGCCCTCGCAGTAGGGCTCTTACTCAGCTCCTGGATTAATATCTGCTGATGGACAGGTTCTCCTCAGGCCCTTCATAAAACAAGCATTTCTCATCTTAATCACCTCTCCTTGCTTTACTTCTCCCTTTTGCAATAGAATCACATACTCATAGACAGATGGCTTTGTTTCTTCAAAAACCTGCTTTGTGGTTTTATATGAAGTCAGCAGATGAAACAGATTCAAATTTTAAATTATGATTTCCATGCTAATATTAAAACCAAATTCAACCTTTGAACAACCAAATGATAAAAAGTAATCATTTATTCACACACTGTCAAACTATATGTGGGATCTTAAAGAAATCTATAAAGGCTGGAGAAATGGCTCAGCAGAAAAAGCAGCAGCACTGGCTGCTCTTACAGATGTCCCGGATTCAATTCCCAGCACCCACGTGGCAGCTCACAACTGCCTATACCTCCTGTTCCAGGGAATCTGACATCCTCACACAGATATACATGCAGGCAAGACACCAGCATACATAAAATAAATGAATGCATAAAATATTTTTAAAACCTTTAAAATACAGGAGAAAAGATATAAATTTAGGGAAACTATGTAAGAAAACTAATTTTTAAATCTGGGCAACTCATTGTCTTCAAATTTTATCCATATCTTTAAATTCATGCTGTTGCTAAAGAAACCAGAAGAAGAAATTATAGGCGAAATCTTAAAGGATAGTCAGATAAAATGTTAATCTAAGACCCTTGCTTGGAAAATGGCCTTGACCAGGCATGGTGGTGTGCACCCCTGTAACCACAGCACTCAAGAGACAGGAACATCAGTTCAAAGTCATCCTTGGCAGAGACTACCTGAGATCTTGCCTCGAAAGAGGCAGGGATTTCTTCTCCATCAAATATATACACATTTAAAATTTTGTTAAAGGATAGGTGTGTATTCTTTGTTTTGTTTTGTGGTGCTGAAGGGCAAACACAGCTCGTGTGTTCTACCACAGTATCCTACTACTCTGATACAATTTTATCCCTACTTACAATTCTTAATGACTCCTTGACTTTTTAACTAACTCCAATATTTAAAAATTAATCTTGATATATTTTGAGAAAGATACTTCTAGAGTAAACTAAAGTATCTATAGAGACCTTGAGGTTCATGGTTGTTCTATGTTAATAATAAAAAATAGTTTAAGCAAAAGAGTTTCTAAAGGTTAAAAAGAAGTTTTGAGTTCTAACCACTGATATAGCTAAGAGTACTAATACCATGTACTCAGATTATTGTCATAGACTTCACTCTTTCAAAAGAGAACAAATCAGATGGAATTCAGTTCAGAGATTAAACCTTCTTTCCCTTTCTTTATCTTCAACCCATCTCTTGGAAAAAAAAAAAAAAAAAAGCAAAAGCAAAAAACACATGCCCTGTGAAACAGTTTTCTGTTGCTCTTGCATCAAATGATCACAAATTCACTGGCCTAACATAGTGCATGTTGATTGTCTTACAATCTGGAAGTCACAGATCTGAAACTGGGTCTCAGACGGAAGCATTGGCTGGGCTGTGTTCCTTCTGGAAGCCCTGGAAAGGAGCTCGGTCCGTGTGCTTTCCAGTTTCTAGAAGCCACCTTGACTCCTGGCCCTCAGCCAGCAGGGCCATCCCTCCCACCTCTGCTTCTGACACCACTCTGCTCCTTCCCCCACTCTGACCCTCCTGTCTCCCTCTTTTTAGATAATCCAGAGTATTCCTCCCACTTCAAAGCCCTTACCTCAGCCACACTTGCAAACTTCTTTGCCGTGTAAGGTAAGGTCTTCATAGGTTCAGGAGACGAGGCTAGTTAGGAGAAGGTGCTTCTACCACACCGCTTGTGTGAGGCTCCCAGAGGCACTCACAAGAACTGCTGTTTAGTTAAAACATAGATGCTCTGTTTTAAAGTAACATTGCTAAATTTTAAAGCAAATAATCACTTATAATAACTTTAAAATGCCATTTTTTCATATATGATTTTTAAATTGATTTAATTTATCAAAGGATATGTGAACTCAGACTTCAGCATTGCATTCATTAGAGTTTGCTTGTGTATTTTTTCTCATAATTTCTAATTTTCCATTACTCTGCTATAGCATTATAATGATTTATTCAATGTAACTATTCTTGCCTTACGAACAGTGCCATATGAAAGAATTTAACTATCTTTTTTATGTTACATCAGCAAAGATCTTATTTAAAATTATTCTTGATCCATCTATACACAGTTAAATAAATGAAGTACTTAAAATTGTTGTTTTACATAAAGAGTATTTTAAGATTCAATAAGAACTCTGACTTTCATGGCTAGAACAAAACTGAGCCTTTGTTCCTTTTAGCTCTTCAGAAGAAACAAGCATAGAAATGATTTTCTCAGTTCAGATTTCATTTTGGTTGATGCTGTTGCTTCTTTTTAACAGCAGAGGGTGAAATAAAACTCTGTTTACACTAAACTCTAAACATGTTAGGGTTGGGTTTTGTGAGAGAAGTTGACAGAAAGAAATTCCCACAAATGAACTGTTGGGACTTGGAACTGCACAGAATTAGTAAAAGGACCTCGGTGCCCACTCAAAGCTACATTCTTAATAATGCTTCCTGAAGTCAAATAGCAAAGGGCTACATCTTTAAATAAGTTGAACCATATGTGCAGAATTCACAGTCTTGCTGAAAATAGAGCAGTCATATATTTATGCAGAAAGCAGTTTGGTTCCCAGCACCTACATGGTGGCTTACATCTACCTATCTGTAATTCCAAAGAGTCCAACACTCTCTTCTGACCAGGTATGCGGGTGGTATATAACCATACATACATACATGCAGGCAGACACTTATACACGCAAAGGAAAAATAAATATTTGAAGAAAGAAAAGGGGCCATTGAAAAGGAAGCATCTTCTCGTGTTCACAGTTTTTCCCTACTAAGAGCTTTTGGAAGTAGGATGGGCCATAGGAGCACTGGCTTCTAGTGATGAGTATAATGTAGTCCACATAGTTCTGAGAGAAGTCAACCCTGAGCCTGCAGGGGTCTGTTCTATCTGTATCACAGAGGTAACAATCCTGAGCTTAGGCAAGCATGTGAAAGTACTTTTAAGTTGATTGTGCAGTGGGGCTTGGGATGAGGGATGAACCTATTTATCTGTTTCAGAGGTACTGTGTTCTTACCTGTTTTATTTTATTGTGTAGTTCGTTCCTGTCATCAACTCTCCTACGGATAGCGGATCATTCTGCCACGTGAAAACTTCTCCCCTTAAAATAACAAATGTAATTCTGCCTGCTGGATTTAACCATTTCTTGGGACCTGACTTCACCTTAACTCCTGAAGTTGAAGGTATTTTTACAAAGAGTTTCAGAGAGAATGTAAAAACAAACAAACAACAGCAACAACAATAAAAAAAAAAGCAAAAAAGCAAAAAAAAAAAAAAACCTCACTTGAAATAGGAATCTCAGTTGGCTCCTAAAGTTACTTTAAAATCCATGGTTTAGTTTGAGTCCTTAGTTTCACACATTTTGGCAAGGTTTCTGTGGCCGTGCGGATTTCAAAAGCTATAGTTTGTTTTTTTTGTTTTGTTTTGTTTTGTTTTTTAATTCTACTTAACCACTCATGAGTTGTGACTGACCTGCTCTTACAGTGTGACAAGAGTTTTCTGACTTCTTTCAAAGATTTCACATTGTCTGCACATCACAGTGAACAACTACCAAAAGCAGTTCAGTGGTGAGTTCTGCTGAGAGTAGAAATGAGAAAATTTAAAGCACAACAGAATCTTGTAGTCATACAGAGTGTCTTACAAAAAGACAGTGCATTTTACTCGGGATTGTCAGTGAACTCACAAAGCTCGCACCAGCGAAGCGTGAGAGCCAGGGCTTCAGGGGATAGACTGTGCTGAAAGAATAGGATGTGGAGAATGTTTCATTTAGTATATTCCTTTTAAATGGGGTTTAGAATAAGCATATTCCCCAACTGCAGACCCTCAGTACTCTGTTTTAGAACAGTCGGAAATAGTGTTCCGGCTTGAGAATCTCTCCCCTTCCTTTTTTTTAACTTGCCCCTGTGTTGAAAATCACCACAGTAATTATAAAATTATCTAGGAGCCTACCTACTAAGATTACCATACATGGCTATAATATTTAACGGAAAGACTGTTAAAAGAAGCCAGGGGCTGGTGAGGTAAAGGCACTTGCCGACCTGAGCTTGGTTACCAGGACCCACATGGTGGAGGGAGGGAGCCACTCCTGAAAGTTGTCCTCTGAGGAGCACACACACACACACACACACACACACACACACACACACGTAAGAAATAGACTCAGCATAATTTATTGTTGTGGTGTTTATCTTAGTTTTCATATTTCTACATGCCATAAGTAAGATTCTAATCATAATAAGGATTATTATGTTTTTGTTCAAAAGATTCAACTACATTCACAACTGGACCTGTCAAATTGTTCGTAGTCTCTTTTTGAGAGTTTAGCATTGCCTTTAGGGGTGGTGATTTGGTCTTCCTCCTCTCCCCCTACCCTCCCTTTCTCATGCGTTCAACCCTAGTGTCATCCTTGTGACTCCCATTTCATATATCTTTTTCAAGATTTACCATGCAGCTTTTCTTTAGGATTTTCTGGGGGAAAAAAAAATCCTTACCCTGCCATTTTCTGATTACACTGTTCAAAGTCTTAGTTTGAAAAGTATACTCCCTTTATGTGGGCATTTCCTACCACAGCACATAGGTCTGAATGTCTACATTTTTTTTGAATACCTCTAAAGGATCAAATTGACCAGTTTGCAAAAACTTAAGCCACACTAAGTGTTAATAGTACATGGAAATTGTATAAGGATCTTTGTTTTTCTTCGGGGGTGGGGGAGGTTGTTTGGTTTTTGAAACAGTTTCTCTTTACAAAGCTGTGACTGTGCTGGTACTCACTGTGTAGGCCAGGCTGGCCTTGAACTCACAGAGGAACCACCTGCCTCTGCCTCCTGAGTGCTGGGATTAAAGGGATGCACTACCAGGCAAGGCTTGTATGCTCTGAAGAAGGCTCTTGCTATGTAGCCCAAACTGGACCCCAAGCTCTCCATCCTCCTGCTTTGTGCGTCTCCATTCCCAGCACAATTTTATATTTTTATTTGAAATTTGGAATTCACATTATAAAACTGCATACATATTGAGCTTAGGGGCAACCTAACTTTACTGCTTAATGCTCCTTACTCCTTTATAACCTATAACTATCTGAATTCCTAATTTCAGACAAAAAAAAAACAAGAATAGAGGCATTCTGAAAAAATAATCCTCGGAGCAGCCACACAGAAATAGCTTTCGGCAACTCAGAGGGGTAATCCCTCTCCACCTCTTTTATCACACCAGAATATTACATCTCCAACTGCACAAATGCACCAGACCCATCAAGGTGAAGGAAGGTAAACTATCTGCGTGTTGCTAACGTTCTTCGCCATTTACAAGCTCTCCAGATTTGCTAACCACGTCCAAGAATGGTGACTGTCGCCTTATAATATTAAGAGCTTACTGTGCTCACTGGGAAAAGCCTCTTAGCATAGCACCTTCTTTTGCACATGCTCATAGATTTGTATAATAATTCAAAAGGTTTAAAATGACAACGTTGAACAGTGATCCAAAGACCGGAAATACTCACTAGCGAGAAAACATGGAAATAATAAAACTACAGAGCAAGCCCTTTCGTGTTCCCTCCCGCCTGGCTGAGCGCGCAGAGTGCGTGGTGCAGTTCACCTGTGTTTTGAATAGCAAATAAATTCAACACTCTGAAATCGTGAAGGCAGAGAATTGTGTAAATGTTCCAATCTTTCTTAAATCCCCCCTTATCTTGCCTCCAATGTTGACTCACCCCCAGCCCAACTCAGTCCCGAGAAACCCCTTGGTGCTCACTTAGAGTATACTCCTCTGCACACCACCACCGGGCCTGAGTTTTCCAAGAAAGACCCCCCCACCCCCACCCACACACACCACCTTCACTGTAGCTCTACCCCGGCAGCCCCAGCTCGCTGCACAGACTCCCTTGCTATAGCTGTTTATTGTGATGTGTGGTTACTTGCTGTAGTCAGCTGCTTGGGTGAATCTTCAGGCTGACATAATTTCTGAAATAGTCAAAACGCGACCACGTCCTCCATATTGTGTTTGGGAAGCTGAACGCATACACCATGCAGAAGCTGCTACTGCAGAGTTATCTCCAGTCATGAGCATGAACCAGCGAGCATTTATTTTATCAGTCATGCAAAAACTGACAGTAGTCAGGGAAAAACCTTACGTTACTGCCGTGGCTAAGGCACTTCAGTTTCCTACGTCTCCCTTGACAAATCTGACTTGACACCATTGGACTCAAACTTGATTATTTTAGTTACTTGCCCCAGTTTCTATTTTATAACAGACATGGACTACTTATTATTAGCGTGCCACAATCTGAGAAGACAAAATTGATAGAACATGAAACGAAGTCTAGAAATCCAAATGTCTGCTTCTGGTGTTAGAAGCAGTTAGTTACGAAATCTCATCATGACCCTTTGTTGAATAGCTACTTGTTTAGAATTACATGAAACTGAAACATTTCTCACCAAGCACAACCATTACTAAAGCATGGTGAGTTTTGCGAGTTGAGTTTTGCCACCAGTTATGTTTAGGGCTGTTCTTTGTGGAGGAAAGAAAGAAAGATCCTTAACCAGAGCGACTGTCAAACTTGCCTAGCAATCAATGCAAAAAGCAGACATCGATGCTAGTTCCTAAATGTACCCAACTGTGGACACTGTTGGTTCCTCTTGTCAGAGGGAGAGCAGACTCTCACTTCCTATGTATACAATTGTGTCCGTGGTGATATAATTTTACAAGCAGCTTCAGGCTAAAAAAATTTTACAAGCAGCTTCACGTTCAAACTGAGTTTTGACCTTTACTACTTATATTTAATTAGAAATTTTGTTAAATTGTTATACTGTTTAAAACAGCACAAAACAATCCAAAATGGGTTTGACCTTGGTTATTTGTTAAATGAAGTTATTTAAAATAATGACTGATGGACTGGAGATACGATTCAGTTGGGAGAGTGCTTGACTAGCCTAGCATGCACAGAGTTCAATCCCTATCCCTGCGTAAATCATGGTGGTACATAGCTATCAGGGCATAGAGGCAGCAAGATCAGGAGTTCAAGGTCATCTTTGGTTATATAGTGAGTTTGATGTCCACCTGAGCTACAAGAGACCCAGTGTCAGTAAAAATGATGACTAAGTCGTATTTTGATATAAATAGGCTTCACGATGCAGAAAGTACCCTATATTCAAAGTAACGACTCCACGTTGCATAGAATTTTTATATTATTACAATGGTCCTTGTATAAACATAAGGAGTTTTTTTTTTTGTTGGGGGGGGGTTTCCGGCTGTTCGTACCTTATAACCCACCTGAGAGTATTTCCAAAGGCATTTGGAAACTTTCATTCCAGAATGAATGCAATAACTTCGTGCTCTTTACTCTTTAAATGCTGTCGTTTGTAATTTAATCATGTGATATTTTAAATTTCAAACCTAATTACAGATTGATTTTACACGTCTTAGTGTGTGGTTTTTAAACAGCTATTTCACATTCAGGGCCTTTGTTCAGAGAACAACTCGCAGTTCTTAACATGCCCAGAAGGTGGCGCGGTTGCACCGCAGTCCGACATCCCAGTGTATGATGGTGTGCTCAACATGAAATCAGGACTCTGTTAGTTATTTCCTTTTATGATTATAAATGGATATCAAGCTTTTATAACATGTGCCTTTTAAAAATACTAAAACAAATAAGTGTAATGGGTCCTCACTTGGGAAAAGTGTTCAAGAGCAGAAAAACATAAGACAGAAACAACTTACACCACAATCAATTTAACATGGTGGGATTGTTTTTTTCTCCTGTGGATTTATCATAAATGTGTTTTATTTTTATGTTCATTTTCCTAAATCTGGAGATATTGTATAAAAGCTTAAATTACATCTGAAGTTCTTTCTTGAAAGTAAAACATTTTAACACATGATTTGATAGTCACACAAAGAACAATAAACACGAGTCTAAGCATTGCTTGGCACAGAATGCAGTGAACACAGACGTAGCCTTCAGTAGCCTTTTCATATAAGTCATGGTGCTTTTATATGAAGGCAATAAGGGAGTGATTCGGAACATGACAGCAGATGTCACCAACGTGACGTCACACTTCCCGTGGGACCGTCAAGTAGGTTTAGCTGCCTGTTATTCACAGGCAGTACTTCTGTCTCCATCCCATTCCTGTCTGACACAACAGATCAAATATCATGGAATGTCAGTGACGTCTGTGCAGGAGTGACTTCAGGCGTCCTCTACCCCGGCCCACATTCTGAAGGGCTTATCCTAACAGTCCTATTAGATGGGCGTGGTGTGTACTACTGCTTCAAAGAATCTGAACCTAGATTTTTTTCAACTCCAAATTCATTGCTTTTTCAAATACACATGGATTGGCCATTGATAATTATGTGCTGTTCACCCAGGAGTTGTGTTAGCTTATTATACAGCTAATGTACATAACGACTATAAACTTTCTCATTCTCTTCCAATATATTCTTAGCTTGGATAAAAAGTATAATTTCTACAGTATGAATATTATCTCTTCGTTCTCAGTAGATACCTTGATAGACATATTTTGAGTGCACTCAAATGCATTATGACTTAATTTTAAGTTCCACCAAACAACCTGGAATGTAAGAAATTAACACATCTTAATTACAGACTAGGAGTCTACTATGCTGAATTGGAAAGAGACGATGGCAAGCCAATCTTCTGGTATCTACATAAGATAATTAACTGTAATTATAATTGCTCAGTAAGGATCTTGTTGCTTACTCCTATTTTATAGCCCTAGATTCTTCTATTAACTATGACTGTGAATATTTTTGTCTAAAATGTACATGATGGCCTGTATGTAAATTTGTACACTGCTTGTATGTTTATAGGCACTAATGACTAGATTTAAAGTAACCCTATATATGTGACATGCATGTTGTTACTTACCCATAATCTATCACACATTATGAAAAGCATTCAATGTTTTAAAATATTAGAACTTAATTACAGCTTCTCTTAAATATTACTGGCAAAAAGGAAATAAATTATTGTCAGTTCTCAACAAGTAGAGGCAGGTCCTGTGGCCAAATTCCTTTGTTTTTTTAGGGGACTCAAATCAAGTCAGTTTGTTTATGGACTATAAACTGATTTTTCATCGGAAAAAGTTGCCTCTGGAAAAACCTCAGAGGTTCCAGACAGCCTCGAAGCTCTTAATTGTTTCCTGTTCATCTTCTTACACTTTCCTTCATTATTAAAATATTTCTAAAAAAAAAAACCCACACTGAATTGCTATTTAAGTTCACAGCTGCTTTTTAGAACTGGATTGGTCAGGAACACCAATAGTTATAATAGTTATTTTACTAAAGATAATCTGCTTCTACACATTTTTATTTTTTAAATATCAGTTATGCCATGATAGCATCAATCTCTTAATTTTAATTTAGCTTACTTTGTAAACTATTCAGATGACACCTCTCAGATTCAACTTAACACACGTTCATCTCAAAATTCTGTCTTTGTATCGACATTTGCTTATAACTAATTAATGATTTAATGAGAAAAAGCTATAAACATTTGTAACCTAAAAATAGAATAGCTAGTCAAAGAAATGTAGAAATATCTTTGAAAGTATTAGTTACCTGAAATTGAATGACTTACCTTCCATATTTTATTGGGCTTCACCTTAACTATATGGTCTTTTAATTCAACATAAACCCTTGTTTATCAGCATTGTCCTATTCACATACAGTCCAATGACTGTAGTCTGGGAACGTGAACAGGAAAGAGGGAAATGAACATTAGAGCACACTTTCTTTTCTGGTCCGCCCGTAACCAGGACAATATTTCCATGTGTTCTGCGTGAAAAGTGCATCAAGATAACACTTTGGTATGTTTTTAAATGAATTACATCTTTACTAGAAAAAAAGACTGTAAACAAGCGCAAGGTATTTTCCTGAGAATTAAAATGTATGATTTTGCAGTTATGTAAACGTAAACCCATAATTCTGCATTTTCTTCTGGTATTTAATTTTATAGTTCTAATTAGTTTCTAAATGTATACAAATATTCCATACCAGCAGTTGGTTTAAAAAAACAAACAGTAAACTTACTATTGTGTGAATCATAAGTACAACAGCTGTACTTTACTTTAAAAAAAGAGCAAGTTGGTGACATGTAAAAGCTGTAGATAATATTCATAACATACGCTTTCCATCTTCCTTATTGTGAAAATTATTCTCTTTTTTCCAGAAGCTCTTTGTGATAGTTTTATTGATGTGGCATTACTCTTTGTTCCATCTTTAATTGTTAACATAGTGCTACCTCTCCTTTCTCTCCAAAATGTTTTACAATTGTCTCTATAAGCAATCAAAAAGGACTAATCCATATATATATATATATATATATATATATATATATATATATATATATATATATATCAGCTCAAACAGGTATTTGCAAACACTGTGGCCTAGTCTCATAGAGCTTTCATGCCTTGTGAAGGGCTTTGCAAGAGTTCAACCAGCATTAATGGTGCATTCTCAGTTAAGGGCACAGAAGAGGGAGAGGTCCATTTGAGATCCCAGATGAACAAGCATCTTCAGAGAGAATGGGCATAAGCTTTTTAAGCTGCGTTCAACTGGAGCAATGGACTCCATCCAACCATCTATGCTAACCTGTTAAAAGGTAGGCGAAAAGCAGAGCGAGCTGGAATTCTATAGAGAGTGTTGGGGAACGGCAAACAGAGAGCAAAACCTAAAAGGAGTGAATGCAGTCATTCAGCAGGATGGAAATGAAGTCGAAACTGGCACATTTCCCTGGTTAATTTACCTTGGAAGGACAATTTAGGTATTGAGCCGTTATTAACCACAAAACAGTATTTAAACTGCCACCATTAGATTTCTTGAAAGAACCTAGCTTACACCTGGTATTTTATAAACACGCACGTGTGCATCCACACATGTAAGTGCAGGCATAGCATAACTCATGCAATTATGGCCAATTCTTACGGCCTTCTAACAGTCATCACACTTTGGCTGAACCTCTTCCACGCCAAAAACGATGTTAACGCATATTAATGGCAAATGTGCAAGTGTACAATTATACAAACGTGAAACAGAAAAATCAAACTACACATCGCACGTTACTTATATAGACGCGGAAGTATTAACACTAAGTGGCTTTAATTGGTTGGAAGAAAAGTTGTATGTTTTTGAAAATGTTTCTTAAATACATTAATATGTTTCCCTGCTTTAATAAATTTAATATCAGCACAAAAGGGGGCCACGGAATAGCAAATTGTAGAATTTGAATCTATTAAATACATGAAAAAGATGAATCATACTTTATCATCTTGGGAAAGACAATTATACTTCAAAATAATTGCTAAGAATTAGCAGTTTACCAATCAATGGTTTGGGCTAAAAGGAAAAAAGAAAAAAAGAAAAAAACTATACAAAAAGCAAAAAAACTAAAATCGGCTTTTAGGATGAGACCTCAGAGAACCCAGTGACATGATCCAGATTAAGTTGTTCTCAGTCGGTTGCCAGTGCACTGCTTGCTGTCCCAAACGCAGTGCATACTGCATGCATGCTCCCGGCCCCAACAGAGCTGGCTGCCACCAGAATGAATCGGAACTCTTTCTGCCTCCATGCTTCCTAGCTTGTCTACATTGAAAACCCCAGGAAGAACGTGGGCCGCCTACCAGAACTTTAAGAGTTCTTAAGAAGAACTTTTGAACTTTTCAACTTCCCTAACAGGGAGTGTGGCCTGCCTTCCCACTCAGGTTCTCCTGGTAGCAAGTTCCATAGAAGAATGGGATTCAAAAGTCAGGCAGGCAACTGTACAGGCCATTAAATGACATAAAATCCTATAGGGGACCGGACAGGAGAGGTAGTGGTCACCCAGTTTCATGATAAAGTGAGAAAACGGCAGCTCAGTGGACAGTGAAATTGTCCTTTTGTCAAGCCTAATTTTCCCCACCTCTTTCTTTAGATTCCCTTTGGAAAGTGTGTCCCTATCTTACGAGTTAACATTGGGATTCCCAGTCACAGGAGCAGCACACACAGCCTGCCGTTGGGTTATGGGCTTAGGGGATGCTACACAAGTCCCTGGCGGCCAAGTGCCTGCCACTAGAAGAGCCTTTCTGAAGAATAAGGCAATGAAAACAAAATTGTATTAGTGACAGTTGTATTTGAGTCTCCGAATGATGTCTTAAGATGGCCATCTGACTTCTCAATCAAATAGCTGGTAAGTTCCTCTGAGGCAATTAAATTGTTGTCATTTGCAACTCAAAATGTTCTCAGTGTGTGTCTAACCTCAGTCTGGGATAAGAAGGACAGTTCACTTTTATTTTGAGTGTCAATCACAAAATTTTTTTAAGATAAGAGTGTGGTAGTAGGGATGTAAAGCAAATTTATAAAATACATTATTCTTAAAAGTAAAGAAAATATAAGCTCTCTTTAGGAGCAAAAGGATGAGAAAAGAAACATATGAGAATATAAAAATAACAGAAACATAGGTACAAGCAAATATGCAAGGAAATTTTGTTTCATAAAATAAGGTCATGGAAAGGAAGAAAGAACTGAATGTTTCACATGGTTTTTAAGAGTGCCATGTTATAGAGTCTAAACAACATTGTATTGCAAACCGAGGAACTGGCTATAGACGGACCTGTTTATATGACCTTTCCTTCCCTGGATCTTTAGCTTCTTGCTTCTCACGCAAGCATCTCTCACTTCTGAAGTTGGGGCTGAATACTTACAGTTCATTCTAATCTCACAATTACACTGTTTGCTGCTACCTGTGGACATTTACATTTTCCGCTGCTACCTGTGGACTAAGAAAAAGAAAGGCACAGAAAATACTCAAGTAGAACGGGTTTTTAAATCACAAATTTCAGTTCAATATAGACTATAATTTGGTGACGTTTAAGATTCTTTATCAAGCTGCTCTACAAATTCAATTTTGTATTGAGCTGTACTCTTTGTAAACTAAAACCCCCTTTTATTTCAGAAAAGACACCCTGCTTTCTGATCCCTGTTTTTAAATACTGCAATGAACTACATAGAACAATTTCTATGGTATTATATATAATTTACATGTCATATTATGTATGTATGTATGTATGCGTGTGTGTGTGTTTTGAGAGGGTCGCCAGTAGTCTAGGCTGCCCACAAGCTCCTTGGGAAAAGGATGACCTCCTGCTGCCTCGACTTCCTGAGTTCTAGGATTACATCTTAGTCATTTTGCTTTTGCAGATGGTGGTAAGATGTGCATACAGTTTACCATTCCAAATTGTCTTAGGTGTATACTTCACTAACAACCATCGCCAGCATCCCTCTTTAAAATTACTTTATATTGAAAAGCTGCAAACCTTGTTCCCATTAAATAATGTCTCTTTCCTTTATCCAAGTTACCTGCCGTTTTGCTTTTTGACTTTACGGATCTACTATAAGATAGCTCATGTATGTGTAATTGTATCAGTATAATAAACTGTGCTTGGACTGTTTCACCAGACATACTTTTTCCCCTTTGGTTTTGTGTTTGCTTTTTGCTTTTATATTTTTGTTTTTATTTTTTGTTGTTCATTTGTTTTTGAGACAGTGTTTCCCTGTTGTAACTCTGACTGTCCTGGAACTCACTCTGTAGACCAGGCTGGCCTCGAACTCACAGAGATCCACCTGCCTCTGCCTCTCGAGTGCTGGGATTAAAGGTGTGCGCCACCACCACCCGGCTTACCAGACATGCTTTTAAAGTTTATCCATGTTGTAGTATGTGCCACAATTTTCCTGCTTCTTAAAGATGACTAAGAGTCCACTGTGTGTATACACTACATCTGTTTTAGCAATTCATCCTCCTTTGGGCTATTTTAAGTAACCTTTCTATGACCAAACGCATTCAAATACTCACCTAAACCCTTGCTTTCGGTTCTGTTGACTCAGAGCAAGTTGCTAGTTTATATGGCAGCTCTAATATTTTTTTTTGAAGAGCCACTATACTTTATATAATACAGCAGTGGCTGTACCACTTTATGTTCCCACAGCAGTGCATGAAAAGTTACATGTTGAAATAGTTCACTATATCAAAATAATATGTGATGCTCAGAAAACTGACGTAAAACGACTGTTCAAAGTGTATCAAGACGTCTTCGTAATGTTAACAAAACTGTCAATCAAAATTTCTCTAAGTTTTCTCATTTGCATAATTTTACAGAATTAGAATATCTCCTACAACTTACTATGCTATATATCTACATATTTCCATGATAGGACAAGGACAATATAATCATCTTGTGTGTGTGTGTGTGTGTGTGTGTGTGACAGGGTCGTAGTGTAGCCCTGGATGGCCTTGAACTAGCTGTATTGATTAGACTGGCCTCACAACTCACAGAAATCAACCCGCTTCCGCCTCCCAGATGCTGGGATTAAAGGAGCGAACCACTGCACCTGGCCATAATTATAATTTTAATATGTGTGCTATGTTCAATCAAGAAGAATACTCTAATTTTCTCTACCACAAAAACATGCAACATCCAAGTTGCTAATTATTCTCTAGCCTTACAAATATTCAATAAACACATTTATGGATAAGTCCTTCCTTTTAATAATTCCCATAGGAAAATATTAATGAGTTAAAAAGTATGCATTTTTGACAGTTGCTATTATTAAATTTGTTTCCAAAGTTTGTCTTATAGATCTGTATTAGCCCACCATTCTAAACAGAGGAGCTGGTGGCAGGGGGCCTGTTGATTTTCTGTGGACCACTGCTCTTCTAACCAATTATCCATCACTTAATAAGCACAAAGTAAGTGGTCGTGCAGTGAGCTTCCCAGGTTGTGTGGCATTAGGCAAATTTAGTCTTTATGTATAGCGCTGACGAGCAAATGAGGTGGTGCAGGCAAGACCCAACACAAAACGAAGTGCAGTTGGTGTTAAATTTTTCCTTTTCTTTTTTTAATTGAAAATTATTTCTATACAATATGTTCTTATCATGGTTCCCGTCTACCATCTCCTCCCAGAAGCCCCCCCTCCCCACCTACCCAACTCCACACCATCTTCCTCTGTCTCTCTAGAAAATAAACACATTTTTTAAAACCTAGAATTTTAAAAACAGAAAAAAAGACAAGAAACACACACACACACAACCTATAAAAAATAAAAGTGCTAATTTTTCTTAAATCATTCTGTTTCTTTTTTCTTTTGTAAATTTTAGTCATTAAAGAGCAGTCTCTTTAACTTAAATATATCTGTCTGCTTAGCACAAATCTTCGCACATGGTGGGCATCAGTCAAGTTAAATTTTTTCCACTATATGTTTATTTTTTATTGACTGTGGATAATATTTTAAATCATAATTAAAAGATAAATTATGCATTAACAATACACATTACAAGGATTCCCTCTTTGTGTTAAGATGTGGAATGAAATTAGCAGATAAAGAGAAAGCCTTATAAAAACCGTCTTGAAGTCGATAGTATTCAATTCTACCCAGATTGTAAATGATAATGGACACGCTACCACAACTGTCAAACTCTTCCCAAAGCAATCCTCAAGGCTAATCACACAGACAATCACTCTTTTCATTTCTATAGCAATGACAAAAATTTAAGCAGTGTCTCTTGATTGAAGTTGTCTTGAAAATTGCTTAGTTTGAGGCCTTATTTTAAAATGCAACAAGCCTGAAATATTAAATGCAATTTGCCATGCAGCCTGGAGAAAGACATGAAGTGTTTGGCACATTTTTCCTAATTGTTTGTGATTGCGGCCTGTGCAGCCCCAGCACTTCATCTTCAGAACCACTTCTGAGAGCTCTGCCATCTTTGACCACTAGTTTTAATCAAAAGGAGGCTAAAAATGAAATAACTTCACTATTACAATAGCAGCTTTAGCATTTTCATTCAATTGGCAATAAAGAAAACGCTCTCAGTTGGTAAACTGTTGATTCTTAATGAATTCTAATTCTAACTGAATAAGGGGGCATATTACCCAATGTGAATATTGACAAAAATTACTGTCCCAAAAAAAGTTAGCAGAGATGTAAATGAATCACGTTTTGTTTTGGGTCTGTATAGCAATAAGTGATGCTCACTCTTACATTTAATTATGTTATTTAAAAAGTCTGTGTTTAAAAAAAAGATTACTTACATTAAAAGTTTTTGTAATTTGCCTTTATTTTTACAAATTTACCCATAAATATGACCAATTTAACACAAAAATAATAAGAGTGGAAACAGAGTTACCAGGAGCTTCAGAACCTGTCACCCAGTCTCTTCCCATCACTGAATATTACTCTGGGGAATCTGGAGAGTTTGAGTGACTTGTCCAGTGTCAAATTACCAAGTCTGCTGTAAACAGTAAATTAAACCCAGACATCAGTGCTGACCAAACACAGTTTCCATAGCTCTACGAAAATCAAAATTTTCTTCCACAGTTAAGATAATGTTTTTCTAAAATTTTCACCATTTTAAAATTGAATAAGGTACCCATGCTCATTTATTAAACAAAACCCCCTCCCCCTCAAAAAAAACCAATCAGTTATTCAGTTCACTCTTGGTAAGAAATGAGGAAAATGCTGGTCTAGGAAATGAAGAACCTACAGAGAGGACGAAGTGCTCCAAGGTGCTGACGGTGAGGATGTGCTTGTACATGAGTGAAGAAGCCATTTTCCCCAGGAGTCAATGAATAATTCCCCATGAATTAGCAAGGTAGTAGAAAGTAGATGAATCCAGAAGACATACAGACATGGGCTCAATTCCAGAATCCATATGTTTTCCTTTTTCTGAAACTCAGACTCCTGTATTTAAAATAAGATTAGCAACAGATATTTCATGGTGTTACCATTGAGAGAAGTACATAAAAGCACTTACCTCTCTATTGCGTAACTATTCTAAGAATGGAGTATTACCTGGAGTATTGCCTTCATTGATTCTTCATCCTGCAAATTCAACTTGCCTTTCGTAACTGGACTACAGCTATCCTTCCTTTTCTCAGAATATTTTGTGTCCCACCTCTGCATTCCCGTAACTATCAATGTCCTTGTTCATCTCTCAATTTACATTTTGGTAAGTCCCTTGAGAATCATTTTATTTTATTTGACTTTTTAGCTACAAGAATCGGTGTGGTTCCTGGTAAATAAGAACCATGATCTTAATAACCAATGGGTGACTAATTGTATCCACAAATAGCAGCTAACAGCTCTGTACCATATACTACTAAGTTTGCTGTATGATAGTACAAAACGTAGAGAGATTGGAGAAACAAAAACATGTATCAGTAGCAGATATTTCAACAAGGAAAACAGGTTAATTCTGGTTGAGTCACAGTGAGTACTCCTGAGAATAAAGCGCATTTAAAAGCCTCTCTGCAAAAGCAAAAGCAAAACCAAACAAACAACAAAAAAGAAAGCAGGAGTTTACCCTTAATAAGGACTTAAATTTTGCCAGTTACTATGCTAAATGATTTAGGGTTATTTGACTTAAGTCAATCTACTTAATCCTTAATACCTTATTAGCTCTATTTTTAAAAGACATGGAGACTGGGGGGCTGGGGGGGGGCAAAGAAATTAAGCAATCTCCAAATCACATGATCAACGAATAGTGTGTCAAAGTTTCGATCTTTGGATCGATCTGATTCTGGAGTGTCTCCTCTTAACCACATTGCCTTTAGACTTCTCAGTGGAAACTAATTTCAAAGATACCTAATGTGTCACCCATGGTGACAGAGCTTGTCTTCCCCAACAAAGAGGGGAGCCTTGTGGGTAGACCAGGAGCATATCCTCATAACTTCTCAAACTATGAAGACACTGAACTATAAATCAACTGCAAATTGTCTTTAATGCCAAATACTTACACATCATTGGTACCTCACAGAGTTTCTTCCATGTGCTTTCAGTAAACTACAATTACATATAGAAATGTATTATCTTTTTAAAGTAAGTCCTGATTTTTTTTTTTGACATCAATACAAATTTTTTATCCCATTATGTTCTTAAAACCCAAAGGTTTAGAAAGACTCTCATTTTCTGTATAAGCCAGAGAGAGAAAAATTTAATTTCCATTTATAATTTTGGGTTAAGATCCAAATAAGTCAGTTCCCAAGCCATCTTGTAGTATCAAATGAATAACAGTGGTAGAATATCATTCACATGAGGAAACACAAGTACCCTTACACCAACAACATGGCTTCAGAGTTCCCTTCCCGAGTCAGTTGAAATGGATTGTTAAAATTCAGGAGCTACCTTGAGGACTCCCAGCTGGCAACCTGGAGTATGTCCAGAACTTGAAATAGGGGCAAAAAAAAAAACAAAACAAAAAACAAAAAACAACCAGAGTGGTGGGGGTTGAGAATACAGGTAAGTTTTAAACAAGAATAATGGATCATAAGGTAAAAAATACCTGGATCTGAAATGAATGCTGCACTAAAAACTTATCCAACTGTTTAGGAAACAGTTGGAACATAAGAACTTTTCCTTCATTACCAACATTAGCAACATGTTCCAGCAATGGCTATTTTGATTCTCCATCTCTAAGAATTCAGCCACAAATCTACTCATCAGAAAAAGAAATATAATAAAGAAATAACTCAACATATAAAGCATACCTTGCACATACTTCATATCTTAGTTCTGGACCACCTCAGTAAATCAAATGTCAGAATAGACTTGCAGCCTTTTCAGTTTCTCAATACATATAAAAATTTTACCTGATTCTATTGTAGCTTATTAACTGTATAATAGCATTGTATCTAAAAACAACATCCATACCTTAATTACAAAATACTTCACTGGAAGACTGGAGAGATGGCTCAGTAGTTAAGACTGCTTGCTGCTCTTCTAGACCTGGGTTTAGTCCCTCACAACTAGTTTCTCACAATTAGTACCCATATTGGACAGCTGACAAATACCCCTAACTCCAGTGCCAGGGCACACAATACTCTCCTCTGGCCTCAGCAGACAACTACATTCAAATGCACAAATCCATACTCAGAAATATACATAAACACATAGCTTAAAATAAAATGTAAAATACTTTATTGGTCATAATTGCTAATAATCATCTGATCCTTCAGAGTTATCTCCAGTTATCTCCATTGAGTCTTGACTCAATGCTGATAGCTGCTGATTGGTTCAGAATGGTGTGCACTAAAGCTTTGGAATGGCTGGGGCAATTTCTCAAAACAACAAAGTTTTCTGCATTGATTTATTCTTCCTTTCACAAAAGATTTAAGATGATGCTATTTCATAACATTTTAGCCATAATAGAACTTCCAAAATTGGCATAGATTCTTTCGAACATTGCTACTACTTTATCAAGAACTGTAGATGTTGATTTACCAGATGTAGGCACTGATTCAGAGCAAAGGCAGTTTATTCTTTTGTTTAATTAAATCCCCAGGTTTTAGTACTGGAGCCCTGGAGTGTTTCTGCCTTCATACCATTTAATCTTAAGCCTAGAACTGGAAGACTTCTGTCTCAGACTCCATACAACCTAAAACGTTTAAACCTCTATATAATCTAGTCAACCTTCAAGACTTACTGCTAACTAAGCCACTCTGACTAGCTCCTGCTGTATTCTGACTTTTCTGATTCAATTCAACTCACTCATTGTTCTGGCCCAAACTCTCCTCCAAGCCACTGGTTCAAACTGACCTCCTGAGCCAGCTGTTTCTGACTGAACTCTTCTGACTCGGGCAAATTCTGACTGACTCTCTGACTACCACAGACTGAACTGCTATGCTCTGCTTCAAACTAACTCATGCTTCCCTTCTGATACTGACTTCTTCTGCTGAGCTGCCTGTCTCTGTGTCTCTGAGCTTTCATTGCTCCATATTGCTTCAGTTAGCCTCTCTTGTCCTCAGCCAGACCACTTCATTGTCTCTGTGACTTGTTCCGTCTGCTTGCTTCAGACTGTTCACCTCATACTGATTACTGAAACTGACTCTGCTGTAACCATCTGCCCTGAACTGAGAGCCTGCCTTTCTATCCTGAGATAGAAATTTCCGATATTTCTGATATTTCTGCAAACTCTTTCTCTGATTAGTCACTTTGCCTCTTCTTCATTCTGACTCATCTCAGATGTCACTTCCAATCTGACACTGACTCCTTCTGAACTCTGCTTCCTGTGTCTGCTTCCACACTTTTGTCTAAAGGATTAAAGCTGTGGACCACCACTGCCTTCTGAATAATGGGATTGAAGGTGTGTGCTACCATTGCTTTCTGAGTACTTGGATTAAAGGTGTGTACCAACATCTTAACATTCTTTCTATGAACCATCCATACCACACAGGCCTCTGAATGTGATTCTGTCTTATAGATCCCTGGAATATAGATCCTTCTTAGTTTTCACACAAGCCTATTCCTCTATAATGGATAGTTACATATTCTTCTAGCTATGAGGCAAGAATTCTCTAGCCCTGCCCTCCCAGGAAGTGTTTTGTAATTAAGATATGCATATTGATTTTAGATATAATGCTATTGTATACTTAATAACCCACAATTTAATAAGATAAAACTTTTATATGTGCTGAGAAACTGAAAGACTCTGTTTTGACATTTGAAGTGAGATAGTCAAGCAAGTAAAGAATCTCAGCATGGTTAAAATGTGAAGGTTGCCCAACAGAGAGACAATATTTCTTTTATGTAGAAACATTTCAGAAAAGAATGATAAAATGGCTATGAGCCATGCTTAAGGCCTGAGTATTTATGACCTCATTCCTTTCCCAAATATATGTAAACCAGCAGTGGTGGCACATGCCTTTAATCCCAGTACTTGGGAGGTAGAGTCAGATAGATCTCTGAGTTTGAGGTCAGTCTGGTCTACAGAGTTAGTTCCAGGATAGCCAGAATTACAACAGAGAAGCCCTATCTCAAATAAATTAATTAATTAATTTAAAAAAATACACACACACACACACCAGAAATGTTCTGGGAGTCTCACAGACAAGACTATAAACATATTTTTTCAAAACACTCCTTTTACCTTATCAGCTGTAAACAGATCCAGTGAACATCAAGAACCTCCTGATATCAACTTATCATAGCTTTCTACACAACCTCAGACCTCACCAAAATTGTGTAAGTGACTACGTAAAGAGAAGCACACAGATTTTGGTGTCTTTTACCCTGTCATTGAGCGCATCTATTAACCCCTGTACTTTATGTTAAAATCACTAATAAACTCCTACTCTGCTTCACACAGGCTCACCCTGGAACACCACCCCCCCCCCCCATGACAAATTCAAGAATCTCAACTTCACCTAAGTAGAGATCTCTGAAAACAATGCTGGTTGGGTAAGGTGGCTATGTACAATCTGTTTCCCTGGGCCCTGGCCCCTGGCTGATGAGTTCACCATTACATGGATGCAGTTAATAATGTTCCAAAAGTATTATAATATTAAAAGCAAAAACATCTGAGCTCAGATCACTGGAACAAATGTACATAGTTTAAAATATTTTGAAAATCACCAAGATGTGACACAAAAGTAGGCACGTGTGGTTGGAAAGATGGAACCAAGAGTCAATGGTACCAGAGTCGAGGGTGGCCATGAAACCTTCATTTTGTAAACAGGAAAAAGGCAGTATCTGGTAGAGCAAGAAAGCAAGGCATTTGGTTTCAAATCCAAGTATAATAGAGCAAATGTTACTATTTAAAAGCATTCAGAACCCCAAGACTTTCAGTGGCTTCAGCTCGGTGCTCATTAGTGGAAGTCTCAGCGCCCTACGGGATGGGACTCCTATCACACTCTTGTGTCTCATGTCTGCCCATCATTGAGATCTCAGGCTCCCAAAATGGCGGTCGAGCATCTATCCAGGCTTGAGGCTCCCGAAGGAAGGGCGTCTCGTCACCAAGGCAACCAAGCTCTTGTGTGCAAGGCCCGGGTGACAGTTCAGAGGTGGTGCTAGAGCAGCTCGAGGAACAGACAGCCACAGCCGGATCCCGCAACTCCAAACCCTGCCAACCCAGCGCCGACGAAACCCCGCCCACGCCGCTGCGTCACCCGACGCACCCGACGCGCCTCCTGCCGCGGGGCGCACAGGGGCGGGGCGGAGCGGGGCGGGGCGGGGCGCGCAGGGGCGGGGCGAGACGTGCGGTCCCGCCTCCGAGCGCGCGTGCGCACTGCCCCCTGGGAGGCGCGAGCGCAGTTGATGTTAGCCATGGAAACGGGAGCGGTCCTGGAGGCCCTGGGTCGGCTGCTGGTGCGGCCGCGTCCCTTCTTCGGGCGGGCGGGAGCTCCTAACCGACTTCACCTGGGGAGCCGTGGTCCCGGGACGCCCTCGCGTCGCCTCACCCCTCGGGTGACTCCAGGTATGTCCGTCCGCGACACACCTGGGACTGCGTTGCTGTCTTGGTTTCCACGCCTGGGTACTTCCCGTCCTTTCAGTTCTTACTACCACAAGAAGCATCTTCCGTTCTCTGTCAGGAAGCGTTTTAAATGCAGTTATTGCTCTCTTTAATGCACGGAGTGAACCGAATCGGTGGCAGTAGGAGTCCAGTGCGGTTTTAACTCGACTGAGATACTTCTGCAGCCCGTGGAGTTGCGTTTTGTTCCTGAGGGGCCTTTGTGAAATGGAGAATGGCCCTTTGGCCCTGGTGAGGGATGGGCATGCTACCCTAATCAGGTTCACGGTCTATACCCCTAGATAGAGTTCACTCTTGCTTGGTTTAGCTCCATCTCAAGCCTTCCTGCCCCGAATTTGTTCATTTTTGGCCACCTGGATATGTATAGCTCGTTTCTCAGGTTTCTCTGTCTCCATAATGAACCTCTTTCCCGTTTGTTATTTAATAGGCCTCTAAATTATCTGCTCTGTACCTCCCATTTCCCCTTACTCACTTGTTTTATTTTTTATTTTTCATTAAGTTCCTGCGTTTAGAGAGGGCATTCATATATTATTTTATGTCTGCTTCTATCCACCCATTCACACCCATTCCTATCGCATCCATTCAGCCATCCTTTCTCGTAGTTCAGATATTGCCATTTTAGTAATTAACTGTTTGGAGCCCATGCTAGCTACAAGTTTTAGCTTTCGTACTTAGAGAGATGCCTGTTATTAACTGCTGTGAAAATCTCAGGCAGGGAACTTTTTCATCTTCGTCTGTAAGAGCTTTCTTGAGATACATACAATTCATTCTCTTGAAGTATGCATCTCACTGGTTTTGAGTACACAGAGTCGCACAATCGTCACTACCGTCAGTTTTGGAACAATTTGGTTACCTCTTAAAGAAACCTTGTATTTTCAGCTGTTTTTCTCTCCCTTCCCCAATAGTCCTGCCATCACCCAGAAAATGTCAGTTTTAATTCTTAGTTCATCTTTTAAAAACCGAGTTGTATTTTCATCATTGAATTGGGAGAATTCACTATATATTCTTAATAAAAAAAAATCTCTAATTATGGCCTTTTACCATCCCGTAGATCAACAGTTCTCAACCTGTGGGTGAGGAGCCCTTTGGGGATGGAACAGCCCTTTTGAGTAGCCTAAGACCATCTGCATATCAGATATTTACATTACAATACGTAACAGTAGCAAAATTACAGTTCTAAAGTAGCAATGACAATAAGTTTTATGGCTGGGGGGCTCACCACAACATGAAGAACTATATGAAAGGGTTGCAGCATTAGGAAGGTTGAGAACCACTGCTGTAGGTAGTTTCACTAACCTGGTGTTGAGGACTCTTAAATACTCTTCAAGAGTGGTAGGTGCTGATGCCCTCATGCTAGCTTACGTATCAAGTTTTACATTTTTACACTTTGTATAGTCATTTCAAGCCCACCATTCCTTCAAGAATGCTCAATACAAAGTTTACTTTGATTTGATAATAAGTTGGTATAATTCAGAAACTCAATTTGGCTACTAGTTAATGTTTTCTTCATGGCCAATATTATTTTTTCTCAATTTTAAGTAAAATTATTTCCAGTTATCATAATATAAAAATCTGATATGCAGATGGTCTTATGACTCTACTCTGATGACACCTTGAGAGAAAAGGTTGTCAACTCAATTGAATTTATTCGAGTGGGTGAGATGTGGGAGGGTAGTTGGAATCTTCAGCCATTTCTTTCCATTTTCACGAGTAGGAGAATGCTATTGTGCTGGGTTATTTTGACACAGTCCAGAGTCATCAGAGAGGAGGGAAACCCAAATGCCTCTATAAGATTGGGCTGTAGACACATGCAGAGCAATTTCTTAATAAGTGATCAATGAGGAAGGACTCAGACCATGCTGGGTTGGGGTTATCCCTGGGCTGGTCATTCTGGGTTCATAAGAAAACAGACTGAGCAAGCCGGAGAAGCAAGCCAGTAAGCAGCAGTCCTCCATGGCCTCTGCATCAGCTCCTGCCTCCAAGTTCCTTCCCTGTTTGAGATCCTGTCCTGACTTCCTTCAGTGATAAGGAAATGTAAGTCAGATAAACCTTTCCCTCCCTAAGTCCTCTGGTCATGATGTTTCATCAGCACAACAGTGACCCTAAGGGAGACAGCTGTTAATTTATAGTCTGGGGCAGTACACTGGGAAATGTGCCACTTGTGAGGCTTGTGAGGCGCTGCCAGTTTGGGTTGTTTAGTCTCCCTAGCTAACCATTTTAGGTTTTTCTTTTGGGGGAGGGGATGGAGTACTACGGGTTAAACCTAAGGGCTCATACATGCTTGCTAAGTGCTCCGTCACTGATCCCTGTTTCCAGACTTCTTTTTTACTTCTCAAAACTCTGAAACAAGGTTTCATTAAGTTACTCTGGCTGACCTAGAACCTGAGATCCCCTCGCATTAGTCGCCTTGGTAGCTGAGATTAGAGGCCTATGGCTACTTGGCTTATAGTGATTTTTCTTTTACAGACCATGCCTATGGATTTACTGGAAAAACTCTTCAGAGATCTTCCAAAGGTCTTAATAAATGCCATTATATAGATTCAAAGAGATGTGATGACTCTTTGCAGGTGCTTGGACCGATTTTCTTTCCATGGTGGATGGAGGAGGATGCCACCCATGCTCTGTGAGCCACAGTGTGTATTATGTGTGTTGTTCATGACGTGGCATCGTTGAGATCCTTAGCGTATGTGCAGAAGTAGAGTGGCAGCTGTCTTGGTGTCTCTGGACACCAGCAGTTTACACTTAACTATCTCCAAAAACACAGACTCTCCACATCTGCAAACGTTTGGAGCTGATCTAGCGGTAACAAGTGACTTTTACCTAAGAAATGGAGAATTGAGTTGTCTCCTGTTTCCTGAGGACTGTGGTACGGGCCATCTTATTTCTCTACTAGTCACGAAGTGTTTGGTTTGAAAATTAGCAAACGCAGCGATGCTTGGAAAAGTAAAACTTTGGTTTATTTTCTTTCAAATTTTATGAAATATAGGAGCATGGATGAGTTATTGTAGTCACAGAATAATAGTATAATGCGTTTTTAAGTAAACCTAAATAAAATCTAGACAACTGCCAAACTCGCTTCATAGGAATTTGTTTCTTCTCGTGTGTGTGTGTGTGTGTGTGTGTGTGTTCAAACTACTACTTTTTGTTGGGTTTTTATTTATTTCAAGAGATTGTAGTCAGTGTCAAATGACTGCTGAGCTGCAGTTTTGGTAACTTTAGAATTCCCTCATAGCAGATTGCCAGTTTGAACCTTTCCTTACCCTGTGGGAACTTCGTGACTCAGATTCCAAATACAGCAACGTCTCAGACTCTGTTTTGTTGGCTCACTTTCAGAGTAGCAGGTGAGAGAGCATATGGCCTGAATCAGTGTTGTGCCGTCTTCGTCACGGCTTTTGTTTCCCCAGACAGGAGCTGTTTTCATTTGAACATGCTAGAGATGGCAGCCATGTAAATGTTATCTGTCCTTCCAAGGATTGACAGTCCCCAGATTGTTACGCAGGGAATGAATTTAGTTCTTCTGATTACATTTCTATAAATTATGTAGGTTAGCATTTAGAATATTTCTTCACATAAATGTAATTGGTGGTAACTCAAAAAATATTTTAAATTCTTAAATATTTTTAAACTTCTTTGGTCTAGAATGAAAATTAAAGTTAATTGGTACCAGCTTATTATATACCTTTTGCTCTATTGATCTTTAATGGATCGGTAGGAAACAGGATCAATTTTAAAAATATCTTTACAATATTATATAAAATATTTATAATTTAAATCAGTTTTTACCTCTGACAGCCTACCTATCAGATATCATAATTTTTTCATTGAGTAGTTCTGCAAGCCATGTCTCCTTGACTGATATGTTCATTCCACTTATTATTTCTTCAAGGTTCTGATCAAAATAGGCCACTGTTTCTCACAGGAATTTCTATAAAATACTAAGTGTATTTCCTGTTACTAGATAATATGAAAAAAATGGACTTTATGGTCAAACAAGTTTAGAAAACTCAGGTTTAAAAAAAAGTTTTAAAAACACTTTAAAGAGGTTTGTAGTCATGTTCTTTAATTTAAAAGATTTCTCAAAGTTACTGTCTTGCTGACAACTATTGAGGCTCTAAGATGACAGTCTCCCGTACAGTTTCTCTGTGACTTATTTGATTATAGGCTTCTTTTCAAGAAACACTGTGAGAGACAAGCAGCCGTCTGTGTCCTTTAACCTTCTATTTAAATATCCCACAAGATAACTAAAATTACCATCTCAATAATTTCCCTTCATCTTAGGGATTTTTTGAGCAAGCTGACATTTGTATTCTCTCCTCCTGTGCTTCTTGATACTCTCAGTTAGTTCTGGATTATTCCTACTTTATTTGGGCTTTGTGCATCCTGCTCTGCTTCTGCTTTCTCAGTATGAAGTCCCCCTTTTCTGGTGAGGAGATTAAACTATAGTTTAATACAAAGAAGGAATTCAAATTGAATTTGTTTCCAGCATCTTTCTCCTGCCATTTCCTTTCCCACAGGAGAAAACTAGCTGTGTAGTCCCTCTCACATCCAGACCTGTTCTTTTGTTATTAGGGGATGACCTTCTTAGGAAGAATCTTCCCTGAGCCAAAAATATTATCAATAGCAATAATTACTTATTCCTTATTAAAGATAAATGGAGATACCTTCTGTGTTCCAAAACCGGGAACAAACAGTTTTATGGGCTTAATATTTTGAATGGAACAAAATACAGTACAAGAAGGCTCAAAAATAGTAAACTCTACTCCTCCCTTAAAACAGGAAGGTGTTATGTTTTTCATCTTGACCCATCTTAAGGTATGCCATCTATATATGACATGCTTCTGCATACCTAGTTATTCTGCTAAGTTTGAGGAATCAAGTGAATCCCAAGATCTGACCCCTCCCCACGAATACTGTGTTACTATTGGAGGAGAAAAATATATATATGGAAAGGTAAAACGTGAAGAGCTGAGCAACATAAAGAGCTTACTCTGAGATTGCCTCTGAGCTGGTGCATTCTAGAAGTGATACAGAACAAGCTGTGTTTTGGGTACAGAGAGAAGGGAGACACAGTTCAGCCGAACTCTGAGTCATGAAAGTGAACTAAAATTACTGACTAGAGAAAGGAAAAGAGAACACTGTAGGCCAAGGATGTGAGAAGAGGCATCTAAGAGGAAAAGCACAGGATATGTCCACAGGACATGGGATTGAGGGTTGTAGAGGGCATTAGTGATCTGAAGAAGTATCAAATGTTATATAAAAAACAAATTTACTCAGTATCCATTATCCAACTTTTAATACATACACAAGTGATATCCAGTCTTCTAATACACAAGTGTGTGTATGCTTTTTGATACAAGTACAATCAACAATGTATTACATTTACTCTAGGGTATTTCGTGAGAGTCTACGTTTCTCTATCAACAGTTGAGTATTCCATCAGTTAGGTGAAAACATTTAAACTAAACTTTACAAAAAGTTCGCAATTACTAAAAGAAAATGAATGTAATTAATAACATAAGTAATCAGCTTATTATGAATCATGTTTCTGTCTCCCTTTCTCTATCTTCTTTCCTGACTTCTCTCATGGGGCAGGAGGAGAATTTTCTTCCCACCATGGAGAAAACTTAGGTACTTCAGACTTTAAAATCCTGACCATCCAATTAAGTTCATCTTCTTGACTGATGGCATCTTCCATAGATAACTCAATACTAGCGTGTTTATGCCCAGGAGTAGTAGGAGTGTGACCTTCTGACCCTGTGACACTAGGAGACTATTTCAGAACACTAAGCTTAGCATCATTTAGCTCTTTCAGAAGGGAAGGCTCAAAAAGACCTTTAAGAGTGTTACGATTCCCTGTCACTCTTCTGCTCTGTTATCTTGTGAATGTGCGGGGCTGCTGCTTAAGTAAAAGCTGCACGTGAGAGCATCCTAGCAGTGTGTCAAGCAGGTGTTGCCTGACCCTTGTTACATAGTAAGGATTAGCAGAAGGACTAGTTTACATGGGTGTTTTAAGGTATTCAAGTTTTTTTAGCCTAACAGATGATCCACTGAAGTAATATTTTCCTAGCTGATCTTGCATCAGGCAACTGGTTTTGTTGTTGTTTGGTTTTTAGTTTTTGTTTTATTTGCAGAGTAAGCAGTTGAAGAAAAGTAAATAGAGTCCACTACACTTGCTACTTAAGATTTTAATGAACTTTGAGTAGAAATAACATACGCTAAAGGATATAAAAGATTCACAGGTTACTTCTGGCATATTCTAGAAACTGGCAGTAGAGAGACTAAAAGTGAATTAGCAAGTAGCTTGCCCATTATACTATAGCTATTAAATAAGCGTCTGCTTTGAATTCTTTTCATTTCCAGCTTACATTTTCTTCTACTACATATTATGGGTTGTCGATGATGATGATGATGATGATGATGATGATGATGATGATGATGGTGATGATGATACAAGTTCTCACTACTAGCCCTGGCTGATCTAATTGGCCTTGGACTGAGAGATCTCCCCACCTTGCCCTGACCCCCACCCTCCTCCTGAATTCTGGGATTAAAAGCCTGGCTCCCTTGCTACATTTGAGCTGCCAGTTTCCATATGAGTTTATATTGAAATACTACTAATTTTATATAATAAGATTTGACTTTTTAAATTATTTGAAAATCCTAAATTTATTGAAATTGTTAAGTCATATGCATAACATTTAGTTGCTGTATTTTCTACTTCATTTCCCAGAGAATTACAGAGAAATCTCTTTATACAGTGGTGATTGACAGTCTATACATAGCCTATTTAGATAAATACTGTGCATTTTATAAACCACTAACATTAATTTACATACTTTATTGTCACTAACATTATTTACATACTTGCATATGGCTGCTTTTGTGGTACAGTAACAAAATAGGATTGTTAGAACAGCACTCACCATTGAAAAAATTACTGTCTGGCCATTTAGAGACAGTTTGCTGACCCTGTAATAGAAGAAAAACTTAACAGCAAAACTCAGTGGGGAAGTAGAACCGCTAGCAGACCTCAGTAGAGAATACTGGCCCCTGCACTTTCCTTTTTCCCCGAATCTAAGCTATGAGTTAAAATCTAGTATGAAGGATACTATGGTAGATACATTAATAAAGAATACAATTTCTTTAAAAAAATAAGTTAGCATGATTATTTTGGAATGAACAAACAGTGCCAGTTATGTTGTAAAGAGCTGAGAAGGAACCAAGGTTAAAAATCCTGCCTCTGAAGGAACTAAGGAAGTCAAGTAGACGCGTGGGCTGTGTTTTCCCCAGGTCTTCAGTGCCGTATTTTCAAACAATTAATTTATGTTTTCTTTTTCATAGATATTGCTGGTTATGAAAAAGATGTGACTTTCAGACTAATCCTGAGTGGGAAGTATGAGTCCAGATGTCCCTCTGCTAAATGATTACAAACAGGACTTCCTGCTGAAGCGCTTTCCACAGACTGTTCTTGGAGGCCCTCGACTGAAATTAGGCTATTGTGCTCCTCCTTACATATATGTTAATCAGATTGTCCTTTTCCTGATGCCATGGGCCTTAGGTGGAACTGGAACACTTTTGTATCAACTGGACATCCTGAGAGACTACTCGGCAGCAGCTCTTTCTGGCGGACTAATGGTGCTCACTGCATCTGTCATCCAGCTCACAAGTGTGTACGCCAAGAGCAAATCAGTGGTGGTCAAAAGGGTGATAACCAGGGATATCTTAGCAGAGGAAGATGAGCACGAATTTACAAGTTGTGCTGGTGCTGAGACCGTCAAATTTCTGATTCCTGGCAAAAAATACATAGCCAATACAGTTTTTCATTCTGTCCTTGCTGGGTTGGTGTGTGGTCTTGGAACATGGTATCTGCTCCCGAACAGAATAACCTCGCTGTATGGCAGTGCTGGGGCCACTGCTGCAATTTTTGTCTTTGGGTGGGTAACACTTTGCATAGGAGAGTATTCACTAATTGTAAACACCGCCACAGAGACGGCAACATTTCAGACCCAGGATACTTACGAAATCACTCCTCTCATGAGACCACTTTATATTTGTTTCTTTGTTTCTGTGGACCTGGCACACAGGTAAAAACTTACAGAATACTTAATAACTTGCTTTGTTTATAACTGTACCTGGCAAGAGAGCTTTTCTTGGTGTTGACAAATGATGAGTCACCAAATTAAAAGTTAAGGCCAAACTATTGGGACACTTAGGTTATTTTGATGATTCAACTTTTAGGAATGATCTCTATAAAATATTCATATTATAAAGAAGTAGCTAAATTTCATTGAAGAATCAAAACATAACAAAAATACTTTTTAAGATACATAATTTTTTGAGTCCTGTGTTTAAATCAGGATTATTTTGTTAAAGGGAAAAAAAAAAGCTATGTGACAGTCTGGTGGGGGAAAGGTGGAACTTTCTAGTAGGGAGAAAATAATTAAAAATTTATACATTTACTATTATATAAAGAGCAAATTTAACAGATGGAAAATTTATAATTTTGTAAATAATACACTATAGGTATAATGATGGTTTTTAAATTAGTTGTAGAAGAAAAGTAGAAAATCTTTTAAAGGAAACATAATTTAACTTCTTGATACCCTTTTGTTTGTCTTTTCTACATCTGGTTTGTTTCTGTAGATGGAAGCTTTCTTTTTACCAGGTTAGTGGCCAGGTGGGGATACACAGTTATAAGGTGGAACACATGTTTATGTCTGGCAAAACTCATTTATTAAAGCCCTAAACTGTGGTTGTCATTTCACGATGGAGCCTTTGAAAGATGATGAGGTCATGACAGTGGACTTTGGTCTGATAGGTCTGGTGCCTTCATAAGAGACATAGGAGGGCTTGATGTCTCCAGCACATGAGAGACACCAGTAACCATCTGTAAGCTAGGAAGAGAGCCCCCATCCAGACCGTCACCCTGGCACCCTGATTTTGCACTGCCAGTTCTAAAACTATAAGAAAACACATTTCTGTTGTTTAGGTTGCCCAGTCTATAGTATTTTGTTATGGCAGCCCAAACTGACAAAGGTATTGGTGGAGAGGGTTGTTATAACAAATACCTAAGCAGGAAATGAAGGTAGCAAAGCTATTGGTAGAAGCTGAAAGATTTAAGATGTATAGGCTTGCAATAAATTGAGACATTAGGGCTAGTTCTGATGGGATCTTAGAGGGAAACGGGTATATGTTATTGGAAACCAGGAGAAAATAATCCTTCTTATAATTTGGCAAAGAACTTGGCAAGCTGTTCGTGTTTCATGACAGTTAGAATTGTAAGTGATAAAATAGAATATCTGGGAAAGGAAATTTTGAAACAAACATGTGAAGCAGCAATATTCATCCTGACTGCTTACATTAAAATGCAAAAGGAGACAGGTGAAGAAAATGTTAATTAGGAAAAAAGAACCAGAACTTGAAATTTGGAAACTTTCCAATCTGTGCTGTAACAGATTCTGATGAGACCACCACAGGTGAGGCTTTAATGCCACTTAATGAATCAGGGCAGGACTGCATCCTCAGAAGCCTCTGGTTTGAATTAAGGGGATTGAAACTGAAATGGCATTGGGATTAAAAACCACCGACCACGAGGTTGTAAGATAAAGAATTTAATGAGGGCTGGACCACTCTTCTCTGAAAAGAGTGTGGTCAGAGAACACTTGATTCTCTTTTATACCAGTTTCGGGCAGGCAGAGCAAAAACAAAAAACAACAATTGGAATGCAGTTAACAAAGCCATATCATAAAATTTAAAAATTGACGGTTTAAGCTGAGCCCTGGTGGTGCACCCCTTTAACCCCAGCACTTGGATGCAGAGGCAGGCAGATCTCTATGAGTTTGAGGCCAGCCTGGTCTACAAAGAATTCCAGGACAGCCAGAGTTACAACAGAGAAATCCTGTCTCGAAAAACAAAACAAAATGACTGCTTATCACAGACAGGAGTCTAGATGGAATGTGGTTAAATCAGCAGTGTCTCCCGACAGAGGCGAACTCCTTTTTAGTGTCATCTGAGGCCTGACTCTTGACCCTTGGACCAGCAGTTGTGCAGATATCATTCCTGCTATCACATTTTTTTTGTCTTTGTTTACTGATTACTAGAAGGAAAATTCTTATACTGTGAGATCCAGCAGTTTAAGACCCCATGTTCCAACCTTTTGCTGGTGATAAATGGGATAAGGGGGTGACATAATCATCTATGACTACTTCCTGCTGACATGGGGCATTGTCACTGGGGACCCCAAAGGGTTGGATGTGGGCCAAGGCTGGGAAGAGCAAGCTGTTCCATTCACTGTCCAGGCCCTGTGGGACCTTTAGGGGGTAGGGAAGTGCAGGCCTTTTTGGAGCAATCTTGTGGTCGGAGCACTCTGGTTTTGTGGCAGTCTGAAAGCAACTGTAGAGACAGGTTGATCATGAGTTAAGCATGGATTCTTAAAAGCAAAAACAAGTCAGCCTTTAACCAAGGCTACAGGAAAAAACAAGTTATATAGAAAAACAAGTTACTCAGTCCTCTAGGAAACAGGTTACAAATAATTCATAAGGGCACAAAAAGTGGGGCCACTTTTTGAAACGTGATAATAACGTGGAGGAAAGCTACTGAACTTGGATTTCCTGGGGTAAATGTGCAGTGTTGGAATGAAGGGGAAAATGATGCCCAGGGTGATTCTGAAAGCATCAGGACCACTGCCAAATGGCCTCTGTCAAGAGTCTTCGGGGCAGGATCACTCTTCAGAGCCAGGAGAATGGCCTCCGCCCGAGCTGTGCATGTTAAAGCCACTCCAATGGTTGAGAAGGCAAAGTACAGAACCAGAAAGAGTTACTCCCAGGCCAAAAGATAATTGCAGTTTGTCCTGCTGTTATTTGAACGTCTTTGGGACCAATCACCTATTCCTCTTTCCTGTTCACCATTTGGTGTTGAGAGCATTGGCCCTAGCCTGTTTCTCCATTTAGTTTGGAAGGCACTTAACTTGGTTCACAGCTGGAATGGGATTTGCCACAGGATGGATGGAGCATCCATCCTGTGAGTTTCGCCCACAGCTAATTTAGTGGTACATAGACAAGATTAGGCACATTTAGAGTGGCCATTTGGGTGATACCTAGATGAAGTGTTAGACTTGATGCTGGAAAAAGTTAAGATTTTAATAACCATTGGAACAAAAATGTATGTATGTAATCAGTGTTAGGTCTTAAACTCAGGACAAATGTCTCCAACTAAGGCGCGTATCTAACATACCAAAGCAGACACTGGCTTCCAGACTCTCAGCATTGCCAGTACCTGTTACAGAGTCATCCTGGCAGGCATGCCCCACCCCCTACCGTAAACCTTTCTCCAGCCTCTGAGCTTCCCTTCCCTTTCCCAGATTCTCTTCCCTATATAACTCAGCCATTTTGATTATGTTCCCTCTTGATTCTCTTGATCTCTGGGCTCTTGGCTCCTCTCTTGGCTTTCTCCCCTCTTCTCTCTTCCTCTCTCACCGCCCCCTCCCCCCATGGCATGGTTCAGTTTGGACCCTTCTAGATGCCTCTGGCTGTTTACTCCTCATACCTACAATAAACCTCAATCATACCTTGGCACAGTCATGTCCTCATTTATCCATTCACAAGGACCTGCATTGTGGACTGGGCATGGATGAAATGTAGGCTAAGTTGTGTGTTGCTCAACCCTGAATGTAATGTAGTTAGGAGTAAGGCCTTTGAAGGTGACCAGGTCCAGAAGTGCAGCTGGTCTGATGGACTGAGGCCACTTATAAGAAGGGTACAGGAAAACTGCTTTGTCTGCAGTGTGAGGAAGAACTTTCCTCATTCTCATTCCAGCATCCTCAACTTTCTCAGTTTTGAGAATATAAATTTCTGTTATTTTAAGCCACCCAGTCTATGTATTCTGTGATGAAGGACTGAATTAAGTTGACGTTTGAAAATACAAAGACAGTTTGTGTGCTGAAATTGACCTCAGATTTCCTTAACTCTTAAACTCTTCCAGGTGTGCTAGATTATAGCTCAGAGGACAGTATGAGACCTATGCAATTCTTCACCTAACCAGATACTTTAGAGAAGGGTGAATGGGAAGCTTAGTTGGTTTCTTAATAGTGCCATCATTTACTAACAAGTTACCAGTAAATGCTTGGTTTTTAAACATTGACTGTAAAATTGAATACATGTATTCAACCTTTTCTAAAAGATTCACATTTATAAGACTCTCAGAATTGACAGAATATACTTTTTTGTTTTTGTTTTTTTTTTTTGAAACAGATTCAAGTAACCCTGGCTATTCCAGAATTCACTATGTGGACCAGGCTAGCCTCAAACTCACAGAGATCTTCCTGCCTCTGCCTCTGATAAACCAGCATGCCTCCATTTTGGGCTAAAAAGCTATCTTATAATAAAGACAAACTACAGTCATTCCTGCTTATTATCAAACTTCTTTTTGTCAAGTATTGGGCTCTGCCCCACCTGTAACCTTAACTACAATTGGTCCTCTACTGCCTGTTCCAGGAAACAGCAACCATGCCTTTGTTTCAAAAGGTGGTTATAACCAACTTGTTATGCTTATGTTCTGCTTTTGTGTATGCCTCCCTGCAATTGCCTGCCAAATCTCCCATTTGGGAACCCCATATTCCTGAGATATAAAAGCCTTATCTTCCTTATGTCCAATGCTGATCTCTTGAACCCCACCTTAGGGAGTGACAGCCCACCTATGTACACTAATAAAGCTTGCTTAATATTTGGCTATGATTTAGGTAGGTGGTCTTTTTCTTTGCATCTATGGGATAGCATCTCCTGAGTCAGAATATAAATTTGTAAGTTATTCTTATTAAATTTCCAAAGTTAGAAACTAATACCTGCTCTACTATATCTGTGCATTTTAAATAGTCCTAAGTTCTTTATTGTATTTCCTTAAAAATAGCATTATTCATCTATAAATGAAAGTACATTAAATATTTCTTACTAAATTCTTATTAGACTTAATGTACTGTTTTAATATTTAAAGGTTTCATACTTCCATAATTACAAAGTGGGTTTTTTCTCACTATGACTAAAACATGAAGCTAAGAAAGCCTCACATTTGTTTTCTAAAGAATAAAATTACAGTTAATACAGGACAGTTAACCTTTTAGAAAAACACCTTTCAGATGACAAATGCAGACACAGAGTCTTTGTATAGTAGGTCTGATGTCACAGCTTACAGTTGTATAAAATGCATGTGCTCTCCCATGTGTAAGATTTGAAATATTTTTTATAGTTGTTAATTTCAAAACTGTGCTTAATACCTGATTTTTTTTAATCATAGGAAATTTATGTTACATTATCAGAAGTATTAAATATTTTTCCATATAAAGTAATTAACTACAGTAATCATCTTTTGGAGGTTACATTATATTGGACCGAAATAATCAGTATTTGCTTAATTATATATTTATATTTACTTATATAATATTCTTACTTTTTTATAATGTCCTATAAATGCTGTTGCTATGACTTTGCTTATTAAGAACAAAAGATTTCAAGATAGAGCTTTATTTTGTAGAACATTTTATGAGCCTGGTTATTCTTGTGTGTAGGTCCCTGTTTCCTGGTTCTCTTCCTGGGGCAGCCAGGCAGCTTCAGAGAGGGAGCAGAGAGGTCAGGAACCATCTGAATGAACCGTCCAGGTCCAGAAGGTCTTGGGGCAGAGGCTGAGAGCCAGTGGGAAACAGATTTCCTGACTCCCCGGGAGGTAGTGTCAGTGTGTACAGCTTAGTTTATTAAAGCAAGAAAAGTGACACGTATAGGTAGAGAGGAAAGGTGGAATGCCTTATGTGGTGGTAAGTCATTGACTAAGGCAGTGACACCAGGAGAGCTCCATTTACATGTGGGAGGCTCACAACCAGATATGGCTGGTCACATGCTGTTGATCCAGGCCAAAAGTCTCAAGGAAGCTTATGCAAAGGTCTCACAGGAGTCAGGGGAAGAGACCTTATATGGTTATATAAGGAGAAAGGTCCAGCCCAAGGTCCTTCTGCCTCAGTGGTCAGATAAGCCATAGCCAGGGAGGTGCCGTGGAGAGGCAGGATCATATCAGGTGCTGTGTGTCATAAAACATGACAGCACTGGAGGAGCTCTTTAGCTGTTGATGCTAGCTGGGGTCTTGTTGGCACCAGAGCAAGGAGGAGGAGCAGCCAAACTCTTACTGCTCTCAAGGTGAGACTTTCGGGGTTCAAAGCATGATTCAGCCTAGAGCTAAGAGGGCTCTGGGCCAGTCCCACACTTGTGCAATCTTATCTTGAGTATATTTAGGAAAGGAAGGTTGTCTTGAAAACAGACTAACCTGTGGGTTGTTACGTGTTGCCTGATTCTTTTTGTTAATTGGACAGTTCTTCTCAGAATGGAGTATACTTTATTTCAAATTCCTCTGCTAGAAAAAATGCCCTCTAATTGAGCAGCACATATTAACCTTGTGCTCGTTTGTTCCCTTCTTGGGACAATGTGAAGGACTTACAGCGTGAAGCAGAGTGCTGCCTGGCGCAGGCCAGGCACGCCCATGAGCAAGCTCATGTAGATGATTGTTAGAGCCATAGTTAATGTGTGTGCAGTCTGGACTATGAACACCCTGAAAGCTGCAAGATGCACAATTCTGTAGTCAGTCTTGAGTCTTGGCTTTCTCTCTTGAAAGTCTTCAGTGCTCCATAAGTACTCTGACCTTGTTAGTCCCTTGGCACAGTGTTTGATTAAATTTATTTTGAAAGATTAACAGTAGGGTGGGAATGTTTTCCTTTGTTTTATATTTTTACTAAGAGATTTAAATCAGTTTTGCCTAGTATCAATTTCTCCACTTGAAGAGGGGCCACTCCTGCTCTGAGGAGATTGTATAGTACAAATATGTCTTAAACCCATAGCATTGCTTATGTAAAATAGAAAAGTATTATTAATGCTAATTAAGTTCCCAGGGACCTAGAGAGACATAGTCGTAGCCCAAGCTGCTCACTGCTATTATCTGTGGTGACTTCTAAGACCTAAGAGAAGGACAGTGTAAGAGAGAAAGAGAAGAAGGGAGCTACTAATAAATGCATATTACTACATCTTTGACTCTTCTAAGTTAATTGCAATTTTAAATTGCAAAATTATAAAGTCTAAAGAACCATTGGTAGGATTTCAGCCAATGTAGAGTTGGGAGAATATGTTCTAACCGCTTTTATTCCGTTTTTAAAGTCTCTGCATTCAGTGTTACAGATGGCCCATAATAGTTTCTTTGTTTGCATATTTGAGTCCGTATATTCTGTAGAGCTTTCCCACATGAGGGCAATGGTCACAATATGTGCAGATCGCATGGGAGTAGGGCCTTTCTTGTAAGCTTCCTTTTTTGTGATTTGTGCTGTTTTTTGGGTCTGTGTATTACTTCGTATGATTCAAGTATTTTCTTTTTCTTGTAGGTTTATTGTAAATATACCAGCTCTAGAGCAAGTGAACCAGATTTTGCACATCTTGTTTGTGCTATTGCCCTTTCTGTGGGCACTTGGGACTCTGCCCCCGCCTGACGCACTTTTCTTTTGGGCAGCGGAGCAGGTTTTAGAGTTTGGTCTTGGAGGCTCACCCATGTCAAGTCACCTGCGGTAAGTTGTTTCGAAGTTTGACGTGACTTCTGACTTTACTTTTTCAGACTTTATTTATTTATTGTGGGTGGGAGGTACGAGGTGCGGTACCACAGCCCTTGCGGGAGTCAGTTTTCTTCCACCGTGTGAGCTCTACAGATGGAGCTCAGGTCATCAGGCTCGGCCGCAAAGTATCCTTACCCACTGCGCCATCACGCTGGCTCTGGGGTAGCTTCTTAGAGGATGACTTCCTTTCACGTAAATCTTCTGTCTTCTTTTGCCCTACAGGTTATTGGTGATGTTCGTCGTTTCCGCCATGACACCTGCAGTGTCATATTTCATTCCCAGCACCGTGGGCGTGGTTCTCTTCATGACTGGCCTTGGGTTCTTACTGAGCCTCGACCTAAGTGACATTAGCTTGTTCTTCAGGCACGGTGTGGTCAGAAACAGAGTAGGAAACAGGCATGAGGCTGTCCCAAGCAACTCAGGACCTCGGCTCAGGTGGCTCAGGTGGAAGGAATGTCTTCTGTGCTTCAGTATGCTCTGCGTGGCTCTCCTAGAGGCGGGGCTGCTACATCGCTACGCCAGCTTCTCCCAGGTTTCCAGAAGCAGCCCTCAGTCTGTCATGGGCTATGTTCTGATGACATTACTTTTAATACTGTGGATACTAAGAGAAACTCAAAGCATCTACATCTTTGGAATTTTCCGAAACCCTTTCTATCCAAAGGATGTACAAGCTGTGTCTGTGTTCTTTGAAAAGCAAAACAAGCTCCTGAGGATTGGGTTTGTCAGGTGGATTCTGCTAACTCTAGGTAGGAAGGTACAATATACTAACTCTTATAAACTGTAGTTAGGAGAGAATCCTCATTTATGTAGAATATATATTTTTGATGTTTGTTTTTTGGTTGTTGTTCATTAGTTTTTTCAATTAATTGCTTAAATGTACCCCGAAAGCTGTTTACCAAGAAAAACTGCAGTAATCAGACTCACCTCACATTTGTCTGTTCTGCTTCAGTGTCGCCTTTGGCTGTCGTGGCCTTCCTCTCACTGGATAGCTCCTTACACAGGCTGCATTCTGTGTCTGTGTCCATCGGATTCTCCAGGGCCTTCAGAACGGTAATCCAGTCTGCATGCACAGCACTTCCTGTGGATGAATGTAATTTGGGTTTTATTTAACAGTTTGCTTAGATCATCAAGTTCTACCTCATAAAAGGGTAATTTATATCCTGTAGGTATGGCAGAATACAGAAAACGCTTTACTGGAGACTGCGATTGTATCAGCAGTACACATGGTGACCAACACAGACTGCTGGTGGGACAGGAGCCTTGATACAGGAATCAGACTGCTATTGGTAAGTGTCTTTTTAACAGCTTGTTGAGAGATTTCTCACACACAACAAAACTCATCTATTTAAAGACTTTTTATTCAATGGTATATTGAATAAATAGTGTATTTATATACCATTCAATATGCAGAGTAGCACAGCTATCATTGCAATCTAACATTAGAACATTTTCAATATTCCACATGTATATATTAATGGCCATTCTCCATCCTGCCCTCCCTGTCAGTCTGTAGCTGTTCCAGAACCAGCCACCGCTTACCTGCTTTCTCCGTAGATTTGCACCGTCTGCACAATTACCTGAGTGGCATCATAGAATGTGTGGTTCTCAAAGTTCATTTCCTATAGCATGTATGTAGTATTCCAGTGTGTCCGTATGCCACTTCTGGTTCGTACAACCATCAGATATTCTGCTTTTCACTGTTGACAGGAATGTTACTGTGAACATTTGTGTACATATATTTGTACAGACAGGTTTTGTTTTTTATTTCCCACGGTGATAGGTAGGGAGGTAGGGAGGTGGATGGATGGATGGATAGATAGACAGATGGATAGAATGATCTACACCTAGAATCTGGTCAGACAGTAATTCCACATGTCATGCTTCAGGCTACTGCCACATTGCTTTCCAGCGTTACCGTACCACTTTGGAGATACACTGCTAGAAGTATATGAGGGTTTCCAGATGTTCCACATGTCTCTCAGCACTTGGCTTTTGTATTATAACTTGACATTTTTATGTTAAAACCTGACATTTCTATTGTAACCATTCTTATGGTGTGAAGTGCCATCTCACAGAGACCATTCTTGTTGCTGCTGTTTCCTTTTTTCGTGCGGAGAGGCAGGGTCTCCTCTCACCCAGGCTGACCGCACACTCGCTACACAATCAGAGCCGGCCTTGAACTCTGCTCTTTCCAGCCTTCATCTCCCAGGTGTTGGAACTGGAGGCGTGTGCCACCATGTCCAGACCCTTTTGCTACTGTCCTGATTTGCGTTCTTCTGCTTGCTCACAGTTTTATCATTTTATGTATACACTGATCGTTTGTATATTTCTTTACTTGTATCAAAATCATTTTTCCATTTTTATTTATATCATTTTTCTTTTCATGCATTCTATATAAAAGTTCTCTGATGTAATATGTAAAAAAAATCTATTGTGCAGTTTGTCATTTTCTTAATAGTGGCGTATGTGTGTGTGTGTGTGTGTGTGCGCGCGCACACGTGCGCATGTATGCGTGCATGCGCTGAACTACATCTCACCCCGATCATGCTCTTTAATCTTCTGAAGCACAGATAATTTTTGCATTTTATGATAATGGGTGAGGATCCAAATTTATTATTTGGCCTGTACACATGTAATTGTATGACACCTACGAAATGAAAAGAATTTTTCACTCCAGTGACGTTTCTTGCTATCCTTATCAAAAACCAATTCTAGGGGAGGGGCCTGGAGAGATGGTTCGGTGGTGAAGACTGCATATGCTCTAGCAGAGGACCTGCATTCAGTTCCTAGCACCCACAATCCAGTGGCTCACAGCCACTATTGCTCCAGCTCTGATGAATCCAATAACATCTTTCTGTCTCCTTTCTTACACTCACATGTACATACTTATACATAGATACACACAAATACATGGAATTAAAATATTGTTATTTTTAAAACATAAATTTAAGGTTTATGTCTGAAATATCCCAAGTTCTTTTTTATCCATCTGTATACTTGTCTGTCCTGGCCTCTACCATACTGCGTGGTCATAGTAGCTCTGCCAGAGGCTTTGAAGGTGCAGAAGGTCCTGAGCTCTGTCCTCTTTTAAGGACAAGACTTTACAATCCTGTGGCCCTTTCATGGCTGTGTAAATAGTGTCATCATGTCAATTTATGCATCACAGCCTCTGGGACTCTGTGCCTTGAATCTGTAGTCAGTTTGTGAACACTGCCATCTTAAAAATATTTCTTCAACCCATGAAAATGAGATATTAAAGACAGACGTGACACACACCTTTAAACTCTGTGAATCTGAGGCCAGACTACTCTACACGGTGAGTGCCAGGCCAACTAGGGCTACACAGAGATGCCCTCTCTCAGAAAACAAAAAAACAAACAAACAAAGAGAGGGAGAGAGATTTATGTTCTATAAGGTGAGCATCACCCTTATATTTTCTTTAGATTATTTTACAGTGTTTTATAGTTCTCAACGTTATGTTTTATATTTTTTTATTTTTATTTATTTTTTAATTAATTAATTAATTTATTTATTTATTTATTTATTTATTTATTTACCGTATATGAGTCTTATATGTATGTCTGTGCACCATGTGCGTACCTTGTGCCCATGGAAACCCTTAGAAGATGTCAGGTCCTTTGAGGCTGAGAGTGACGCATGGTCGTGTGCGGGTGCTGGGAGCTGAATCTGGGTCTCTGGAAGAGCAGCAGCGTTCTTACCCACTGAACCATCTCTGCAGTCCCTCGTCTTTCTTCTTGTTAGACAGGGCCTCACTGTTGTAGCCCTGGCTAGCCTAAAGCTCACTAGTAAACTAGGCTGGCTTCCAGCTTGAGAACTGCCCAGCTCCATTTCCTCGTAAGTGCTGGGAATCAAATGCATGCATGTGCCACCACGCCCAACTTGGAATTTGTGTTTTAGTTTTGTGTTTTGCCTTGTTCATTGTTAGACTAAAGAATATAATTAACGTCTTATATTGATCTTGCATTCTGAACTCTTTCATTAGTTATAAATTTTTAGTGTGTTCTTAGGACATTCTAGATCTAAGGTGAAGTCAGATACAAATAGACATAGTTTTACTTCTTCCTTTATAAGCTGGATATCTTTCATTTCTTTTTGTTGCTCAATTTCAGTGGCTAGGAAAATATTTAATTGAAGAGGGAAAGCAGACATTTCAAGAGGACAATATTCAACATTCATTATCATCTTCATCATCATCATCATCATCATTATCATTATTATTGTGGTTTTTTTGAGGCAGGGTTTCTCTGTATAGCCCTGGCTGTTCTGGAACTCACTCTGTATACCAGGCTGGCCTTGAACTCACAGAGATCCTCCTGTCTCTGCTCCCGAGTGCTAGGATTACAGGCATGCACCACCACTGCCCAGCTCATTAGGTATTTTTCATAGATATTCTTTATCTTATAAAGTTCCCTTTATTGATAGTGTTTTTATCATGAAGGGTGCTAGAGTTTATCAAATGCTTTTTCTATGTTTCTTACCATAGTGCACTGTGTTGAGTTTTGGTTAAAACTATTTGATTATGCAATTCAATAGTCTCATATGTTGTAGAATTGAGTTGGCTAATAATCTGTCACCAGCATTCTCAAGATGTATGTGTAAGCTTTGTGTATATGTTTATTTATGGTTAGCTTTCCTTGTGATAGTGTCTGGTTTATATATCAAGACCACATAAAATAAAAATATTTCATATATTTATGTTATCTGGAAGAGCTGGTGAAAGCTTAGTATTGATCATTCCTAACTTTATAATAACTAGTAAATATTAATAATTATTTTTCTACAAATTTTTAAATTTTCTATAAATTTATAAAGTTTATAAGTTTTATAGTTTTATGTAATATTGAAGACATCAGAATCTCAGCTGTTCTGTATGAGTATTTTGGGGGAGTTATTATTTTCAGTTGTGTGCTCACTTGTAAGCCCACCAGACTCTAGCAAGCAGTTCCAGACCCGGGGTCCCACAGCTGCCCTGACTAAATTCAGTAGGACACAAAACCAAAAGTCATGAGTGTGGGGAAAGATTTGTAGGGAGGAAGGGTGTTGACAGTGATGGGAGGAGGTAAGAGAGGATTGTGGGAGTATATCAGAGTACAGTATACATATTATGAAATTGTCAAAGAACAACATTAATTAGTTGAGAAAGAAAAATTAGTAGTAATACAAAATATCACTTAACCGGATATATAATATCAAGTCAAATTTTAATCATTGCAGTACGTTTTTGAAATGAAATATCTCTAATAAATCTATACTTTGTGTACAAAATACTAATTTAATCTTAGTTAATTTAATGTAGTCTGATTCAATAATTCAATCTTTTGTTGTCAATCTAGTCTAATTTTTTTCTTCTTCAACTAGCTTCAATAAATGCATTTTTCTAGGGTTTGTCAGTTATATCCTAGTCAATTAATAGCGTGTGATAATTGTTTACTCATAAGATTTAAGTAGTGTAGTGTAACTTGTTTATAGGAAGATCGGACTTGGGCTGAGACTGTAGCCTACGTGGTGGAGTGATGAGTTTGCATGAATGGTCCCGAGAACGTATAGAACCTGCCTGTGCCAGCACAGGTCTGGATCCTAGCCCAGAAGGTGGAGGCCAAGAGGGTCAGGAGTTCAAGGTCATCTTCAACTGCACAGCAGCTTTGAGGCCAGCCTGCACTACATGAGATCTCCCTTAAAAAAAGAAAGAAAGAATGTAAAAAGACCAAACTTATAAATGTAATTTCTCATTTATTTTTTGAGGTTACAGAAAATTTTAACAAGGAATTACATGCTGGGGCTCTTCCCTCAAAATACTGAGGCAATAATGTATTTATTACATGATTTTCCTTGTGTGATTTTTGAAAATTTATAAGAAGTTTGTTAAGATAAATAATAATTTTTATGCATCCACAGATTGCTATCATGCGTGACCGTTTGACTCAGTTCGTCACTAAATTGCAGTTTGCGATGACTGTACTTCTGGCATCATGGACAGAAAAAAAACAGCACAGAAAAACAACAACTACTTTGTGTGTACTCAACACTGTGTTCGCTCCCTTCGTGTTGGTTATTATAGTATTTTCAACACTACTGTCGTCTCCTTTACTGCCCCTCTTCACCCTTCCCATTTTCTTGGTGGGGTTTCCTCGTCCTGTTCAGAGCTGGCCAGAAGCAGTGGGCACTGCAGCTTGTGTGTGCACAGACACCGTGTTCTACCACCAGATGGTCCCCAGGCTGACAGCAGCACTGCAGACTGCAATGGCATCTGGAAGTTTAGGTAAGTGGTGGGCTGTGCTCAAAAATTCCTTAGTGATATATTCAAGGTAAAGCAAGAAAGAGAGGAAGGAGGGAGGGAGAGAGAGAGGGAGGGAGGAAGGGAGGAAAGGATGGAAAAAAAGGAAGGGGAAGGGAAGGGAAGGGAAGGAAGGAAGGAAGGAAGGAAGGAAGGAAGGAAGGAAGGGGGAGGGAGGGAGGAAGGAAGGAAGGGAGGGAGGAAGAAAGGGAACAAATAATCTCTTTAATCCAACCATAAAACAGATTCCAGTACTTCAATCTATAGGCAGAGACTAGATATCTCTGCTGCTTTTTTGTAGATAAAATATAAAGTAAATACTTAGGGAAAATCTCATTAGGGTGATTTGACAGTTTAAAAATGAGAACATTTTCTTAAATAAACTCAGACGACAGGCTCACCATTAAAACATAGAAACATCTTTCTGCTCATAGTTTCCATGAGCTTATAATGAGTTTCTGTCAAGTGGATACAGTGGGTTCCATCTGTAAAGAGGGACCAGCTGCTTGTGTGGGTCACCCTGCCTACTATGTCTCAGTACAGACCTTTAAAGGAAAGCAGATGTACTGTTTGGACAAAAGGTGAGGGTCACTGAGAGGCTGTCACTCAGGGCATCCCTTGTAGGCAGACTTTTCAGAGGATGGCAGCTAGCCCTGCCGAGCTAACTTATCAGTGCCATATGTAAGGAGACTTAGAAAAACCAATTCCCACAGTGTTACTTCTCATAGCAAGGAAATGCAAATACCTGTATTGTTTATCTGCCAGGCAAGGAATGCTCAAATCAGCTGTTCATACAGTGCATTCTAACAGCTGTGAATGAACTTGAGTTGGTTGCAGTAAACAGGAATAAGTCTCAGAGATACTATGTTGAAAGAGGGACCTAAGTTTTAAAAATATCCATACGTCACAAATTGATGCAATTATAATGCACAATCTCAAAGCCATAAAACATTATATATTATATATCTTTTAGATCAGTATCAAATTGGCTTTCATATATTTCATACTTTTTCTAATATGCTTGCTGTGTGTTTAGCATTTCACTCAAGTTTGCACTTGGTTGTTTTTCTAACAAACATATCCTCAATTTTTATGTATTGTCATCTATACCTTGTCTCTCCCAAGCGCTGCCAAGAGCTTGACTAACACCGCATGATAAGCAGTGGTGCTCGTTTCTATTCTCGACCTAATGATGGACAAAGTAATTAAAATTAATTTCTAGATGTGTTTAATTTTAAATATCACAGAACAAAATAAAACGAGCTCGAAGAGTTATTTCTCCTACCCCCCTTTCCTGATTTCTTTTAGGTCTCCTCCTGCCTGGCTCTCATTACTTGGGCCGTTTCGAGGACCGTTTAGTATGGATAATGATCCTAGAGCGTGGCTATACTTACTGCTACGTTAATGTTAAGGTCAGTGTCACTTAAAACTTTCCAGCAGTTTTTGTAGAGCATCTGGAAAATTTTACTTGTTATGTACACATCAAAAGATGACTTAGCTTGAAAGAAGTGGATCTTAGTAGAAAATACCTGATTTTTAAAGGTATATTTCAATAAGCACATATTGATAGCTGATTAGTGTTTATTGAATCCTAGAACAGGGTAACAAAATATACATACTTTTTGTCTAGTCTTTTAAAAAAATTATGCTATTATTTTATTACACGTATGGGTATCTTGCTTGTATGTAGGATGACATGCATGCCTGATACTTATGAAGGCTAGAATCAGATCCCCTGGAAATGGAGTTACAGATGGTTGTGAGCCACAATGTTGATGTTTGGGACTCAAACCTGGGTCCTCTGGAGAGCAGCAGGTGCTCTTAACTGCTGTGCGTCTCTCCAGCCACATCTCCCAGCCTTATCCCTGTCATCCACGTCTAGTTGAGCATCTCAGAAATGTGAGACAGTAAGTTCTCAAGTTCCCATGTATCACATAAACATTCTGGGTTTACTAAGGCCATCTTCCCACCCACTACCCTACGTGCTATACCATTCTTCTTTTAAGGGCAAAATGTCTTATTAGAATTTGTTTATTCTAAACCTCAAATTTCATTTTTCACATTCTGTTCTTCACGTTCCGTAGGTTTTTCACTCTCTTACCAAACCTCCATTTGTTAAGGTCTTCAGTGTTCACCTTGTGATCGCCCGTGTTAACTCTCAGACCCGCCCCACTTAGCCAGCCTGCAGCAGTTGACATGATACTGTTTCGTGAGTTGTCTTTACTGTGACCTCTTCACATCAGTCCCAGAGCCAAGCAGTCCTCGGAGACAACTCGGTGGTTCTGGTTGCTCAGGCCAAAATGTGTATTTCTCTGCTTCCTCACATTCAGTCCACTCCTTAATCTTGTTAAACTATGTCTGCTTCCTTCACTTTTCGCCACCCTGGTCATCTTCCTCTCCTGCCCACCCCAGATAATTTTAGTAGCCTCTTAATCTATTATCAATCAAAATGATCTTGAAAATTAGGTCAGGTCAGGTCACTTCTCTTTGGGAACCCTGTAGTTCGTCTCTGTCATTCAAAGCCAAGGCCCTAAATAGTTAGGCTTTCTCTTCTAGACTACTGGCTGTTTCCTCTTCCTTCAGGTAATCAATCAGGTGGCTAAATCCCTTACCACCTTCACGGCTGTGCTTTGCCAGCACTTAGAGCTTCTAAGGACTAAGTAAACAGTCGTATTGATTGTCTGTGTCCTTCACTAATGTAATGTCACAGGAACACAGTTCTCAGGCTTTCATCTAAGAAAGTAACCTAAGGCCCCAGAATAATGCCCAGCCCAGGGCAGAACTTCTGTAAAAAGACCCGAGTCTATGGTGAATGGGTACACTCTTTGTCTTAACAGAAATGTTAAGTATTTGTGACCAAACGTTGTCCCTTTACAACAATGGTTTTCAACTTCAGTCCCCAGTCTAGTTGCATTAACTGCCGATGGAAGACCTGTTTCCTATCTTGGAAACCGAGGAAGACCTTGACCTACCATGAGAGTGTGTGTGTGTTTAAGGGGGATTCCCAAGTTCGACATACCATGAGGGTGGGGGGGTGTTCCCACCTTTGACCTACCATGAGGACGGGGGTGGGGGGTTCGTTAGGATGCTTTAAAGTACCCTTCACATCGTTCTGACTCACATAAAGTTTGCTCTAGTCCAGCGCTTCTCAGCCTTCCTAAAGCTGTGACCCTTTAATGCAGTTCCTCATCTTGTGGTGACTCCAACAATAAAATTATTTTTGTTACTACTTCACAACAGTAATTTTGCTGTTGTTATGCATCGTAATGTAAACACCTGATATGCAGATGGTCTTAGGTGACCCCTGTGAAAGTGTCATTTGACCCTCCCCAAAGAGGTCATGACCCGGGTTGAGACTGCTGCTCTAGTGTAACCTGCACAAGTGTGAAGAGGAGAGAAAATACATGCAGACTCTCATGGATACTTTTGCTTCATTTTACTTTATTTTAAATCATATGGTTTACTATTACCCAATGACAAATCCTTTTAATGGTCTTTCATGGTTTTCACACTATTTATAGGTACCCTTTTGTTTTTTACCATTTTGTTTTCTGTTTTGTTTTTTCAAGCTAGCTTAGGATTTACCACTTAATAACATTTGTATTACTTTGAAGTTTACAAAATTTAATCTTCATAAACCTATTTCCTAGAATTGATTTTTTTAATTCTTTGGTAATTTCATACCTGTAGACAATATATTAAGATCATATCCACCCTACTCCACCCTACAACTCCGTCTAGGACCCCCACCAAGATCCCCAGCCAACATCATGTCTTTCTTTATAACTGAGTCGAATCCGTGCTGCCTGTATGCTGAATGTGCATGGGTGGAGGGCCTTCCCCTGGGCCACTGACAACGTGTGTGGGCCACACCCCTGAAGGAAGCTGACTCTCCTTCCCCTGGCAGCCATCAGTTGCCAAAAGCTCCTCAGCTAGGAGTGGGGCACCATAAGCTCCCCCTCCTCTGTCTACTCAGATGTCGACTGCCTCGATCTTGTGCAGGCCACCACAGCTTCTGCGAGTTCTTGAGGGCAACAGCTTTGTCAGGTTTGCAGCAATCCTTCCTTATGCTCTCGCTGATATTCTCTAAGCTGTGGGTGAAAGTAGGTGTGGCGTAGACGCCCACATAGGGCTGAGCTCTCCATAGGTGCTCATCTTCTGGGTTTTTTTTCTTTTCTGAAATAAAAGGAACTTCAGAGAAGACAGGAGATATGTTGAGGCTGTATATGGCACATGGTGGAACCATAGCTTAAAAGTGGGTTACAAAGGTCCTGGTGTTTTTTTTTAATATGCATAAATAAGCTAACAACTCTAATAGTGAAGAGTAAACTGATATGCCCTACTCAAGACGTAACGAAAATGTGTCTGAAGTTGATACGGGAATATATTCATTCCCTCGACACTTGTTGCATGTCCTCTGCTTGTGGGTACTGTTTCAGAGACTGGGAATGTAGTCATAACCAAAGACAGCTGCTTTATGAAATTTATGCTGTAATTGGTTGAGACAAACAGTAATCAAATAAATGTTATCATTAAAAATTAAAATAACACATGTGATTTAATAAATTATGGTACTTCCATACATTAGACTAATTGTCTCAGTCTGATATAAAGTAGGATTAAAAGAACACAGAATTATTATATAACATGTTTCCCACCCCCGAAACAAGTCTGACTTAAAAGTTGTCAATGTGTAAATCAACCTTGACAACAGTCTTATGAAAGTATGCCCAGGCTCAGTAAAATTCTTGTGTGTGTGTGTGTGTGTGTGCGTGTTTGTGTGTGTTTGTGGATGGGTGTTCCAGACAGGGTTTCTCTGTTGTAACTCTGGCTATCCTGGAACTCACTCTGTAGACCAGGTTGGCTTTGAACTGACAGGGATCCTCTGAGCCTCTGCCTCCCGAGTGCTGGAATTAACGGTGTATACCACCACTGCCCTGCTCAGTAAAATTCTTAACCAACTTGTAGTGGAATTTTCTATAATTTCTTTGAAAATAGTAATAGCCTTACTTTAAATCTCTTTATCCAACATCAAATGTGTTAGAAAACATAAAGTTTAAGTGGTAGCTGCTCTTCATCTAAAGGTTTGCTTTTGCTTTTTCTGTATTTGTGTGATGAGACTCCTTTGCACTCATGAGACTAGTTTCTGTTCCCTGGGTAATAGATGATCATGAACCCAAGTGCTTCTCTTTCCCCTTTAGGGGTTAGAATTGCAGGAAACATCCTGCCACACTGCTGAAGCCCAGAGAGTTGATGAAGTATTTGAAAGTGCTTTTCAGCGAGAACTCTCACAAATGTGTCCCCTTAATGAGCACTGGGGAAATGTCTTGACACCATGCACTGTTTTGCCTGTGAAGCTGTACTCTGATGCCAGGAGTGTCCTCTCTGGCATAATTGATTCTCATGAGAACTTGAAGGAATTTAAAAATGACCTTGTAAAAGTGCTTATATGGGTGCTTATCCAGTACTGCTCTAAAAGGCCCAGCACGCAGAACATTGACAAAACTGAAAAGAATGAAGAAGCCTCACCAGTGGTCCTGCCTTCTTTTAACACTTCACCATGCCCCAAATCTCTGGAAGACTCAGATAGTTTAAATTCAGACACTTTCCAAGACTGGTCCGATGATAATATTTTTGATGATGAACCAACAGTCAAAAATAAAAAAGAAAAACTTCAATTCAAAGATCTATCAGCTACACATTTGCCCATTCCAGGGTCAGTAGACTTCCAGAGTATAGACGATCATTCTACAGGCACGGTTCCCAAAAATGATCTTTGCAGGACGATTTTGTTGGGACTCCCTGCTGTTGACAAAGGACATCGAGAAGGCGTGGCATACATCCCTCTTGTGGAGTTCAGTTGTTCCCAGTCTCACTTGCTGAGCTTACCTGAAGATTGGAGGTCTAACTGCACACCCTATTCCAAAATAAAGTTGATGAGCTTCTTGTTTCCAGAAGACTGGTATCAGTTTGTTTTAAGGCAATTGGATTGCTTTCACTCAGAGGAAAAGTCAAGTGTACTGGAAGAAATTGCAAAGGATAGAGCTTTAAAAGACTTGTATGTCCATACAGTAATGGCTTGTTATATTGGTTTATTTGGAATAGACAACATGGTGCCTAGTCCTGGTCAGATAGTAAGAGTCTACAATGGTGGCTTGCCCTGGTCTGGCACCTTGGATTGGCTCTCAGAAAAGCCAGAACTATTCCAACTAGTTCGGAAAGCATTCAGGTAACTCATTTTGATTATGCACAGGTTCTTTTTTTTTTTTTTTTTAAGTACTAATGCAGTGGTTCTTAGTCTTCCTAATCTGCGACCCTTAATTACAGCTCCTCATGTTGTGGTGACCCCCAACCATAACATTATTTTCTTTGCTACTTCATAACTGTAATTCTGGTACGGTTATGAATCATAACTATCTGGTGTGCAGGTGGTCTTAGGAGACCCCTGGGAAAATGTCGTTTGACCCCTAAAGGGGTCATGACCCACAGGTTGAGAATTGCTCTACTAGAAGATTCTTTCATTTATATTTTGTTATTGCTTATGTAAAAAATTTTTAAAGGCTTGGTCTATAGTACGATAGTATTGGGAACATTTTAATTCCTTTATTTTTGCTTTGGTTTTTGTAAAAGATTTTTTTTTTCAATATGGCCCATTGAATTTCTTTATTTCAGCTGCTTTCATTTCTCCCTCATGGTTTTGTTTGTTTAGGGTTTGTTGTTGTCTTTGTTGTTGCTTTTCTTGGTGCTAAGGATGGAACCTGGATACCCTGCCTCTACTGCCTGAGTGCTGGTACAGGTATGAGCCATCACTGCCTAGTTTGTGTGGTTGCTGGGGATCAAACCCATGGCTGTGTTGTGCGTGCTAGGCAAGTACACTACTAGCTGACCTACATCTCTGGTCTTATCTCTCTCAGCTTTTTGTTTTTGTTTTTATTCATTTTTTTTTATCTGAAATGGATGATTTTGTTTTAGGGAAGGCAGGCTGTGGAGACATGCTCCCAGACTGGCCTTGAGCTCATTCTGGAGAGCCAGAGATAACCTGGTCACCTGACTTCCACCACACATGTGTACCACTATACTTGGCTTGGAATGTGGATGCTTTCCCTTTAGACTCTTAAAAATAATGAGTGTCTTCTAGTCCTAAAGTTTATTTTAAAATATTATGAAATTGTTTGGGTTTCCATTTTTTAGGTATACACTGAAACTAATGATTGATAAAGCAAGTTTGGGTCCAGTAGAAAACTTTAAAGAACTGACCGACTACCTCAAAGAATACGAAAGGGACTGGTACATTGGCTTAATATCTGAAGAGCAGTGGAAGGAAGCAATTCTAGAAGAAAAGCCATGCTTGTTTTCCCTGGGGTATGAGTCTAGTATGGTAAGGCATTTTCATAGAAACCTTAAAGACTAGAAAATGTGAAATATTTAAACTGGTAAATGATGTAACATTCTAGCTATTGATAATATGTTAATGGTAGTTGCAAGGTATTTAGAATCATAACTTTGTGATCAGATAGTGTGACCTATAATAGCTGGTTCATTTGCTTTTGCCAGCTGAATAGGGGACAATTGGAAAATGCTATGTGATTACTATACAACAACTGACCTATAAGATATCTAGAACATGTAGCATAGTTGACAAAATACTTTGGTGTTTTATGCCCAGTTCAGTTGTAAGAATTACCCTTTAGTGTAGTGAAATATTTAAACTTATTTTCAAATATTGTAAAGTTACATGCACTTCTGTTCAATAATATGAACCTTAACAGCTGCTATGTCTGGCAACTAGAGCTGCTGCCAGAAGATCACCTTCCTTAGCTGTTAGAACCAGCTTTCTGGGTGTGGTTAGGATGCAGCTTTCTTGAATGCAGAAAGGATGCTAGTTTGGAGTACCAGCAATTGTCTATTCAATTACCCATGGATGGTACAATTGTTGTTCAGATTTGAATTTGCCCACTGAGATCTTTATTTTGAAAGCACCTGGTTGTATTGTTGCTAATATGGAGGAACTTCTTTTGGTCTCCTCCCACAGCCTAAGCACCAGTCGAGGAATATCTTGCCTGGGGTTTTTACTTCACCTGTAGAATGGCATCAAGTCAGCCAGCTAAATTTGGGAGTTGTAATGTGAAAGTTCTATTCATTGAGCAGTCAAGACCTTTGAATCAGTGGGAAGTGCCATTCCTCAATAAATTACCTGGAGGCCATGTCCTCCAGGTCAGTCCATCAGAGGCTTGACCCTCTGCAAGGTGGATCAATCTTACACATTGTGATTGACTCTTTATTCCCTGAATGAACCCGTTCAAGTTTTATAATGTTCCCATCTACACTTTAGTGTTAACTCCAAGAAGAGAAATTAATTTGTAAGTGGTGATTACTTCTTTTGCTGACACATATACTACATTTGAATCAAACCTAACCTTTGAGAATTCATAGAGACTTCACATAGAGGACTTTTTAAAAGACTCAGTATTTGTTCTTATTTCACTTAAAATATCCTTGACTGAACACAATATGAAAAATTGAGTGTTAGGAGTCTATTTAGGCTTCAGCTCTATCTAGCATTATAGCAAGAATAAAAAGAGTTCGACATATGTTCTGCCAACAAAAAATATTTTTAAAAAATTACCGTGAATGGTTATAGCCCTGAAGCATATAGCAAATAAACAAACATTTTTTAAGAAAAATTTACTAAAACCGTTATTAAAGAAGAGCAAGAAACAAGTATTTGAATCACATCCTGCTGCCTGCTTTCTCAGCAGGACAGAACTCTATTAGAGTAGTACAGCCAAGAACACAGGGCTCGCCCTCCTCTGCACCCAGTTAAAGTCTGTTGTCCATGGCCGATAGGATGTCAGTACTTACTCTTCCCGTCTGTAACTGCTAAGGCCAAATTCCAGACATAGTCAGGAAACGAGTTCCCTTCTGGCCAGCCCTACCCATGGGAGGCTCTGTCTTAGCCATGCTATTACCAGGAATTTGGGCCTTGATCCTGCTTGCCTATTCATTTTGATGGCACTTATACATTGAAAGAGATGAGCTGAAAACACCTGTAATTCCTTGTACTCACCATAAATTGTTGTCTCCTGAGGTAGGAGTGTCTGTCAGGGAGCAGTATGTGGTGGTCACATCTCCGGATCCAGAGCTCTGCCTCAGATTTTGCCCTGTGAGAGAAACAAATCTAAATAAATAAATATCAAGTAAAAGTTGAGCTCTGAAGTACTCCCCAAAAGAAATGATTAATTAGCCATGGTGTGGATACACTGAAATGTGCAATTAGTGTGCTCTTGGGCTTGTAACAGAAGGAATGTGCTTTCAAGGAATTACTCTAAAGAAATCAGTATGGCATGCTATACTGGATAAAAAAACTAACTCCATTATTACAGATGCAAAATCCTCAACAAATTATTAGCAAACTGATCTAGCAACCTATAAAAACAACTTTTGTATGAAAAATAATATATAATATTAGTTTTAACATAGTTTAAAAGCCATTAATGTATCGCACAGTAACAGTAGAATAAGAAACAGAAGCCCCTCAATTATCTCAGTAGATAAAAAAGAAAAAACCTTATTTAACAAAATCTAACACCCTTTCATAGTAAATATATTTTTCCCATCAATTGAACGTGATATAAAAATGTATAGTTATCATAATATTGTGCTGGAGGTCCTGGTGTGTAATGAACTGATTTTTTCTGTCCCAAACACATTGAAATCTTCACCTCAGTATATTGAGAAGTAATTAGGATTTGATGAGCTCATGAATGTTGAACTGCATGATGGGACTAGTGGCCTAATAACACAAGGAGACATTAGACCTTCTTCTATGTGTGCCATACAAAGACGGAGGCCAGGAAGAGCCCTCACTGCAGTCTAACCATGGTGAACGCTAACTGCAGACACCTCAGCTTCTAGTACAGTAGAAAAACAAACCTCAGTCAATCTCTCTTCCTCCCGCTCCGCTCTCTTCCCTCTTCTCTCTCCACCTTTCAACAAGGGCCTCACTATTTTGCCCAGGCTAGTTGTGGAATTCATAAAGACCTAAGTTTCATGATCATCCTGTCCCAAGCAGTGAGGTTGCAAGGAGTAGAGGCCTGTGCCACCTACTTGGCATAAATGTCTATCGTAACAGCTGAGCTATGACTACAGAGAAATGAGGCAAAAGAAAGAAAGAAAAGGCGTATGGATCTGAACTGAAGAAGGAACACTATTTGCAGGTGACACAATCTTGTGTTTAGAATGTAAGGAGTCCATTTTAAAACTATTCAAAATAATTGTTTATAAGGATATAAGAAGTTAATCAAAATAAAATTAAAATCTTTTGTATTTTTATATACTAGCAATGAACCAAACAAAATAAAGTAAGTAAATCCCACTTATTACTCCAAAAAGACTAAAGGACCATTGAAATGGTTTAGCAGGTAAAAGTACTTGCCACCAAATCTCATGACCTGAGTTCCATCTTCAGGACCTACATGGTGAAAGAGAATTGACTTCCAAAAGTTTTCCTTTGACCTCCATATGTCCACTGTGGCATGTGTTCATGTATGTAGATGGATATACTAATATCATGGGCGGGTTCATTCAGGGAACAGGAGACAATCACAATGTGTAAGCCTGAGCCACTGCAATGGAGTTGAGCCTTTACCATGGACTGACCCAGAGCAAGTATACTCTAGGTATTTTATTGAGGAAAAGCACCGCTCACAAATACAAAGGCCTTATTCCTTAATCAATAGAACTTCCACAGTCCACAAACGTCCAACACCAGCCAGCTGACATGATGCATTTTTACTGGCCAGTCAAGACCCTGGACAAGGTATTCCTAGCCTGTGCTTAGGCTAAGAGAGGAGCCCGTAAAGTTACTCCTTTAGCATTAATACAATTGGATGCTTTCAACACAAAGATCTCAGTGGGCAAATCCATGGGCCATTGAATAATCAATCACAGTACTCCAAACTAGCATTCTTTGTGCATTCAGAGAATTCATACTCAGGAAGCTGGTTCCAACAGCTATGGAAGGTGATCTGGCTTGAACTGGCAGACACAGCAGATTACTGCACAGAAGTGCATGTAGCCTTATAATATTTGAGAATAAGTTTAAATATTCAACTATACATATACACACACATACTGAATAAATACAAGTCAGGAATACTATCTCATGCCTTGAATACCTCCATGCAAAAGGCTAAGGCAGGAATGGAACAGGATGTTTTGCGTAAGTTTTTTTTTTTTTCCTGTGTAGCCTTTCTTATGATTGGATGCCACTTGGACTTCTGGGAACTGTACTTAGAACATAAAGGAGGCAGTGGCCAGTTGGCAGTTGGCAATTGGAGGGTTTGTTTGATAGATGGTAGTCCTGCTTTTTAGTAGCTCCTGATCTTTAAGCTTCAGGCAGTTAAAGACAAGCAAAAAGGGCAGTGGATATTCCTTTCTTTCTCTTTTTTTCTTCCAAGGCTGCCAGAAGATGAGTGAAGATTTATTTTTATCTTCCTTTTCTCTTATAGTTAGAGGGTAGAAAGGCACAGTGGGAATCTGTTACAAATTAGAAATCAGTTACAAGTTAGGAATCTCCAGTAGCAATCAGTTTCAGGAGTCAGATTCCCTGGGAGTTCCAGGAGTCTGATTCCAGTTACACAAGAGGATTGTGAATTCAAGGCAATCTTGACTATATAGTAAAACTCTCTCAAAAAAGGAAAAAATACTGAGGTAGAAATTTAATAAGTATAAAACATGTACTCTGAAAACTGTAAAACATTGTTGAAAAAAGGAATGAAAACCCCAAGTAAAATAAACCTACTAGTGTTTGTAAAATACCTGTGTTTGTGAATCAAACTATATTGTTAAAATGGTAATACTTGGGACTGTAGAGATGGCACAGAAGTTGAGAACATTGGCTGTTCTTATCGAGGACCTAGATTCAGATCCCACCACTACCTACATGGCTCACAACCTGCCATTCCAGTTCCAGGGAATTCAGCGCCCTTTGCTGACCTCCATAGGCACTAGGCATGAAAGTGAAAATGGTAATACTCTTCAAATTAATCTACAGACTTAACACAATCCCATCCAATGCCTGTTGTGGAAATTGTGAGAGTGGTTTTCCAAAACTCATGGCAAGGGACCCAGAATAGCCAGAAAATTCTTTTAAAAAGAAAATTGGTGATTTTGTACTTCTGAATTTCAAAATGTGTACTGAAACATCAGTAGCCAATACTGTGTGGTTCTGCATAAAGGTAATGCATAAGTGAGTGAAATGGAAATAAGAATAGTTTCCTTCAACTGATTTTCAGCAAGGATACCAAGACCATATAATGGAGATACCTGTTTTTAATAAATGGTACTCAGACAGTTGAGTCTTCGCACTTAAGAGAAGCATTGGATTATGCATGTCATTTTCCCATGGCTGCTACGAAAAGTCATTCTCACAAACTGGGTGACCTTAAAGAATAAATTTATTGTCTCCCAGTTCTGGAAGTTGGGAGTCTGCAGTCAGGGTGTCAGGAAGTCACACTCCCTCTGAAGGCTCTAGAGAAGAATTCTTCCCTTAATCTCTCCTGCTTCTGCTGGCTCCTCACATTCCTCAGCTGTTGGTGCTGTACCACCAGTCTCCATCTTCTGGTGGCCTTCTTTCTATATCCTGGGGAGCTCTCCTGCTCCTTTGTTTTATGAGGATGCCAGACATTGGTTTAGGATCCAATGGCAGACATTGGCAAGACGATCTCATCTCAAAATCCTTAGTTAACATCTGCAAAGTACTCATTCCAGTAAAGGTCATATTCACAAACATTTGAAGATCTCAGCTAACATCACATTAAATAACTGACCCCCCCCCCCACCGCCTTGCATCAAAGAATAAAATGTTATATCTAAAACTGGAAATTTTATGAGAAAACATGGGAGTAATTTTCATGACCTCATACTTGAGAATAAATTTTTAGACATGATGACAAAAGTATGAAAATAAATGAAACCACATTACTATGCATCGTTAAGAATAAAATGTTGAAGGGCTGGAGCAATAGCTCAACAGTTTAGAACACTGTCTACTCTTCCAGACGACCAGGCTTCAAGTTCCCAGCATCCACATGGTGCCTTTCAGCAGTCTAGAACTCCAGTCCTAGGAGATTCAATACCTTCTGACCTTCTCAGGTTCTGTATGCATGTGGTGTACAGATATCCATGCAAGCAAAACATCCATACACATAAAATAAATGAAAATGAAAAAAAATTAAGTAAAACCTTGAGGCTAGGGATACAGCTCAGTTGCTAGAGTGCCTGCCTAGGATGCTTGAAGCCATAGGTTCAGTTACTAGCACCACATAAAACCAGGCAAGGTAACATAGGACTGTAATTCCAACACCCAGAAGGTAGAGAGGTAAGAGGATCAGAAGTTCTAGGTTATCCATGGCTATAAGACAAATTCTCATTCATCCTGACTATATGAGACCTATGTAAGAAAGAAAGAAAAGGAAGGAAGGGAGGGAGGGAGGAAGGAAAGAAGGAAGGAAAGAAATAGTTTAAGCAGGACTGGAGAAATGGCTTATTGGTAGGATGTTTGCCTCATATACACAAGACCCTAGGTTGGATCGCCAATAGCAGAAAAGGGAAAACAAACTAAAATAGAACATAGGTCCTATATTTGCCAGGTTGCCAGGACATAGGTGCCTGAGGGAAGAAGTTTGAGGCCAACCTGGGTTACAAAGCAAGCCCTCGTATAAAAAAAACAAAAATCCAACCAACCAAAAATAAAGTTTTTAAATATGTCATACATCTGTAATCTCAGGAAAAGGATTAAGAGTTGAGAGTCAGTTGGGTTACAGAGGACTTTGTAGTGAGTTTATATCCGTGGCCATCTCTGGGCACATAAGATTCTCGCTCAAAAACAAAACAATGGGTAGAGAGATGGCTGAATGGTTTAGAGCAATATTGTTTTTGCAGAGAACCCAGATTCAATTCCCAGCACCCATATGGTGGCTCTCAACCATCTGTAACTCTAGTTCCAGGGGTCCAGTTCCTTCTTCTGGCCTCCTACGGCACATGTAGATAAAATACTTACACATATAAAATAAAGTAAATTCTAAAAATGGTTTTAAAGTAAAAAAAAAAAAATTATAATGAAGAAAGAGAAGAAGGGTTATCATACATCCCCAGGAGAATCAGGACTTCACAGTCATCTTCTGCTACACAGAATACAGTTTGAGTCTAGCCTGGACTATATGAGGCCTTACCTCAAAACAAAAAAGTATTGAAAAAATAACTTTGTGTTTCAAAGGATACTGCCAGAAAATGAAAAGACAACCCAGAATGGGAAAAATAACTGCACGTATCTCATAAAGTATTTATTACTATAATATGTGAAAAATTAGACTCTGATAGAAACGTGATCCAATTAAAGATGGACAAAAGCTATATATACACTTCTCCAAAGATAAACAGTGACCAGTAAACGCAAAAACATCTATATTATTGTCAGGAAACAAGTCAAAACCACAATAAAGTTAGGCCTGGGGTGTGCAGCTTAGTGGTAAAATTTCTTGCCTAGCATGTACAAGGCTCTGGGCTTGATCTCCAACCCTGCCCTATTGAAAAACGAAAACCACAACATTTTACTGTGCTATGATAGCTAAAATTAAAAGTCAAATAGTAAGTCTTGATAAGGATATGAAGATAGAATCCTTATATATTGGTGTTGGGAATATACAGTCACTTTGGAAAATATTCTGTTAATTTCTCAAGTAGTTGATCGTGGAACTGATATATATAGATACATATATAGATATATTTACAGTTACACCGTAAAGGAACAAATGCATAGGATGACCCAAAAACTTATACACAGATGTTCGTAGTGTTATTTATAATGGCTAAAAGGTAAAGGTGATCCAGCTGTGCATCCACAAATGGTGGATATTTTATAGTACACATGTAGCCATGGAAAGGAATGAAGCACAATTCAAGCTATGAGGTCCACGAACTATGGACAGGTGACTCTGCTCAGGCAGGTAGAGAGTCATTGTAGTTGCTTAGGGGAGGGGAATGAGAAACTAGGAATGTAACAGCTGAGAGCACAGTGTTTCTTTCTGAGGCCATGAGAACTGTTCTCAGATTAACTGTGGTGGTTATTGTGCATCCTATGAGTGTCCAAGGGCCACTAGATTGTAAATTGACAGTTGAAATGAGCATATTGTGCAGAAATAGAACTACATCTCATTAAAAGTTTCTGAAAAGGAACCTAGCTGAACAATTGTCCACCGTGATGATGAATCCGGATTGTCAACTTGATAGGATTTAGAATCACTATGGAAACAAACTTCTGGACATGTCTACAGAGGATTTTTAGATTGGGTTGAGGTGGAAAACACCCCCCGGGGGTGGGGGGTACACCATTACATAGGCTGGGGTCCCAGACTAATTGAACGGGAGAAGGAATGCTGGGCAGCAGTCATCTCTCTGCTCTTTGGCTGTGGACTCCATGTGCTTAGCTGTCTCGTGTTCCTGATGCCAAGATGTCCCGCAAACTAAGCCAAGACAAACCCTTCCTTTCCTAGGTTGTTTTTGTCCAGTATTTTGTTACGACAATGAGAAATAAACAGATATATGCACTAATTAGTATTTATGGCTATGCATTTCCAAGGCCATTGGAAGTGATGGATCAGAGTCATAAAAGACGAGGTATCTGAAATCTTGTCATAGTAATTAAATGAAATTCTCCTTCTTAGAGAGCTAAGAAAATAGAGGTGAGTCTTGACTCTAAAGCTAAGCAGCTTGCGTGCACTTTAAAGCACAACCTCTGTTGTTGTTTGGTGGGCACTTGTGCTTTACGTTTTGGTGATTTTTCATTTCGCCTTTTACACTTCCAGGGCGTTTACACTGGGAGGGTCCTGACGCTTCAGGAGCTATCAGTGCACATCGGGAAGCTGAACGCTGAGGCTGTTCGAGGTCAGTGGGCCAATCTCTCATGGGAACTGCTTTATGCCACCAATGATGATGAGGAGCGATACAGTATCCAAGCTCACCCGCTCCTTTTGAGGAACCTCACTGTCCAAGCTGCTGATCCTCCCTTAGGGTATCCAATTTTCTCTTCAAAACCTCTCCCTATACACTTGTGTCAGTCCATTTTTACTTCCAAATGCAAGGGCACCAGAAGAGGCAGTAGTTGAAAAATAACAGTGTAAGTTTTGTAATTCCATAGACTTTCTTCTTGCCCCAAAGATACCTAACAGAAAAACTAAGGTCTCTAAAAGCTCATTCTCAGCCATCTGAATGACCCAAAAAGCAACTCCTCTGAATCTAAGAAGTAGTTGGCCAATATTTGTGCTTTATGAGTTCTGAGAGGTTTTGGTAGCTAAAGGCAGATGCCTTGTACAAGATTAGATGTTTTTTTACTGCTTTGTTAAATGTCTGAAAGGTGGTTTATCTTTTAAAAAGTTAACAGGTGTGTAATTACATATGTAAAAGACATTAATATCAGTGTTTTTAAATAATAATGGATCCTTTTAATGGTTAATATAACATGTATATATATTTATTTGAAATGTAATTTTTAGTATTTTCAAAATGTTGTACTGTTTTAACATTTAACATGGTGTGAACAGTTCCATACAATGTATTCATTTTTCATATACTTCAATTTGGAAGCCCAAAGAACTTGAAATAAATTATCACCAGTAAAATCTTGTTCTCTGTGTTCTCTGAGGGATGTACATGTGTGTAGGTGCCTACCCATGTTCATGGAGGCCAGTGGTCAACTGCAGGCAGTTATCTCTCTCAGAGACTTAGGGCTTGCTGAGTTGGCTAGGCTGGCCTGCCAATGAGCCCCAGCCCATGTCTATCTCCCCAGCAGTGGGATTAGAAGTCTGTCAATGTGTCTGGCCTTTTTCATGAGTACAAAGATCAAACTTGGGTCATCATGCTTGGATGGTAAGCACTTTACCAACTCAGATACCATCCCTGGCCCAGCCCCTCTCCAATAAAATCTTATCGATCTTTCCAAATATCCTTGGTTACATGTTAATGAAATGGGGCTCTTCATTCACCATGGATATACTCTCAACCAGAGGGCATCCCATAGTTCTGACTCCTTACACAATTCTTACAACTGATTTACCCAGTGAAACCACGCTCTCCTAATGTCTTAGGTATGTGAACTACAAATTGGCAATAGAAGGAAATTCTACATGTAGAGTAGACCAGTGATTCTTAACCTTCCTAATGCTGCGACCCTTTAATACAGTTCCTCACGTTGTGGTGACCCCAACCTTAAAAATATTTTCCTTGCTACTTCATAACTGGAAATTTGCTATGGTTATGAATTGTAATGTAAATATCTGATATGCAGTTGGTCTGGTTGTGACGTACAGATTGAGACCCACTACAGTAGACAGTCCTATCTGTTCCAAAGACAGAAAATATCACCAACAAGTTCTTGATGTTAAAATATATGTGCTTAACTCAACCACTCTCTTCACATTGAACCTTTATATCTACCTTATGTACTATCTCTACCAGATACTAAAATTTGACTTTACTGACTTCTCTGGAACTCACTTTTCTGCTTCCAAGGTTAGCAGTACATAGGCAATTCAGGATAATCATCTTATGGAAAGCTAGAAAAGCTCACCAAAGAATGCTTTGAAATCTTAAAGGCAAAAATACAGAGAAGGAGCCTATGACCAAGGTCCAAGCAGGATGAAACCTAGAGGCCTGAGCTCTGCGGTTGGGCTGCTCCTTGCTAGAAGCACGTAACAGCTCCAGAAATGGTAGTGGGAAGTCTGAGAAGCTAGGCAATATTTTGGGAACAAAAATTGGAGCTCGGGACTTTGCAAGGCAGAAGGAGTAAAGTGGAGGACCCTAATAACTGAACACACAAAGGGGTGGGGAGACATTGTAGTTTGGATGAGGGGACAAGTCAGTGCAGTTTGAATTTGACTCCTGTAGACTGTGTTATGGTGGCCCTATATTTCTTTTGTACCTAGTCACCACTCACAGCAGATGTAAATCATCTCTAGACCTACTTTTAAAATTGTTTTTACAATATTTTATATTTAATGTTTGTCTTAGTTCCTGTTCCACTGTCAGTGTATTAATAAACACACATGAGACATGGAGACATAGTACATGAGATACATAGTACATAGACATGAGACATACAAGCCAGACAGACCTCAGGAGAGCCCATACTGGGCTATGTTCCAGCTCCTGCTAGCTCCAACTCCTGCTCATCCTGGCAGTTTATTATGTTAAAAGCTCCTCCTAGCTCTCTCTTGGCAGTCTATTTGCATGTTCAAAGATACAGTGGTTTGCTCCTCCCAAACCTTTGGGAGTTGCCACCAACACAGAAGGGGCTAGCCACCAATCTGAGTTATGTTTACTTTTACTGTGGGGGAACTGCAGATCAGTAGGGGAGACCAGGCCACACCTAATGTCACCTATAGTCTGGTGAAACATCCAAATGACCTCTTTATCAGCAACTATTTACATTAAGCTAAGAGGGGGTAATTCTTATTTAAATGATAACACAGGCTGGCTCAGCCATAGAAATCCCATTCTGCGAAGGTTTTCAGGTAGTCGGTGCAATAAACCTTTAGTAAATATATCTGGTCAAATATATCGCAGCATTATCTACAGAGGTCGAAAGTGCCAAGGAATACCAACAACTGCGATGCTATCTACAGAGTAACATATTGGGCAGAAGGCAAAACTAACATGAATGAGTGTATAATTACAAGCGTAATGTAGGAGCAAGGTGGAAGAACAGGCAAGAAAGAAGATAAAAATGATATAAAGCAGGGCAAGTAGAAATTAAGAGTAAGTTAACTAAAGGCAAAGATCCTCAGACTAGGGAAAGGGGTAGGGGAAGAGAAACAACCTACAATCACTCTTGTTAAGAGAAATCCACACTGTGGTGTTTAGTTCGCAGCCAAAGAGACATGGAGGCATATTCATAACTGCAAACCCTGCCAGATCTTTCAGCAGAACCACCACCATGGCAAGTGGTAGTTTGCCACCTGGACAGTGGAACCTCGAACATCTCAGCTCAGGTGTATTTATGCTTTCAGAGCTCCTCAGGTGCAGATCATAAGCAATCAGACATCCCCCACAAAAATCCAACACCTGCAGACAACACAAAATGCCAAGGCCTAGGCATTCCTTTTTCCAACAGTGCACAAAAACAATTTCAACTATAACTAAAAATAAACTTCCCCAACATTTCCCCTTTTCTGTATTGAAAAATTTGCTTTACCTTTACAACACAATTTTGTTAGGGCTAGCCGGGCGGATTTCTAAGAAACCACGAGACACACGAACAGCTGCAAAACGCATGAGGCTTTTATTAACCTGAGCATGTGTCCGGGTCCCGCCTATCCCACGCAGGAGATGAGCATGGCGGGCCTCGATTCCTTCCCCCCAGGCACTTTTATGGGGTTCAGGGGGAAGGGGTCTGGGAATGGGGGCTCGTCCAGCTCTGATTGGCCCAGAGCTCTCTATGTTAGACTAATTGGTTGGGAGTTTCGCGTGCGCGGGATCCAGGGGGGTGGTCAATTCGTGCCCTTGGGCTAGCCCCTTGAGACAGGGTGGTGCTCAGGAAGGAAGAATCCCTGCTGATAGGTGGTGGGGAGGAGGCTGGGGAGGCTGTTCCTGGGAAGACATCCCCCTTCCCCCATACGAGACTGCTAGCACTTCAAGTGCATTCCTAGGTTTTATATTTCTTAAATCCTTTCAATTTAACACTACACCAGCAAAACTATTTACCGAGGGTTGCTAATGCACAGGACCAAATGATACCAAACATCTATCAAGCTCTTCACAATGTCTTTGGACAGCAGGAAAACATTACCAATGTCCAGTTATTAGGAATTCATTCACAATCTTCTGGACTCCTCCAAAGGGCTTGGATCATTCTCTGGCTCTATCCACTGGAGCACACAGTTTGTCCTCCAGGCTCTGGCTGGCTCCATCTCACTGCTGCTGCTCTTGGTAATTATCCCATGGTACTGGCATCTTCAGAACACTGGGGTCTTCTGCTGCAACTTGGCTGCACTTTTACCAGTGGCCTCTCCTAGTGCCAAGCCTCAGCTGCTTTCCAAAGACGTCTTCATGCCTTCAAAACTAGCACCAGCTGGGTGACAGACACAGTACCAAGTTCAGCTGCCAGCATGAGATACAACCTCAGCCAGTTCTGGAAAACAGTTTCTGTGTGCTGATCCTGAGGAAACATTTTCCAGGTTTAAAGATAGAGTCTGGTTTGCTGGAAAAATACTGGTCACTGTCTGCAGGAAGGGTTACTTCATGGTGTGGAGTTCTCACCACCACCACCAGGAGTTCTCATTACCATCACCAGCGCCTGGACCTCTTGTCTTTCTCTTAGTCGGGTTTGCAAAAAACAAAAACAAACAAAAAACCAACCAAACAAACAAACAAAAACTGGTCAGTTTAACTAAGAAGATTTTTATTCCAGGCTGGGGCTTCCATAACAACAGGGGGTCCTGGGCCAGTGGGAAGAATCTCAAGTTGAAACATTCTGGCCACTTGGCGTTCTTTTTCACCACCTCCAAGGGGAAACATACGACCCCTTCCATAGTTCTCAAACACAAGACTCTCTTAGACTTCACACACACAAAAAGCCATCAACAAATTCAGTTTATAGAATAGCAGTACGGTCTGGTTACCGTTTTCCATGTCCTGACTACTGCCAGAGGCAGTAGGGAAAGTCAACTCCATGATCAGGAAAAGCTGTGGAAAACTTGCTTTTTTTCTGCTCCCAGCTGAATTTTTTTTTGTTTTGAAGGCCTCGGTTCTGTGGCTCTCACCTCTGAGCTTTTTTTCCTTATTTATTAATTTCTCAATCTTTTCTCTTCATAGAGGCTTATTTCCTTTCTCGCCTCTTCTTTCAGGGGCCTTCTACTCATTATGTTTGCAAATATATAATTTCTGTACTCTAGGAGCTGTCCTGAGCATACTTTACCAGACTCTGAGGTCTGGAGATTCTCTTCTTTTTTGTTTTCACACTGGTGTGGTGTTCTGCCCCATGTTGATGCGCCTTTTGTTGTACTTCGCTGCTGTGTGGGCTCAGCAAGAGAGACACGGAGGCATATTCATAACTGCAAACCCTGCCAGACCTCAGCAGAGGGAACCACCACCATGGCAAGCAGTAGTTCTCCACCCACTAGGCATATAACTACTCTGTGGAATGATTGATAGAATCCTTAGTGATGGCTAGTCTTATTATTGTTAACTTCATAAACAACCAATTTGTATTATTAGAAGTCATTAATAAAAATATATAACACAGTTGGGAAGATAGCTCAGTGGCCACTTGACTTATAAGCATGAAAATTTGAGTTCAGATCCCCAACATTCACTTAAAAGGTGGATGCAGCAGGGTGTTTGTAACCCCAACACTGGGGTAGGGTGAAGACAGAGCTCAGGATCTTGTTAGCCAGCTGGTCCAGCAGAAAATCAATGTCCAAGATCAATGGGATACCCTCTCAAATAATAGAGAGCAACAGAGGAAGGCAGTGAACAGTGACTTCTGGCCTTCACCAAACACACACACACACACACACACACACACACACACACACACAGAGAGAGAGAGAGAGAGAGAGAGAGAGAGAGAGAGAGAGGCAGGCAGAGACAGACTGTGGTGAGCCCTTCAGACTCTGGGCCCTGGACCCTGCTGTGAGCCTCTGGCTAAAATTGCCTAGTTCCTTTATTGGGAGATCTTCTGAGCAAAACTGAGTCATGAATAATTAATGACTGCCTGAGAGCAGCTTGTTTACAGGGAAGCCAAAGCCCCCTGAAGGGATGCTTCTTCTCTGGCTAAACTTTTAACTTCACCTGGAAAGCTATTGTCCTCAGCATCTAACTCCACTGGAGAGAGGCTGTCTCCCCTAGGTAAACATCCCGCCCCAGCAGGGAAGTTGTTCTGCTCTGATACCTATCTCATTCAGGATGTTTTTACCTAAGCACTGTCTCACCCTGTAATTAACACCTTGGTTCTAATCCCTGCAGCTGCACATAGCCCCCTGATGAAAGGGGTATAAGATTGGAGAGAAAAATAAAATATCAGCTCCATTCCATCTGGGCTTAATGATGCTGTGTGTGTCTGGTCTATTCCCTTCCCTTCGCGTTTCTCTTCTCCTCTCCTCATTAGGCCCCTCAGTCTCACCCCCATCCCGGTACTGTCTGACTTTCCAGGCCAGCCCTGGCAACAGACAGAGACAGAAAATCAGAATTTATCTATGAAAGTCTTATTATTTTTAGAAACTTTTTGTGAGAAATGCAAATATCATGAAAATCAAAGCAGCAACAAATTTTAGGCTTTTTTGTTGTTGTTCTTCTTCTTCTTCGACATTGAAGAGCTAGTTACTTATAAAGGCATGAAAAATATTAGTTACCTAATGTCAAAGTTCCAAGTCATAGAGCTGACCTTACTATATGCATCCCTAAATTCCTTTGAGGCAGACAGGACAGATGAAACTCTATCCAGCAGTGAGATCAAACAGGCAAAGCAATACAAGGCTCCACTGATATAAAATGTTACTTACTCCACCAAACTCCTAGAAAATGGTTTTGGTAACCACATAGTGGGAATTTTTGTCAAGTATATCTTTAAAATTTCTTTTCACTAAGGAAAAAATGTAGAGGGTAAGAGGTCCTTGCGCACACAGTTAAGCACTGGAGGAGTCAGTAAAGTTAAACATGCAGGGTCATTTCAGGGAATCATGGGGTTGGCCTGGCCTGGCCTGTCTTGAGAGGCATGTGTCATAGGTTTTTCAAGTTAGAGCCCATGGCTCTTGGGGCACTGTGTGTTTAATAGTTTCTGAAAAACTAAGGTATTCATGCAGGCAGTGACACATTCAGGCCACTTTGTGTTCCTCTGTATGTTCCCTTGGTACTCAAGAACCCCGAAAGTTTCACAAGACAAGTGGACATTAATCTTGTATGCCCTGTACAGCCTGCAGACTCATCGTATGCTGGTGAAAGGGTTTATGTGAGGCCGGAGACCCCAGGCCCTGATCATTAATCTTAAACTCTTAACAGGACATTCCAGAACTCCCTGTTCCAGGAACTAGCCCACCCCAGAAACCACAAAACAATTATTGTCAGGCTTAATTCAAGAGCACTGTGACCCAGCCCACATTCCTAAAATGAGCGGCGGCTACAGGCACCGCCTAATAGCCTTAGGCAAGGGACTTTATCCTAAGTGTACATTTCCTGGTGCCCGTGACCTTGCTATCATCAACTTAAAGGTTAACTGGCCCCTATCTATCAAAATGAGAAAACAATTTGGGGACCAATCAACTTGTACCAATTCGGTTTATGCCCAACAACTGTATAAAAAGCTTCACCATTTGCTCCTTGGGGCCGGCTTCTATCCTGCGTGTTAGAACGGTCCCAGTGCACTGGAATAAATCCTCTTGCTATTTGCATCGATATCCCATCTGTGAGTCTCTGTGGGGATGTGGCGTTCCGGTTTGGACCCTGGGGGTCCCAGTTTGGATCCCTGAAGTCCAACACTGGCAGCCATCAGTATATTGTTCCTGGCTATTGCCATTACATTCTCTTTCTGACAAAGGTATTAGAAGTCTGATTACTCTGAGTACAAGTTGCCACAGCATTTTGTTGTAATAAAAATCTCACCCACATGCGCGTTCCCAGCCCCAGCTTCCCCAGCCCAGCAGAGCGGCCACCATCCCCAGGCAGAAAGCTGCATGGGAACACAGTGTAGGTGGACAATACGGTTCTTACCGCAACTCCATCCTGCCTTTGGAACTTGGAGGAAGCATGTCATAGGACAAACCCGTTTAATGCAGGTTTTAGGACGTATTTATGGGGTGCAGGGGAGGGGCCATTGGTCCCAAGAATGCGACCCATTGGTTAAGACAAGGACACTGAAGCAGCCTCACCTGCATGTGGGGACTCTATGCTTCCACCTACAGGGCAGACAAAGCATCAACCAAGCCACATTTCTTGGCTCCTGTGAAGCTGGGTTCTGGCCAGGCTAAGACAAGGAGCAGCAGAATTCCGAAGGCTCTCAGGATGAGATGGGGTTCCAAGCCAGCTTCAACTCACTCTTAGCTCTAGGACAGTCCCACAGCATCAGAGCCTGGTGGTCATTCCTCACTCAACCAGCCATATCAGGTAACCTTAGCCCAGTAAATAAGCAGAGGTGCTTACAGGTTGTCTCTTCAAAGAAAGGAAATTCTTACCTGTATTCTGCCTAGAACATTGGGAAAGGATATGATTTATAACTTAGTGATCCTTTGTTAGCTGTAGGGCCAGAATTCACCTGTGTCCCCCAGATTGTTATATTTGTTTATCCTAGATTTCTCCTGGTAAATCTTGAGCAAAGCTTCTCAGTCTATAAAATTCATTTGTATGGAAGATGTCACTTGTACTTGACAACAGCCTAAGTAACTCCATGTTATCTTAGGGCCAACCCTGACTCCTGTAGGAGACCACCCCCCTAATAATTCAGGCAGGCTGACAAAAAGGAGCTCGATGCCCCATAAGTTGGCCCCCCTGCAATTTCCTTGTTCCTTCTGCTTGCTTCAGTGCTTAAGAAATTAATGACCTTCTGCTTGCTTCAGTGCCTGAGAAATTAGTAACTTTTCATAGTATTATGAACTAGACAATTAAGGGACTTTCCGAGAGAAACCACACAATGTATCAAGATCGTTTCACTCCGTGCCCTCAGGTTCACCCCACTGCAGCTGCTTCTTTGTCCCTGCCCTTTAAAACCTCCTGTAAAACGTTCAATAAATGAAGCCTAGACAATTTGCTTGGCCTGCGTCTTTCTCTCCCCGTCCCATCTCTTTCAGGTTTGGATGGTCCTCCTCGAGACCCACTAATTACTGGCCCCGCGAGTCGGGGCAGACTCCCACAGGCATTAAGTTTATCTCAGTCATTCTTCCTAGACACTTATCTTGAGCATTGTTCTTAGTCAACAAAACTCATCTTTGGGAAGAGGCCATATGTATTTTGTAAAGAATTTCAATATAAACATGTCTTGAGCTGTTGCACAGTTGAGCCTGAGTAAATTGTCATCAGGAAGCTTTTCCCCAAAATCATGACATGCTTAAAGATGGCCAAAATAAACCGCCTGGCGTCAGACTCCAGAGGTTTGGACCAGTGACGGTTAACTAAAGTCATACTGAATGGAGTTGCATTCTTGCCTCTCCTCAGATCATTCCACTGCCAGCTGTAGAGCTTGCAGGAATCCCCACAGAACACATATCAGTGGGGAATTCATGCCAACAACACACTCCATCCCAGCTCCAGGCACACTCCTGCCACACTACGAACACCCCACCTGGTACAACCAGAGGACATACAATCCATCCACACACTCACCTCAGTTACCTTATCCATGAATCAGCACCAAATGTCCCCACAACTGAATGATAGAGTTGTACAAGAATAAGGACCCAAGTTCAAATCCCCAGCACCTACATAAAAATCCAGGCATAGCTGCATGTACCTGCGACTCCAACACAGTGGCGGGAGGAGACAGGAGCATCACTGAGGTTTTCTAGTTGCCAACCCAGCTCCAAAATCAGTATTGAACACCTGTCTGAAGGGAATACAATGGTAATGACATAGCAGGACACCTGACGTTGGCCTCTGACTTCCTCTCACATGGGTACATGCATCCACCCGCATGTGCAACACCCCACACCATATGCACCATATACATACTTAGGCACACATATACATACACACAAAGTAGTAGTAATAGTTAAATAAAAAGGAAAATTAAATTGTCAAAAAAGAACCGAGTTACATATGCAGGCAGGCTCATCAGAGTAGCAGCTATTTTTCAGTTTTACTTTTTACCCCAAAAGCCAGAAAGGAACAGAAGAGTAGATTTCAAGTTCTGAGAGGCCACAGCTGCCAACTTGGACTATCACACCTAGCAAAACTATCACAACTGGAGTAGAAAGGAAATATTGTCATGATGAAAGCAGGTTCAAGCAGTCTATGGCCATTAAGGCACCTCTGTAGAGGACACTGAAAGGAGGTCTTCAGATTGAAGAGAACAATGCTCATATCTAACAGGCTTCAGGGAAATAGATGCTGGGACAGTTGCTAAGCAAACGAGAACTAAGAAAATGCCAAACACTATAAGAACCAACAACACAATAGGAACTAATACACAGTTTTCAATAATTAGTCAATAGCAATGACTCAATTTCCCAATCAAAAGACACATACTAGCAGATTGGATCAGAAAAGAAAAAAATCTTTTTTTTTTTTTTTCCTGCCTCTAATAGACACACTTCCCCCACGAATGATAGATACTACCTTAGGGTGAAAGAATGGGAAAAAATATTTCAAGCAAATGAAACTAGAAAAATAACCAGGTCTTGCTAGTACAATGCCTTACAAAATAGTCTTCAAGTGTGTCCTAGTTAGTTTCAACTGTCAGCTTGCCACAGCCCAGAGTTATAGGAGAAAAACACAAATGAGTAATTAGTTTGATTAAATTTGCCCATGAGTTTGTCTATGGTGTATTTTTGATTGCTGATTAATGTGATTGGGCTCAGCCAACTATGGGCAGTGGCACCTCTAGACAGGGTTATATAAAAAAGCTGACATGAGACACACCAACTGAGGCAGACATCTTCTGATCTAGACTGGGACTACCCAGCCACCAGAAGAGAAGGCAGGCAGACTCCTCACCTAACCCTCCAACTAGAATATCCTGTCCTCCCAAAAACCAACCCACAGTAATCTCCCCACATCTGCTCCCTCCTAACCCTCCTTTGCTCACTGGAGTCCCACATACCAACTTGGGCAGACATCTCCCACGCTATAGTGCAATAGGGTACCTGGCAGAGCAGATAGAAAACCTGCTTGTTCAACCTTCCCACTAGAATGATCTGTACCACTCAAAACTTACTCCACTGCCATGCTTCCACCACCGATATCCACCTTCTCCACTGTTGCCACCCAAAGGAGACCCAGATACCAGCTAGGCCACATACCCACACACACCAGGAGAAGACAAGCCAGCCAGCCAGAAGAACAGGTAGGAAGCCTGCAAGCTCTGTATCTCAGCCCCAAACCTGGGTGGAGACTCCCTGCTTGACAAGGAGCCACAAAGAACAGAAGATCAGAGAGAAAACAAGAAACCGAGAAACAAGACACTCATCACATAAAAGAAAAACTCAAGAATTTGCCACTTAAACCTAGACTTACCCAAAGCCTAAATGCCATATGCCAGCATAAGAACACAATCAACAACCAGGGCAATATGGCACCACCAGAGCCCAACTGTCCTTCTATAAAAACCCTCAAACACTCTGACAAAGGCTAAGCAGAAGAAAAAGACCTTACAACCAACTTTATGAAGACAATAGAGGTCCTTAAATAGGAAATGAATAAATTACTCAAAGAAATCAATGAAAAGAAAAACAAACAATTGGAGGAATTGAGTAAACTCATCAAAGAAACACAGGAAAACACAAACAACTAGAAGAAATGAATAAAACCCTGAAAGAAAGCCAAGAAAAAGCAAACAAACAATGGAAGGAAATGAACAAAACTGTCCAAGACCTGAAAATAGAAATAGAAGCCATAAAGAAAACACAAACTGAGGGAATCTTAGAAATAAAAAATCTAGAAAATCAATCAGGAACTAAGAGAGGCCAGCCCTAGCAACAGAATACAAAACTTGGAAGAGAGAATCTCTGGAGTTGAAGATGCTATAGCTGAAGTAAAGGAAAATATAAAATCCAAAAAAAAATCACTGACACAAAACATCAAGGAAATTTGAGACACCATGAAAAGACCACACCTAAGAATAATAGGAACAGAAGAAGATTCCCAGTTTGAAGATTCAGAAAATATTTTCAACAGTCATTGAAGAAAGTTGTCCAAAGCTAAAAATATGAGACGCCTATAAAAGTACAAGAAGCTCACAGAACACCAAATAGACGGAAGCAGAAAAGAAGTCCCCCTCACCACATAGTAATCAAAACACTCAACACACAGAACAAAGAAAGAATACTAAAAGCTGCAAGAGAAAAACAAGTAAGTTACAAAGGCAAACCTATCAGAATTACACCTGACTTCTCAATGGAGACCTTAAAAGCTAGAAGGGCCCAGACAGAAGTACTTCAGACTCTAATGGAACATAGACACCAGCTCAGATTATTATACTTAGCAAAACTCTCAATTGTCATAGACAGAGAAAATAAAGTATTTCATGATAAATCCAAATTCAAATGGTATCTACCTACAAATCCTGCCCTACAGAAGGCACTAGAAAGAAAATTCCAACTCAAGGAGGTCAACTACAATCAGAAAAACACAGGAAATAAATAATCTTACACCATCATAATCAATAGAAGGGACAGACACACACACACACACACACACACACACACACACCAGCCAACAACAACTACAAAATAATAGGACATAACAATATTAGTCATTGATATCCCTTAACATTAATGATCTAAATTCCCCAATAAAAAATGCACACTAACAGAATGGATTCAAAAACAGATGCCAGCCTTCTGCTGCATAGAAAAACATACCTCAACCTCAAAGATAGACATTACCTCAGAATAAAGAGTTGGGAAAAGATTTACCAAGCAAATGGACCTAAAAAACAAGCCAGTTTAATTTACCATTCTAATATCCAACAAAATATACTTCAAACCTAAATTAATCAAAACAGACGGGGAAGGACACTTCATATTCATTATAGGAAAAATCCACCAAGATGACATTTCAATTCTTAACATCTATGCCCCTAACACACTGGCTCCATTTGTTACAGAAACATTACTAAAGCTAAAAACACACATTGAGCCTCAGACACTGATAGTGGGAGATTTCAATACCCCACTCTCACCAACTGACAGATCATCAAAAACTAAACAGAGAAATACTGGCACTAACAGATGTTATTAAATCAAATGGAACTAACATGTATTTACAGAACATTTCACCCATACACAAAAGAACATACCTTTTTCTCACCACCTCATGGAACCTTCTCCAAAATTGACCACATTCTTGGCCACAAAGCAACTCTCAATAAATGCAAGAAAATTAAAATAACCCCCTGCATCCTATCAGACCACCATGAATTAAAGCTAAACTTCAACAACAACAGCAACAGTAAAAGGCCTAGAAATTCACAGAAACTGAACAACTCTCTACTAAATGATAATTGAATCAAGACAGAAATAAAGAAAAAAATTAAAGACTTTCTCAAATTCAATGAAAATGACTCCATGACATACCCAAACCGATGGGACACAATGAGAGTGGTGCTAAGAGGAAAATTCATACCACAGATTGCTCACCAAAACAGAGTGGAGAGGTCACATATAAGCAAATTAAGATCACACCTGAAAGCCCTACAACTAAAAGAAGTAAACACACCCAACAGGAGTAGGGAGCAAGAAAGAAACTGAGGGCTGACCCCAATAAAATAGAAACAAAGAGAACAATTCAAAGAATCAGTGAAACAAAGAGCTGATTCTTTGAGAAAATCAACAAGCTAGAGATACCACTAGCCAAACTAATTAAAAGACAGAGAGAGAATATCCAAATCAACAAAGTCAGAAACAAAAAGGGAGCTATAACTACCGACACAGGAAGTCCAAAGAATCATTACATCATTAAAAACATGTACTCCACAAAATTGGAAAATCTAAAAGAAATGGATAATTTTCTTGATAGATACCACCTACCAAAATTGAATCGAGGTCAGGTAAACAATTTAAACAGACCTATAACCCCCCAGGAAATAGAAGAGGTCATTCATTAAAAGCTTCCCAACCAAAAGAAGCCCAGTGCCAGATGGTTTTAGCTCAGAATTCTATCAAATATTCAAGGAAGAGTTAACACCAATACTCCTGAAGTTATTCCACAAAATAAACAGAAGGAACACTGCCAAACTCATTTTAGGAGGCTATAGTTACACTGATACTCAAACCGCACAATGATTCCACAAAGAAAGAAAATTGCAGGCCAATTTCCCTCATGAACATAGATGTAAAAATAATAAAATACTCAGAAACTGGATCCAAGAACACATAAAAAGATCAGCCACCATGATCAAGTAGGCTTAATCACAGAGATGCAGGGAAGATTCAACGTACAAAAATCAGTCAATGTCATCCACCACATAAACAAACTGAAAGAAACACACACACACACACACACACACACACACACACACACACACGATCATCTCACTAGATGCTGAGAAAGCTTTTGACAAAATCCAACACCCCTTCATGATAAAAAAAAAAAATATGGTAGAGATTGAGGATACAAGGGCCATGTCTAAACATAATAAAGGCAATTTACAGCAAGCTGACACCCAACATCAAATTAAATGGAGAGAAACTCAAAGCAATTCTACTAAAATTAAGAACAAGTCAAGATTGTCCCTTCTCTCCATACCTATTCATTATAGTACTTGAAGCTCTAACTAGAGCAATAATGCAACAGAATGATCAGGGGATATGAATTAGAAATGAAAAAGTCAAAGTATCCTTATTTGCAGGTGATATGGTAGTATATATAAGTGACCCCCAAACCTCTACCAAGGAACTCCTACATCTCATAAATAACTTCAATAAAGTGGCTGACTACCAGATCAACTCAAAAAGCCCTCCTATATATGAACAACAAATGGACAGAGAAAGAAATTGGGAAACAATACCCTTCACAGTAGCCACAAATAACATGAGGTATCTTGGGGTGACTCTAATCAAGCAAGTGAAAGACTTACATGACAAAAAAACCTTATGTCTTTGAAGAAAGAAATTGAAGATCTCAGAAGATGTTCCTGGTTTGGTAGGAATAACATAATAAAAATGGCCATCTTATCAAAAGTAATCTATAAACTCAATTAAATTCCTATCAAAATCCCAATATAATTCTTTACAGAGCTTGAAAGAGCAATACTCAATTTCATATGGAAAAACAAAAAAACCCAGGATAGCTATAATAATCCTAAAACATAAAAGAACTTCTGGGAGTATCAACATCCCTGATCTTAAGCTATACTACATAGCCACAGTAATAAAATCCACATGATACTGGCACAAAAACAGACATGTGGATCACTGGAACCAAATCAGGAATCCAGACATAAATCCACACAGCTATAGACACCTGATCTTTCACAGAGAAGCCAGAAACATACAATGAAAAAAATAAAGCATCTTTAACAAATGATACATAATTGTATGCCTGCATATAGAAGAATGCAAATAGATCTATGTCTATCACCTCGCACAAAATTCAAGTCCAAATGGATCAAAGACCTCAACATAAAACCAGATACACTGAACCTGATAGAAGATACAGTGGAAAATAGCCTTGAGCATGTTGACACAGGAGACAGCTTCTGGAACAGAACACCAATGGCCCAGGCACTAAGATCAATGATTAAAAAATTGGAACTCATGAAACTGAAAATCTTTTACAAGGCAAAGAACATTGTCAGTAAAACAAAATGGCAGCCTACACTATAGGAGAAGATATTCACCAACTCCACTTCTGATAGAGGGCTAATATCCAAAATTTATAAAGAACTCAAGAAACTAGATGTCAACAAAACAAATAACCCAATCAAAAATTGGGGTGCAGATCTAAACAAAGAACTCTCAAAAGAAGAAACTCAAATGACTGAGAAACACTTAAAGAAATGTTCAATATCCTTAGCCATTTGGGAATTGCAAACCAAAACCATTTTGAGATTCCATATTACAGCTGTCAGAATGGCTTAGAGTAATAACTCAAATGACAGCTCATGTTGGTGAGGATGTGGAGCAAAGGGAAAAGTTCTACATTGCTGGGGAGAGAGCAAACTTGTACAGCCACTGTGGAAATCAATATGGCGATTCCTCAGGAAATTGAAAATTGGCCTACCTCAAGACCGGTTATACCACTCCTGGGCATATATCCAAAAGACATTCATCCTACCACAAGGACACTTGCTCAACTGTGTTTACAGCAGCTTTGTCCATAGTAGCCATAATTTGGAAACAACCTAGATGTCAACTGAAGATAAAGAAATTGTGGCACATTTACACAATGGAGTACTACTCAACTATTTAAAAAAATGCCTACGTGAATTTTGCAGGCAAATGGATGGAACTAGAAAAAAAATCATCCTGAACAAGGTAACTCAGTCCCCGAAAGACAAACATGGTATGTATTCACTTATATGCAGATATGTAAGTTGGACAGAAACATTTTAGTCTGGTAAAAAGCATCTCTTAAGTCTACATTTTGGAGACCACCAAAGGGAATTTAAAGTCCTGTAATAGTGGTACCAGCTTATCAGAACACCATTAAGAACATTAATTCATAATTCTGTCAGTGTTAAAACTTTGACCCTTTGGAATCCAAATGTAACCAATCATTTGTAAATATCCTAATATTTTTACAATTTGCATCTACATAATTTTAAAACATATTTTTTAGATCCCAGTTTCCTTGAGAGAGGTGTAGACATTGTAAGGCAAACTCCTTTGAATAAAGAAGTGGCAAAAGTTATCCTGTAGCTGAGTTTACCTCCTGAAGATCTGGGAACAAGGCAAGCTGTCTCTTTTAGCTAGAAGCCTTATTTTATATGTGAAATGAAATAAGAAGGCTGCCGAAGCCTTGTTAAGAGAAGCTGTATAATGGAGGAGCTGGTAGATACTGTTGTTAAACTATCAAAACTACAGTTAGCCATCAAAGCTACCAGATATCTGGGAATAATAAATTATAGAATCTAAATCATCTATGTATCAGTTAAAAATGTCAAGGACCCATTACCTAGTAATTTCCTGAGGCTCCTATGATTTGCTGAAGGCAGATGCAATCTGATGTATAGAAGCAGAAGAGAATTTGATCTCCAGCCTGGCTAGGCAGAGCAAAGCAGCCAACCCAAATGTGTTTACCATTTATGTAGAGCCTCATTAACTTCTTGAAAACCTTGAGGGCTGCTATTAGGAATGGTCACTGTTTACTGTGGAGAGCTTAAACATTTAAATGTCATAGTTAGCAGATCTCCGGAAGATTTGAGGATCATACTCTCTTAAGTATATTTATAACTATTAAGTATATCTATATATATATATATATATAGTAAGCATACATTGGTTTTTAGTTACTTGGTTTAGACTTAAATCTGAAAACACATATAGGGAGCTAAATGAAGTTTACTTTTGTAATTAATTAGTACTTTGTATTACCAGAAAATAACAAGAGGCCAAATTAATTAGTATATTGTGTGATTATAAAATACAGAACAAGAGGCCAAATAAAACTTATTTTTGTAATTAATTGTATCAGTTAGTAAGTATATATCTGAATACATTAGAGAATCTTAGCTAGTGTTTTGTTTGATTGTAAGCATATATATGAACATATTAAAGAATCTTAGCTCCCTGAGTGCCAAGGACCCTTCCCCCCTTTGACCCTATAAATGTAACTCTTGCTTCAATAAACTGAGCTGTTCCACTGACAACAATCTCCCGGGAATTCTGCTTCCTGCAACTAAAAACTGGCATCAAACTGTGAAGTGCTGTACCCTGAGCTCTCCTCCTTGGAGCTAGCTGGTGGCCCAATGGCTTAGTTACCACCGGGGAAGGGAGTGGATGAAAGAAATCCATCATATGAGGACCAATGTTAGGTCCCAAGAACAAATATAATGAAGCTCTTCACTGCTGTTATATATTTCATTAATAACATAGAAGATAATATATGTGAACATAGAACCAATCAGTTCTCATTATACAACAAAAGCAACAACAATAATAATAAGAGAACTAATGTAAAAGACAGCCAAACATGGTGGTACTTGTAACTCCAGCACTCCGGAGGTGGAGATAGATGGACCCCTGAAGCTTGTGGCTAGCCAGCCTAGTCTAATCAATAGCTCCATGTCAATGAGGGCCTCAGTCTCCAAAAGCAGAAGAGATAGGTCAGTGGTCTAGAGCACTGGTTACTCTTCCAGAAGACCTGGGTTCAATTCCAGCACCCACATGGCAGCTTGCTGTCTGTAACTGCAGTTCCAGGGGATCCAACACCCTCTTCGGGCCTCCTTGGTTACTGGGCATGCACATGATACATGCAGGCAAAACACCCATATACATAAAATATTTTTTAAAAAATTAAAAACAACACAGACAAATAAAAAAAAATCATGGTTAATGTTGCCTGAGCAATGATAACTGACATTGACCTCAAGCCTACAAACATAAACACAGACACACACACACTAATTAAATGTTATTTTATTCAATTACATAGCATACGTTATCTTTTTTTAATATCTGTCTATATATTACTTTTTATTCATTACATGTTGGAAAGTTATTAAAAAAAAAACTAATATGAATCATGAAAAAGGATCACATGCCTAAAATTTTAGAGGCAGGAGGATCCTGACTTAGAGGCTAGCCTGAGCTACCAGGCCAACCTTCTTTTGAAGGATGGCATAAAATTATACATTGGTCTTCAGTCAGTCTGTTGTCCATGAGAAGAGTATCATATTTACGTTTTCCAGCTCTCTTTTCAGTGGTTTGGAAACTGTTAGGGCTCCCTTCAGCAATCCTTTGTCTTCCAGACTTCAAGGTGAATCTGTAGCCTGTAAAATAGTAACAGTAAGATGACTAAGTGTCTCCTTTTCACCCCAGGGTTTGAAAAGTAGCTGTGTTCTGTGATCTACATCATCAACATTCCCTGTTAAAAATATTTAAAACCCTGCTCAAATGCTTATGTTGGATTTTTAAAAATCACGTCCGTCAAAACTCTAGATTGGCACACAAATCTCACCCCTGGGCTTAGCATCACTGCAATCTCTATGTGGCATAAGTCCCATTGGCTAGTGACTATGCATGGCACTTCATGCATTCTCTCATCAGTATTCTTCCAGTTAGTACATTACATCCACACCGCCTGCCCTTCTACGTATATACAATCATTTAGAGTCTTTAGGATTGAAATATTCGGAAAATTACTCTATCTGAAAAAGGAAAACACCAATATGCATGGTAATACAGAAGGAGGGAAATCACGGGGTCCCACCCGAGACAAAGAACTAAAGGACACTAAGGGATGCTGAGAGTGGGAAAGGCAATCTTCCTCCACAGAAGAGACCCCTAATTGCTTACCCAGTACCAAATGATCAACCCTAAAATCATGTATTTGCAATACAGAACAGACTCAGTAGATTATACCTGTATTTTTCAGGATATATATGCAATGATAACAATTATATATGTAAATATATGTGACAATAATGATTAATGAAGAGGAGGCAAGGAAATTGAGGGGGACAAAGGGGATTGCAGGGGAGGAGCTGAAGGAAGGAAATGTAACTATACTTTAATGTTTAAATAAAACATATATACGTTTTTCATTAAAAAGCAAAACAATACATCTTTGATAGTGTTCATGGTATGATTTTATTTTGGGGAGATATGCCCATTTATCTCCCCAAAGAATCTGCCCTGAGAAACTGAAATTAAATAATTATAGCAAAGTAAAAATCCTCGTGGTTATTGTTTTTGGATGTTGGGTTAAAATGAGGCACCATATACGGAAAATGTCACTGAGAGACAAGAGACTGTCCGCTGTGTCATGGGGAGCAGTGATAAAGTACAAGACACATTTATTTCTTCAATATATTTACTGAACATGATGTTGCTGCAGAATACATTTGTCTCATTTGACCCACTTGGAAACAATGATTTTTTTTTTAAAAAAACAAAACTTTTTCTTAGGGGAGGGGTTTATAATCTAAAATTTTCCTTCTTTTTAAAACTGTATGTGGTGCACACCTTTAATCTTAGCATGCAAGAGGCAGAAGCAGGAGGATCACTGTGAGTTGGAGGCCAGTCTGGTCTATATAGTGAGTTCCAGGCCAGCCAGAGTTGCATAGAGAAGTCCCCCCCCCCACCCCTCGCAAGAAAAGAAAGAAAATTAAAAGAAAAATAAATGGGGAATAGAAAAGAGAAAGAAAAAGGAAGAAAAGAGAAAAAGAACCACTCATATCATCACATTATTCTATTATATTGTTACTTGTTATGTATATTGTAATGTTATACATACATAAAAATTTTAATTTATCCCCCAAAACGAGTTGCTTTGAGGAAGAAAAGACCATAATCTTTGAAACGAAACCCAACGCAGGGTGTTTGTGTGATGCTTTGTTTTATAGATAGATGCTCTGTAAGTATCCCGGAACAGACTTGACCTGCACCTTCTGAAAGAGTGTACACCTGAAAGAACCATGCTTGGACCCTCTCCCTCCGATGCACGGACAGCAGTGTCTTCTTTCTCTGTCTTACCACAAAGCATTGAAAGTGTTAACTGGTACCAAGACTGTGTGAACAGTATGTTAATTCCTCCTGACTGTTCAAATTGGGAATGGTGTGACATGACATTCAGCAACTAGAGTTGTATATTAGTCCATTCCTGTGGTTGTAGAAAAATCAGTTTTTTATCTCACCAATTTGATGGCTGTAAGTGCAGGATTAGGTGACCTCATTTTCCAAGCCTCTTGTGATTATTGCCATCTAGGTCACTCTGTAAAGAAATGAGAAAGAAATCTAGCATAGTAGGTATCTGTGCTCTATGACAACTCACTCTCTCTAGAACTACCAGAGTCCTGCGAGAAGTGCATTAATCCATCCGAAGGTGGTGCATCCATGACTCGTACCAGGTCCTGTCTCTCTAAGGAGGTTCAGTATGGGGACAAAGCTTTGGAGGATGAACCATATCTAAATAATAGCAGGTACATACTGAGAGGGATTGAAACCAGGATAATGAAGTGATATGGGACTCCCATCTTCACGCACGTCACCGTAAGAGTCACAACAGGGAAACAAACTAAGCATCTGCCAAACTCAGCTTAAAATGGAGAATAAAAGGACAGTAGACCTGACAGCACTTCAGGCTGTGTGAGAAGTATCTGTTCCCCTGTGTTCACTGCCACCTACTACCCATTGTGTAGATGAGCTGCTGGAGTCAGAGAAGTAACCTGCGTAAGGTCATGGGCAAGTAGGCCTTAGACCTGTATTTGAACTGTGATATCCCAGTACCAGGCTCCAGGCTGTGACCCAGGGTACCAAGGTCTGTCTTGAATTGTTCCCCCCAGAGCTTCTGTGCCACTGACCTCCAGGCTGCTTCCCAAGCTATCCTCCCGATTTAACACACAGGTAGCTTTCTGTGAAGTCTGGCTTCAGAACCCAAGATCTATACCTATGAGAATGCTTATAAGTGATTGAAGACACAGAAAGCTGGTCCACATTTCAACCTGGTAGACAGCAAAAAGCCTTCCTCCTGATATTTCAGCCTCTACATTTTAGAATATTATGTAAATGTTTTACAATATTAATGTCTTTAAATATTTTGTTAAAATTTACTCTTGTCTCTCTCCCTCACCCAATTCATTTTCACTACAACATAAAAAGATAGAAGTAATTAGCTGTCTAAAAATAGAGAAGACTGCTTAATTACTGGTAGATTACATGACCTGTAAATTATGCCCTTCTTTTATAGTGATTTTTATTTATCTCATTTTTTGTTTTTGCTTACCTGTTTGTTTTGTTTTGTGTTTAGAGAACATTTCTTTATTATGTAGCCCTGGCTGTTCCTGAAACTAACAGCTCATATGTAGAACAGGCTGGTCTATGTACACCAGGCTGGCTTAAAATTCATGGAATTTCATCTGTCTCTGTCTCTGCCTCTCAAGTGTTGGGATTAAAGGGGTGAAACATCATGCTCAGCTTTGTAGTAACTAAATGTCTTGAACGGTTGTAACAAGGGCTGGAGGGATGGCTTAGCAGTTAAGAGCATTTGATTCTCTTCCAGGGGACCTGAGTTTGGATTCCAGAACCTCTATTAGGAGGTTCACAATCATCCCCAGGGGTTCTGACTGGTCTTCCGGTCTCCACAGACACCCACACACATGTAACAGATACATACACACACTTATATACAAACACATAAATAACAATAAATCTTTAAAAATGCCTGTAACAAAGCATACAGAAAAACAACTTCAACACTGAAAACAATTGCACAATAGCCTTTCTTATGTATAATTGTAATAAAAGATTTTAAGCTTAACTTGTTACATTTGCTGTGACATGTGTCCATGAAACTTTTTTTTTATGAAACAGTTAATATTCCCCACTCAGTGTTGTAGGAATGATGCTGAAAGAATGGGTGATCAGCATTGTTCCCTACACATCTGGGATGAGCAGAGTGCTTCAGGGCTGAGAGAGAAAAAAATAAGACTGCACAGTGTGTGTACATCCGCCTTAGGGTAGTGGGTTGTTTTGATGGAGGAAAGCTCAGGAGCTGAGGGTATCTATCCTCAGGAGAAGTGGCATGGAGGGAAGGCATCCCTTCAAGGAAATGACTCCTGAGCTAAGATGGGGAGGTTGGGTAAAAGATGATGGGAGGGAACAAAGAAGATCGTTTTCTGAAACCTACTCTCTCAAGCAGTAAGTACAGAAGAAAGCATGGCAACCCTTGCTTGCCATGGAAAACCTTCTGAAACAACAGCGGCAATTGGTGGAAAATTGTCAGTTACGTGTGATGATAGAATACTTCTTACGTGCTTTGGGGACTTACATTGTGTGTTGGGTCTGGAGGCTAACAAGAACCATTCTAAAGCATTTGAAGACTTTGCGTTTTCATGCAAGACAAATACATACCACTAGAAAACAAGTAAGTCACTCTTATCATCTCAGTCTTAATGTTTTCAGTAATTTTCTTCTTTGAAGATTACCTAGTCCTGAATTGGCATACACTGCCACACATATGTCCCAAACAAGGCAGGCTATCCAGATCAGCTATCCAGATTTTCTTCAAATCATTGGCCATGGAGATAAGTATCAGCTGGGCATAGTGGCTGGTTGCCATGGGAACCATGGGTTCCCAGTGCCTGGGAAACTTCCACCCATTGTTCCTTACAATCTAAAGAAATTTAAAATGAAATGAATGTTGAAGCTTTATCAGGATATTTCACAGAAATGTTAAGATAAGAAGGAGCCAACGGCTGTGTGCCAGTGGGGCCTATGCAACGTGGAGCTTTGCACTCATTACGAGTCTTAACAGGTGATTGTGGGAGTCATAAACTTCCATATTATTCTGCCAAGCCTCACAGGAATCATACACGGACCGGTTAAGATTGTACTGGCTAACGGAAAGATCAAAACTCCTTATTTCCTTTATTACAGTGTCAAATGATTGTTATCACCTCAAAAGCCATGTGGAAATCCCACCCATCTGTGGTGATAATGTAGAAGAAGATAAAAGGGGTTTTATTACCAGTCCCAGAGTTATTGTACATCATCGGACAGGGGGGCCAACTTAGAAAGGATACTGTAGAGATTTCATTAGCCTTATAAAAACTGGATGCCAAACATTGCCAGTGAAGTTTAACACGTAACAGTAGGGGCTAAGTTCTGTACCTAATTCATAAGTACTTCTGACAGAAACACAGGTTGATATGATTCAACACTATGGGATAAATACTAAAACATTTTCACTATTTTCCAACTGAAAACATTTACCGTACGGACTCCTCTAGTAAAAGCATTCTGGTAACTATTCAATAGCACAGATCTTAGGCAGATGGTAGACACTGTTATTCCTGGATATTTTAAAAGTTCAGCTTGGAGAGTATTAAAAATCCCTAATAGGCAATAAAAGAAGAACAAAAAAAAAAAAAAAAGAAAGAAAGAAAGAAAGAAAAGGAGAAAATTAAACACAGGTACAGTCTCATTTCATAGTCTCATGATCTGAAGAACTGTTGTAATGAATCTTACCCACATGCGTCCATGTCTGTGGCTTTCCTTGTCCTTGTCTGGTGAAGCAGCCCTAGCCACCCCGTGGCTGGCCATGTGGGAACACAGTGTGGGCAGTGGTTCTTACTGGATGTCCATCCTGTCTCTTGATCAGAGCCTATGAGCCGGATGAGAACAGGAACTTGGGAACAGCTGTCAGTAGGATATTCTCTCTTTATTGCAGGGCTCATGGTGTATTCATAGGGTGCAGGCAGGGGAGGATCGTTGGTACCCGGGGATGAGACCCATTGGTTAAGACAAGGATACCGGAGTAACCTCATCTGCATGTGGAGCCCAAGTCTAAGCATCAAAGTCCCGCAAGGGCACCTTATCAGTAAATGGGCATCCCTAGGCTACAGCGCAGATAAGCACCAACCACGACACATTCCCTTGCTAATGACCTTCTGTGAAGCAGACAGTATTTAATATTTAGCTGGGTTCCGGCCAGAGCTAAACTCCTACCGCTCTCAGGATGAGAAAATTTATGGTTTTAGGCCTGCTTCAACTCACTCTTAGCTCCAGGACAGCCCCACAAAGAATTGTATTCTAAAACCCTTGAGTAAAGGATAGATAGCATCCACACAAGCAGTGAACTGTTGCTAACTGTAAGCATAGAGGCAACTAGAGCAGTTACCCTCAGATCTTTCAGGTCTCAGGGGCTCCGTGGATGCTAGCAGGAGCTCTTGCCACCAAAGCTTCTATGGCAGACAAAGCACGGGGCAGGGAATAGACTTATCTCTGAAGACATCCTTGTATGTGCTCCTCATACCAATCTTCATTTCCTCACTCCAAAATTTATGTTTTACAAAGGATCCTTGGTAGCAGAGGAGGAGCATCTCCTCATTACCTTTGTAGACCAAAAATGACGTTTGGAAAAAAAAACAAAAAACTCGGGCAAAGGACAAAAAATAGGAATGGAACTTTATAATAACGACCAGAGTTAAAAAATTCATTTCGTAATTTATATTGCCATTTTAACTGGTGAATTAATTTACATGAAGTAAATTTTGGTTGATGACTAGCACACTCATAGCTAGTCATGATTACAACGTGATTGCTTTCTGATTGGCTTTTAAAAGAAGCTAGACCAGGAATAGACCCACCACTATTATTTTGCTATATGGACATAGTATCAAATTACCCTCTAAATTCATATCTCCAGGGACGGGAGAGACAGTTGAGTGGTTCAGAGCACTGGCCACTCTTCCAGAGGATACTGATTGGACTCCTGACACCCACATGATGCCTAGTCCAAGGGATGTGGCATCCTCTTTTGGCCCTGAAATTGTCCCTGAAATGCCACTGGCCATGAGGTTCACATAGAATTATAGGTTTTCAGCACTGGTTACTTTAACTGTGGTAGAATTGTTGGATGCAAATTGTGGTCTATGTGAATTTCTGCAGGTGTCTTCGGCATTTCAGGGCCAACTTTGTTGTGGTGAAGCATGTTTACTGAAGTGGAAATGATAAGGTGTAGAGAAGTTTCTGTAGTGGTTTTTTTTTTTTAAAGATAATTTGCAAATGTCTGCTTTTCAAGATAAAAGGGAAGGAGGTTTCAGGTGAAGCAAGCAGGAGTAAAAGGCATATGTCAGTATTAGTTATATTGAACATAAAAGTGCAGCCCATTCTATTTCTCTTTACAAAAAAAATGCACCCATATCTGATTCAGCAACATTAAAAGCTTTGCTGCAGATAAATGTGCCCCCCCTCACCATACGGCTCAAGAATGGTGAAGGCTTCTGCAGTCAGAAACTGATGGTGCCTGACCCAGAGATGGACCAAAACGAAATGCCTGTTGAAGGTTCAAAGAGCTTCCATACCTTTCGCCTCTGGTGGTCTGTTACCACAGCCCAGATTAATCATGGCAGTGTAAGCAAACCACAGACAAGGATTCTGGTTGCTGTAATGCCAAAAGATCATGGCCCATTGCCTCTTCTTCATCTTTTCAACTGTATAGCTGTGAAAAAATCTTATAGAAACGGTGCCCACATTTCTCATTAGTAAATTCAATCCCTGGGCTGGCTAGTGCTGATTGAGAAAGAGACGCTGTCATCCCAGCTCAAAAGTAATTGTGATAACCTTGCAGACCTTTAAGTTCTGGCATGTGTGAGAACTACTCATGCTCACTGCAAGCACATCATAAAAACTATTCCTAGAGTAAATGTTGATCTTCCCAGGAAAAGATAATCCTTTAATAGATAGAAGCTAAAAGAGCCTAGATAGACAGTTAGCACACCTGGAAAAATAGATAGTTCACCCTCTGCTAATGAAGAATATAGCAAGCCTGCATTGACCTAAAAGTAAATATTCTCAGGATTTAAAAAGGAAGATAGCCTTCTAAGCCAACAACAGCAAATAGATAGGACCAGAAATTTATAGCTTTAACCCAGGAAAATAAATATGTACCAAAGAACTAAAAAACCATAAAGGCCCCTCTCTGGTGCCTACATGGCACCTTGCCCTGTCTGTTCAAGACAAATGGAGATATAACTCAGTCATCAGTGACATCCAGCCATTCGTTAATTGGTCGTTGTGTCGTATGCTCTCTGATAGTAAATAAAGAAAAACCTTGAAGTCTGCAGCTGCAGGATGAAAGACACTTCCTGCACTGGTTCCATTTTGATGTATGCTTGACACCTGCATACCATTAGATAAACAATCCTGCAGTTTGCTGTCTAAGACACAGAAAAAAGTCTTTCTCTCTCAGAAGAAGAACCTCAGAGCCTTTGAATAAACCCTTTAGTGTGCACACTATATTTTATTCTTTTTATTAAAAGAAGAACTCCTGCACGTCATTATCTCCAAAAGAAGCATGTTCTACGTGTGTCATTTCAAAGCGCAATTGTGCATGCCATTTTGGGTCCCATAGAAGAATGAACTACTGCATGCATTTGTTATAATTTTCCTCACTGCCCATCAGTCTTCATGGAGTATCGTGGAACCCTGCTGCGGAAAGAGCTGACCTCCTCCAGCAGTCTGTGGCAAAAGCAAGCAGCCAAGGCAGAAAGACTAAACCCTCTCTTTGTGTAAAATCACATCAAGTATAATGTATAAGCTTCAGTAATAAATTCAATCTAAAACGTACTGAGAATTGAGAAGGAAATGTGCTTTTTACAAAGAGCCTCCTGACCTTAATATTCAACTACCAAACTACTGCTATAACTAACAAAAGTTTCAATCAGCAACATTTTCAAAAACTGGACTTATTATTATTTATGTATGGGTGTCAGAGAGCAGCTTTGGGAAGTTGATGTAACAGGTTGCTAGCATGCTTTATTACCTTCTAGCTCAGGAAAGAGAAAGGAAGGATAGAAAGAAATTAAGAAATTTTCATAGCCCTTGTAGGTGGCCTGGAAAGAGAGAAAGGAAGAAATATTCATGGCCCCTTTTGGCTGTCTGAAGTTTGAAAAGCAGTAGCTGAGAGTGAAGTGGACTCACATCTGGGTGCAATATCCCAAACCTAATTTCTCCAACTGAAGTCTCTCTAAGCAATAACCAACCAGCAAACAAATCAACCCAGCAACAACCCAACCCTGGCTCTCTGTGTTTCAACCCTTATATACGCTAATCAAAGTTCCCAGAAGTCCAAGAGGCACACAATATAAATACAAGCTACACACAGCAAAACAGCTGCATGTAATCAAATCACAGATACTAGGAATGAACATTTCAAATCAGCTTATCATCATCCACTACACCTGGGATGGGAACAAAAACATGGTCCAAATGCCGCTCTGTGTTTTTAAAGAAACCAACATCACAAAACTCCTTCAGAGTGTCCTGCTACACTTTGGCTCTCTCTTTCAACCTTGAACATGAAGAATTAAACTCAGACACCTCCAACTTGTATGACAAGTGCTTTGATCAGCTACACCATCTCAGAGACCCATCAACTAGCCAGCCAATTAAATCCAGTAATAAAACGGAGCCTTGGAAGACAGGTGAAACAGCTCTTCTGTTTTTTACAAAAGGCATTGTACATGTATTATAAGCCTGGGTGCCAACAGATGTGATGTACACTCTCCTACATGTGCCTGCCTAAAGTGTGCCTATCTCTAAAGGAGGTTGATTGCCAGCCCCTTACTAAATCTGAGGAAAGAATCCAAGGTGCAGCCCTTTATCACCCTGCACTTGACCAGAAGTTCAAGGCCAGCCTTGGATACATAGAGTTTAAGACTAACGTGCTAAATGAGTCTCTGACTCAATAAAAAAAAACGGGAAGTATAGGCTCACCTTCAATGAGATTAATTAAATTTTGTGTTTCCTTAATCATCACCTTATCATTTCTTTATTTTCAATCTTAAGTCAACCTACAGATTCATTCCATTCTGATACTTATTACTCCTTATATAAAATGGATAAGGCTTTTCTCCTCATATTTGCCTTGATCATAATTTTCTTCTTTCCGTGAACCAGAAAGAATAGAGCCCATGATTTCCTAGGAGGGATATGGAGTCCAGGACTAATCATCAGATAGTCCTGCACATCGAATAAGACCAGCTAAACAAGAGCAAAGGAGAAAGAAAAGGAAATCACTTTGCTAGAGCAAAGAGAATCTTCCTCGCCAAGATTCGTCTCAGTGCGCTGCGTCATGAAGGTGATGGTGTACAATGAAAGATGCACAATAAAAATCTGTTGAATAAGTAATACCCCTGCACAGCTCAAATATTTTTGGTCATTTACTGGCACTGTCCTCTCAAAGTTCTTCCCTTCCTGTGGCCTCACATGACCCCTTAATTCCAGGGATCTCATGCACTGATGGACAAATCCCTCATGCACATTGTGGTCAATTCGAACAGAGTTGAGTTCAAAGTTCAAGCAACCTTTCCTGAAGAGCATGCTTGCTGGCACTGTACTCTCCACTGGGAGTCTTGCTGGCTACATGAGATGGCCTGTTCAGGGTTCCCATCTCCCATTGCTACAGGTCCTTGTCAAGTTCTCCAACATGGGCTCCAGTGAGTTTCTACTGCCCTTGGTCTCCAGATCTCCCTTCAATGTCCCCCAGTTTTGGCTCTCCCTCCATATACTTCCTACCTCCATCACTCTTCCCACATCTGGCCTCCCTTCCTTCCATTCTCATCCTACCCCAGGCCTCCTGCATCACCTGTCCCACCTCCCACCCACCAGGGAGATTCATGAGTCACAACTGAGGCCCTCCTTGTTATTCAGTTTCTCTGGCTCTGTGGCTTGCAGCACCTTTGACCTTTGATTAACAGTTAATAACCACTTTTAAATGAGTACATATAGAGTGAAGTTTTGCCAGGGAAAAGCCCCTCCCCCATGTGGTTGCATGCCGCTTGGACTTCTGGAAACAGCTTGGAGGGAAGTATAAAAGAGGGCAGTTGAAGGCAGTTGGCAGTTGGAAGTTAAGAATTAGAGCTAAGAATTACAGCAGAGTTGTTGCAGGATAGGGAAAGAGAGAGTACAAAAGCTGATAATAGGAGAAACAGGCAGAAATAAAGCCGATAGTGAAGCAGGCAGAAATAAGGGTCAGATAAATCTCTCTCATATTCAGGTAAACAGTACTGTATAAGTGTTTATGCATTAGGGACAAACTGTATGTGCATTAACTCTGATGTTTCTGTCTACTGAACTTAGTAGGGTACCACCATGTGTCACTTCCCCCCCAGCATAGTCCTGGGCAGGCTTCTAGAATGCAGCTTGTTTGTAAATGACTGTGAGTTTTTACTGTTGCTTCTGTTGCTTTTCTATCATAAGCTGTGCTTATTTCCTACTGCATGGTGTTGAATGCTGAAATAAACTTAACGGTAATAGCGGAGAGGGGTTGTGTATTAGTACACCTACTGTGGCACCTCACGGAGAAGACACAGAGTGTTTTCATTGGTGCAAACCTTGCCAGACCTCAGCAGAGGGAAATACTATTGTGGTAAGTTCCATATTGGACAGTGGAACACTGAACATCTCACCTCTGGGGTTTTCATACCTAAGCTGCTCAGATGTTCTACTGATAGCACATGTAGATCATGAGCAATCAAACATCTTTTCCATAAACTCAGCAGTTGAAGACAATACAAATGCCAAGGCCTAGGCATCCCTAAAACCACCAAATTAAACATAACTAAAAATAAACTTCAGAAACCTTTCCCCCTTTCTGTATAAGACAATCACAAAATTTCTATATCTCTACAACAAAATTTAAACTACACCAGCAAGCTATCTACAAGAGGAACAACTATGAGATTTGCTAAGATCCACAGAACCAAAGGGAACCAAACATCTATCAAGCTTTTCACAGTGTCTGTGGACAGCAGAAAAACACTATCAATGTCCAATTATCTGGAATTCACTCACAATCTTCTGGGTTCCTCCAAAGGGCTTGGGACATTTCTCTGGCTCTACCCTCTACAACACACACAGCTTGTCCTCCAGGCTTTGTATGGCTCCCCTCCACTGCTGCTGCTTTCCTTGTTGGTCATTCCATGGCACTGGAATCTCCAGAATTGCTGTGGTCCCTTGATGTAACCAGGATGCACTTTCACCAATAACCTGTAATAGACTCTCTTTCATGGTGTCAAGCCTCAACTTCTCTGCATGACCTCTTCAATCTTGGCCCTCAACTGCTACTGAGGTTACCACTTCAGCAATGGCCTCACCTGGGCTCTCTTCATGGTGCTAAGCCTCAACTTCTCTGCATGACCCCAATATCTGGGCTTTCAACTGCTACTGAGGCTGCACTTCTACCAGTGTGCTCTCCTGGCCTCTCACAGTACTAATCCTCAGCTGTTCTCCAATGACCCCCTTCCTGCCTTCAAAACAGTACCACCTGGATGACTCTTACAGTACCAAGTTTGGCTACCAGCATGAGATACAACCTTGGCCAGTTCTGGAAAACACCTTCTGTGTGATGACCCTGAGGAAACTTTTGCCAGATTTTAAGATAGAGTCAGGGTTTGCAGGAAAAATAACTGATAACCCAGTCGATAGGAATGGTTCTATCATAGGTTAGAGTTCTAATCACCATAGCAAATGTGTCTTGTCAGGAACACATCACAATATCTGGACGACTTGTAGAGAGATTTGCAGACAAACAAAACAAAACAAAAAGAAACAAACATGAGAAAAAAAATAGATTCTTTGAGTTCTGGAGTTTCTTTTTCTTTCTTGCTTGTCTCAATGTTGGATGTAGCTGGCAAGATGTCTTGCCCTTCTTTACTCTCTGCCTACCACAATGGGTGCCATTTGTAGTAGTGTGGCAGCTCCTCAAAGAAGGCATGGAGGCATTTTTATAGATGTAAACCCTGGCTGACCTCAGCATGTGGAAACACAATCATGGCAAGCACTGTGCTCGACAGTGGCATCCTGCACATCTCATCCAGGGGTTTTTACTGATCCCTAAGCTCCTCAGGTGTTCTAATGGTAGCACAGGCAGATCATGAGCAATCAAACATCTTTTATGCAAAGCAAAGTCCTGCAGACAACACAAATGCCAAGGCCTAGTGAACACTTCACCCAAAAGCGCACAAAACCACCATTTTAAATATAACTAAAAGTGAATTTCTACAACAGGATTGGCATTGGGTTCAGCTTGGGATGTGTACTTGTGCCTATACAGCTTTGGGGTCTTAAAAGTGTTAAATATAATGCCAAGTGGTAGTGGTACATGCCTACAGGCATGTACTTGGGAGGAAGAGGAAGGCAGGCAGATCTCTGCGAGTTCAAGGCCACCTGGTCTACAGAGTGAGTTCCAGGATGACCAGAGTTACAACAGAGAAACCCTGACTGAAAAAACAAAACAAAACAAACAAAAAAGTTAAACATGCCTTAATCCACTCTTATATCTCTTGCAGATATGAAGGTACAAAATACCACCTACCTTAGTAGCTGCTGTGCAAAGTTAGTTAACTAAGTACTCCAGTATGCCAAATGGCATAACACAGATGTTTAATAGTGATGCGTATCACAGGCTGCTATGCATCCTAATAGCTACTTCAAGCCAGGCATTTGTGCCTATGCACTCTTAGACAGTGTAAGACTTTTGGATGGATTGTTTCAAATACTTTGTTACATCAACTCAACACCCAGCAGCACACATCGTGTACAATAGCTCGTACTGCTGTGATCTGTATTACTTTTGTTCTCTATAAAATTGCTGTTAAAACATCCCAGCGCGACAGTTTAGTAAAAGGCATGGGCTCTAAGGACAGATGGAGTCATGACTGGGATTAGGTGCTCCTATTAAAGGGCTTAGTGATCAGGGCCACCAGGCCCTGGCTTCCAATCCCAGCCCCATGGTAGGATAAGGCAGGAAGACTGCACGCTTGATTGTTAGGACAAATCCGTGACAGTCTGTCTCTAGACAAAAGGTGAAAAAGGAGAGAGAAGTAGGACTGGGGAGATGGCTGTCGTGTAGGCACGAGGACCTGAGCTGAGATCCACAGAGCTCATCTAAACCCAGGGAGTGAGTGAACCTGTTGTCCCAGGGCTCCACTGGATGCTGGGATGCTACGCAGACAAAGGAGAGTTCCCAAAAGTTCACAGGCCAGCTAGACTACTGTATGCACAATACACAAGAAGCCCTGTCTCAAAGGACGTGGAAGGTTGAAGACAGACACTCAAAGTTGTCTTCTGACCACCATGCACCCAGAGGTAGGCACATACCTGTACTCACACACATATAATGCACACACATGATTTTTTTAAATGGGCTAAGTGTGTCGCTCAGTGGTAGAGTGTATGTCTAGCATATGCAAAGGCCCTAGATTCACCCCCTAGTTCTGAAAAAAAGAAACAAAACAATGAGCTTGATGAAAGGGGATTTCCCTTCCCTTCCCAGTCTTCCAATAGGTCAGGACACAGCACTCCTCCTCTCTGGAGGACACACAGCATCAGAACACCAACTTGGAGCCAGATATCAGCCCTCAAATGACTGCAGGGACACTGATGTCTTGACATTCGAATTTCCAATGTGCAGAGCTGTGAACAGCAAGTTCATATAGTCTACTGGAAGCCAGGGGTATTTTTGTTTAGAAGCATAAGCGAATTAGTGAATTAGAGCAATGTTAAGGACACAGCTACAAATCCTTGGTAGGTCTCTGTTAACCAAGATTCTAAGTATGCATGCTTAAATGTTTCAAATGTGGCTTTATTCAAGAGAGTAGTGTGTGATCATATACATTTTCAAGATACAGGGCAAAGTTTTATTTATTATTCATTACATACTGAATAGAAAGTTGTATCAAAGATTAATCCAGAAAGGAGTCACCGACCCCCTTCTTTAGGTAAGCTTACTGCACTTATGCTGTTTGCCATTCTCCACAAGTGGTTCAGACATCCCAAGTGGTTTGTTTCAATCCTTTTTTGTCCTCCAGATTCTATAAAATGAGTCTGAATTCTGTAAAAGAGTGACAGTAGTATGAACCAGACCCTCTTCTTATTTGCCCAAGACTGACAACCAAGCTCCTCTATTTAATGAACTCTATCATCATTCACCAATTGGAATCCTTGCAAGCCTCAGGATATACTTCAATTGGAAGTAAAATATCACAGCAAAATCTATAGGTCTACATACAAATATTGCTCTTCTCCATGTGGCAGGAGTGACATCAATTCTTTTGTACTTAATCAGCACTTAAACAGTGAGTGCTCTTATCATTACTCCTCTAAATCACACTTACCGACTAGCCTAACATTCCACACAACAGGTCATAGTGTCTAGAATTTGATGTCTGTCTCATTTTTGGGGCAAAAGCTTTTAATCCTAGCGCTTTAGAGACAGAGGCAGGGGTACAGCTAGAAATCTGAAGCTAGTTTGGGTTATGTAGGGAGGTCGAGCCTAGCCAGGAACATATAGTGAGAAAAAAATGAAGAACGGAAGAAGGAAGGAAGGAAGAAAAGGAGGAAGGAAGGTAGGAAAAATAAAAACATATTTGGAAGTAACTGTAAAATTATTGATGACCTTTGAATACACAGTTCCCAAGACAAAACAAGGCAATCGATTAACCCCTAAATGTGGCATCTGCTTGGAAAGGGTTAGCATTTTCTCATCCAAGAATTGGCACAATGACAGATAAAAATAACAATCCAAAATGAATGTGGCCACAGCCCTGTGAAAAGAATGGTGCATCATCACCCTAAAACGTCCAGAAATAATAGGCTCTCGGGTTAGGGAAGGGGCTTTCTGGACCAGGACAACAGTGAATAAAGAGGGCAAACAGACAGCCTTCCTTTTGATTTCGCCTTTTAAAATTTACTCTCTCAGATTGGCAATCCTGTAGTAAACCGAGAGATTTGTTGTTGGGTATAGAATATGTTTCTCCTGTCTTAGCATTTTAGTCTTGAGACTGCTGCTGCGAAAGAAAAACAAAATCTTTAAGAACTTTGAAAACTGTATTTTCACACACGATTTATACAGGTTGTGAAGAAATGCATAAATTGCTCTTACCAAATCCTTCTTAGAGTACTGGGCTATTTTCTTCTCCAACATGCAGGATACCCCAAAGCCCCAGGTTGGCATATACTGCCACAAGTACATAAAAAGCAGGATAGGCTGGTCGGAGATCCAAACTTCCTTCAAATCATTGGCCATGGAGATTAGCATCAGCTGGACACAGCGGCTCGTTGCCATTGTGGGTAATTTGATTATATTGTATATGTTGTTCTGAAAGTTCAAAAGAAGTGAATGCTGAGAATTCTAAAAGTTTTCTTGCAAATTTTGGCTAGGAAGGGCACAGAGGCCATCCAGTTGTGAAACACTTTCAGGATGCAACCTGTCCACTGGGAATCTTCATGGGTGCTACTGGAGGTTTATAGGTTATGATATTTCAAAGAGACGAAAAGGAAACAATACATTTACCAGATAAAATTACACATGCTGATGGATCTTTACTTTTAATCATAGTTATCTCACAAAAGGGTGCAAAGGTCAATTTTATTATCACATTATTTGAAATATCAAATTATCTCTATTTAGGAGCTAAGGATATACAGTCCAGAGGTAAAATAGTTAACTAGAAAGTACGAGGCCTTGCCTTCAATCCCCAGCCCCACGACACAAAAACAACTTATATATAGCAAATGGATTCATGGGGAGTAGATGGAAAATGACAAAAGGACTCTTTAAATAAGAGCGGTGGATCCATAGTGGAGAACCGCTTAGAGGCAACAGACTGGTAATACAGCACTAGCCACTGTTACCATGAGACACTAAAGCACTACCAAGCAACTTGAACACTTTTCTTAGAGTTGTCTATTTCCGTGAACAATTCATAACTAGTTCTCAGTAGGCACCTGACAGACATGATAAAGCAGACGTGGCTAATAAAGAACTGAAATTTTCCCCTCCTAGAATTTTTACCTTAGTTCCTTCTTCAGTTATGGCATTCTTCATAATATCGGACTGCACAGGCCCTGGGTAAACGTTGCAAAGTTTTATGCCTGGATATTCGAAAAGCTCGCTTTGAAGGGAATGGAAGAAACCCTAAGGACCATGAAAAAACACCCAAGATAAAAGGAAAGGATAAAGTTAAGGAAAAAGAAATATAATATGCCATGAAAATGCATGCTCTGTTAGGGAGAGGTAGTACACTGACATAAGCAAATCAGGTTTCATTTATCCATTCACTTACTCATGTTTCTCTTACTGTATTTGTGATTGAAGCTATGACCTTGAACATAATAGGCAGTTTCTATCACTTATATCGCTGGTACATTTTACAGTAAAATAATTTTATTACATTTTTTTGTTTGTTTGTTGAGGGGTGGGATGCCAGGGCACAGTGTGGAAGTCAGACAGTGAAAGCCTGTGAAGCCTGATGGTAAGTCTTCACCTACTGAGCCATCTTGTCAGCAACCATTGTACAGTTTATTTGGAGACATAAGTGTTCCAGACTAGCTTTAACTTATTTGCAGCCCATGCAGGATTTAAAAGTTCAAATATTTACCTCAGCCTCCCAAGTACCCGGGATTATAGATCTGGACCACTAAGCCTGGCTCCGTTAAGGTATCTTTTAAGATTTATTTTTATTAATTTTAAGTGTGTGTGTGTGTGTGTGTGTGTGTGTGTGTTTGTGCACGCGCACACACAACTATACACATGTGAATGAAAGTATTTGTTGAGAAAAGGCTGTCTGAGCCTGTGAAGCTACAGTTACAGGAAATTGTGAACCACCCAACTTTGGTACTGAGTAACAAGCTCAGGTTCTATGCAAGAGCAGTCCTTGTTCTTAATCACTGGTCTATGTCACCAGTTGCAGCTCCTAGGCATTCTTAGCTATAGTCCTGGAAACAGTGTCCAGTGGACATCCCAAATCCAGCGGCACTAATGGTTCACTGATTGGCAACCGTGGCTTTTGCCTTCAATATTCCTGGAACATACAAGGAAGAGGAAGACTTCTCTAAAGAAAGCTATATACCTTCCCTATACCAACTCTCATCTTGCACTCCAAAATGGGTCTTGTTCACCACAGAATTCCCGACAAGGGCTTCCTATTCAACCTGCCAAAAAGCCAAATTTGCTGATGTTTGGGCAAATAAGGAGAAAAACAAGATTGGAACCAGGAAATAGCAAGTGTAAAGAAACTCAGGTCATCAGCTTATATTACTATTTTATCCAGAAAAACTCATATCCCTGAAGATTTAGTTTTTTACTAGCTCATGACAAATATCATGTGACTACCTACTGCAAGACGTTTCAAGGACAGAGTAAACTCTTCTGCACTCAAAGATACAGACCATTTCCAAACCAGTAGAAATAAGCAGATACTTGCTTCTCCATACTTCTTTCCCTTAATTAGGAAACATTCCTGCATTATTTTGAAGACTATATGTTGGGTATGGTGGCTCATACTTGTAACCTCTGGATAGGAAGGAAGAAGGAGAAGGATCAGAGGTTCAAAGCCACCCTCAGCAAAGTGTCTTAGAGGACAAAGTGTGCTACATGAGACTGTCAAGGAAAACAAAACAGAAAAGAAAAAAACTAAAAAAGAACCAAAGCAAAAACAAAACGAATGAATGACAATGTATGACCCTGAAAAAGTGAACTAGTGATCCATTTGTACACAATTAACATTAAATACGTGTCAGCTCTTAAATACTGACTCCTAACTAGCACAGAGGTGATGGGGTTCCTGCTGTCAGACTGCTGAGCTGCCTGCAGGCTGTGCAGTGTGTCCCAGGGTTCCCAGCCTTTGTGAGTTGTCACCAATACTGGGTTAGCTTTGGTAATGCATCTGTCTTTTGCTTCCGTAAGTATCTCCTCACCCACACTCCTATAAGTAACCCCAATAAAACTCATTGGTCCCACATGGTAGACCTTGATAGTTTTCATTCTTTGATCTGTCATCTGTTCCTTTTCTAGGATAAGCATATATTTTCCATGTCTCCCCAGAAATTGTGCCAGCGAGCACTCACACAGTGCCTACCCCTGAGAGGATCCAAATCAAAATTCTTTGTAAAGGAATGAATAATCTCTGTACCTTTCATCTTGGAGAACAGCGCTGGCAGCCGCCGCATGGGAACTTGTGTCAGTCAGGTCAAGGGGCAACACCGTCTTTTTCTTTTAAATTGCCATTCTCTAAAAAAGACACATGAACAGTGAGCAAGTCACTCCACACTTCCTGTGAACTCCTTGACTCTTCTGGTAATTATAGCCTCTATCCCACAAACAGGTGGCAATGAATTAATGTCCATGAAAAAAAATCCCACAGAACTAAAACACAAGATGCTTTTGAAGGCATTCTGATGAAAAGAGCCTTGTGACACTGCTGAGAGTTGGGACAAAGAACTCTTACCACTGGGTGAATGAAGACAGCCAGGAGAAAGAAAGATAATACAAGAATAACAGGCAGAGGGAGGAAACCTCACACACACACACACACACACACACACACACACACACACACACACACACAGAGGCACACACACTTAAGACTATATAAAGTACTAATGCCGCCTGAAGTTACTATTACAGTGACTGTGACTTCTCTGTAACTCAAGCCAATGAAAACATTGTGTGAACATAGAAGGGGCTGCCTTGGGTTCATTTGTATAACTCACATCTTTCCTTCTTTTTATTCTTTCTATCACACACACACACACACACACACACACACACACACACACACACACACACACACACACACACACGACTTCAGTATCTAACATAGAGCAGAATGAATAAAAATCACTCCTACCTACATCCATTAGTTACAAACAAGAATGCCATAGATAAGAGCCTGTTCTTCTCCTAAAGCAAAGATATAAATCTTTTTATCATTACTATCCACCAGCACTTGAGAACTGGTGCTTTCTCACCCCTCAATTAAAAGAGAAAAGTTGATATAAAAGCCATAGAGGAAGGGTGGCAGAAAAGAAAGCAAAAAGGTGACAGCAGAGGAGGTCTGGCAGTGCACATGGTGCTCTGGAGCCAGTGTGAACTGTGAAGGACAATCTCACCTTCCCTCAATCCCCAAAGCTGCTCTTGAGTTTGGATTCTCACTTCCAGGAAGCACAGCTGTTGTTGGGAGTGTACTCACCCAGGCATCTTCTCTTTACCCGCTCCAGCTCCTGCACCCTCCGGGCTGACAGCACCAGGGAGACTCCTAGTTTAGACAACTGGAAAGCCAGCTCCTCGCCAATGCCACTTGATGCTCCAGTCACCCACACCACCATGCCAGTCAGTGCCTGCTCTGTGGAGGAAGGAGCAGAGTTGTTAGGAATGTTCATGGGATACTGATATGCATACAGAAAAGAGAAGCAAATTGTGAATGAAGAAGAAAGAAACCACCTGCATGTGGTGGTGCAAACTTTTAACCACAGCACTCAGGAGGCAGAGGCAGGTGGATCCTGGGAGTATGCAGCCAGTTTGGTCTGCACAGTGACAGTGACTTCCAGGACAGCCAGGGCTATGTAAAGAGACCCTGCCTCAATTTACAACAAAACAAAGCAAAAGAATAAATAAACTTTAAACCATGTCATTAAATATGTCATTAAATATGACATTCAACTAGTTTAAAATTTAAATTACTTAAGATTTCTGAAAGACCACAGATGTTTCCTATCCATTCAGTATTTTGTAAATTTCAGAATCCTTGGTAACTTTTCATGACTTCATTCTAACTTAGACTTATAACTCTAATAATTTCACTCTAGGACTATTATCTATGTATTTGATAAAAAAGTTAAAGTAGCTAAGCAGAAAGTAAATGCCCGGACTCAATTTTCTTACCCCTTAACTGAGATATTCAGATTCAATGACAAGGTCCAATCCTGTTTTTGTTCTATTATTCCAAATTTGTCATGGTGGAGTCGTTGGTAAGGATCAAAATTTATCAAATTCTGATCAAGATTATGATCATCCTGCATTTAAAAATAGCATTTTCTTCTTTTGTCGATCATATCTAATATCTGGCCCATAATATCATCTTGTAGACATGCTCTTCAGTGTATGCACTCTTATCTTAGGAAGATGTTGTACTTCATACAAGATGTGTTGTATAGGGCAGAAATGTGCATCATGTTCTGTAGTGGGACTTTGCCAAGAAGTCTGTCCTGTACTGCCTTTCTCATGATTGGATGCCATTTGGACTTCTGGCAAGAGCTTAGGAAACAAAAGACTCAATGGCAGTTGGAGTGAGAGTTAGTGGGATAGAAGATGATAGATGGTAGTCTAGTTCTCCAGGCTTCAGACACATAAGGATAGCCAAAGGGGGATGTGAAAATTTCTTTCTATTTGTCTTTTTCCTTTCTAACTTATTAAAGCTAGAGGGTAAAAGGCACAGTGTGAATCTGTTAGGAAAAGCAGCAGGTTGTTCCCAGCATGGTCAGAAGGATTTTTCCCACAGTACATAAAAGGGAGAGATGGAAAGCATGATTGTATTGTTCAGAATGTAAGGGAAGAAGAGTCTGTACAGGAAAATGATCAGATAAGGCAGCCCTTCACAAAAGAGGTGTCTAATTGTGTATCATCAATGTCACCTGAGATGGAAGAAATGCAACCTAGAGTCATGACTCTCAACATTTCCAGTAGTGATCCAGTATATTCCAGTTGATGGGGATAATCCCCAAGATTATAATAAACAGGATGGCATCCAATAGAAATGAGTGACTTAAGGTGATTGAAGGAAGCTGTGGTGTCATATGGTATGCATTCACTCAATGTAAATCAGATGCTGAATAACTGGACACTGGGCCACTGGATGGTCCCATTCGGTTGGAAACAGTTAATATCAGCTATACTAGAGGCAAGTCCTCAGCTTCAATGCTTAACCTGGTGGAGAGAAGAAGCAGCCAGTATGGATCAGTTCCTGGTGAATGTCAAGATGTTGAATTATAAGAAGAGAATATGTTTTATGATGTCATTATAGAATAATGTCTTTTAGAAGTTTTATGAGTTTGGAAAATGTAGAGGATCCAGGAATGAAGTCCACCTCATTCACAAAAATCATATAAGGCTCAAATGAAGCCTTTACTGACTTTTTGCAAAGACTAATTACAGCAGTGAATAGGGCCTGCTCAGACTCTGATCAAGGCAGTTGCTGATTGAGACCATGTTGTTTGGTAATGAAAACACTGAGGTAATAAAGTTCTTCGGCCATTAAAAGCAAACAATGCAAGATTAGATCAATAGAACTGAACTACTGGTATACATTGGTTCCCATACTTACACAGCTGCTGTATTACTACAAGCTATATTTAGAGAGTTGAAATAAAAAAAAAGTCCAATTCTTTAACTGTAGAAGACATGGCCACTTCCAAAGAGACTGTGACCATGCTGCTTCTAAATGCAATGGTTTCTTTATATATTGATCAGAAAAAAAGAGCAGATTTTCAGGGGTGTTAAGTATGGAAAAGTGCCAACAATGGGCAAATGAGTATAGATTTAAGAGACATTTACAGGGGAATTCCTTGCCATCAGGAAATGCCATAGAGGGCCAGCTTGGACAAAACAAAACAAAAAAATGAGCTTCCCGTCTCCTATCAGCACATAGGATAGCATGTAAACCAGAAAACCACAAACATGGTGTTGGAGATCTGATGTGTGCTGCTGAAGACAGTACTGCACTAGATATGGTGTTGTACTAGAAATAAAAAACACACACCTGCCCCATGGCCTCCCTTTCTGAGGCGGCAGCTGCAGTCGGCCAACAGATGCAGTGACTCCCAGGCACGAAGCCAAGGGGAAGCATGAAAGTCTTACTGCGTACCCATCCAGTCTTTGATCAGAGACCCGTGAACCGGTGAGAGTAACACCAGGACCCTCAGGAGCATTGTCAGTGGAACATCTCTCTCATTTAATGCAAGGGTCATTATGTTTATAGGGTGGAGGTTAAGGAGGGTCTTTGGTTCCCATGGACAGAGGCCATTGGTTGAGACAGGGACTCTATGTAAGCAGCTCTGCCAAATCACAGCCATGCCTGCCTTTCAGAAGAGGCAGAGTTTTGCTGTGGCTTGTGGTCATCAGAGACTGCAGGGGCCGGAACACTGCCAGTTCCTCAGTGTGAGAGCCTGAGGGGTCTAAGCACCCTTGACCTACAGCTGCTCCATGACCATTCCACATATCCACAATGGTATCACAGATCTTGCTATAGACACACAACTTACCGTATCCCCAAACATTTAACACTCGTCAATTGCTACAGTAGTTAATGGTCCTCTTCCTCAGGAACAGTTGGAATAATCCTAGGTGGGATCAGTCTGACATTAAAGGGATTTATTGTGTATCTGGAATTATAGACGAAGATTTTAAAGGATCAATTAAAATCATGACCTATGTAACAAGAGACCTGCTTATGCAACAAGGAGATATTATTGTGTAGCTTTACTGTTGCACTATATCAAAAGAAAGGCCACTCCTACAGAAAGAGTGGTGGGTTTGGAAGAACTGGGAATTGTGTATTCTGACAGGCTGTCATTAATGATTAAAGGCCACAACTTAAAATGAAATAAATGGCATTGAAATAGAAGGGTTGGTGGACACAGGTGCAGATAAAACAATAATCTTCCAAGAGTCATCGAATTCAAATTGGCCCCTTCAGGTAGTATCCACACAGTTACTGGGATTGGGAAAGCAAAATCTGAATTGGGTTAAATGTTTGTGATTAGAAGGGCAAAAAGGAAAGTTAAGGCCTTATGTGGATGATGTAGCTATAAATTTATGAGGAAGAAATTTGCTGCAATAACAGGGAACTCATATTAATATCCTTCTATTGCAGAAAAGGTAAATAAGATAAGGTCACAAAGGAAAGATGCTCTTAATAAAAGGGATGCACAGGATGTATAGGGTGTACAAAGACCAGACACAATACGCATGAAGCTTCTAAAATGAGATTCAAAGGGGGATAATTTTTCATCAAGCCTTCATATTTTACATCTTCTTCATACTCTTTACTGTCACTAGTATTGGAATAAGGTGGAAATTTACGTTTCAGAAACTTTACTCCAGAACCCAGGGCTGATTGTCATACTTAGTTTTTGTATTTTACTACAATCTTTAGAAGGCTGTCTTTTTAAAAGAACGATTTTTTCCATAGTCATGATTTTCAGGTTAGTGGTCAGGATTTTCAAGAGATCTTCCTGACTCAGATCTTCATTACTTTTGATGGTACACACAACTTCTCATTTCCACTGGAAATAAAAGCATATCCTCTGCCCCAGCATAAAACTTGTCCTGTTTTCCATTCAGATGTTCATATGTAATTATAATATAGGGGTTGATTCACCTCAGCAAATTTTCTATAGTCCAATGTATTTCAGCAGTCTTTGTTCCTGTCTCATTAACAACCACAAAATTTAAAGTTAGTAGTGCATAATGTATTCTATCTCCGTGGTTCCTTGTTATTCTCTTTTGTCTTGCAAGCATTTCCTTTCATGTCTGATTAGAACTTTCTATAACTGCTTGTCCTATAGGACTGTGTCATATACCGGTAATAAGCTTTTCGCCATAGTATGCAATTTTTTTTTTCCGTTTTTCTCGAGAATTTTCTTTAATGGCCTTAAAACTTTCTTATACTCTGTGTTTGCATTTTCAAAAGCCATTTTCTCAATCAGCACCTATCTATCTTCAGGGTCTCAGATGACTTTCATTAACTGCTGCACTTAACTTTTGTAAGAAATCAATGAAAGCTTCACTTGAGCCTTGTATAATTTTGGTAAAGGAGATAGCCATTTTTTTCTGGTTCCTCTACTTTTTCCATAGTTTGTAAATCTGATAAATGACATTGTTCTATGGTCAAGTCATCAAACATAATCTGTTCTTGTAATTCAGCATACCAACCCTCACCAATGAGCTGATTTATGTTTATATTTATTCCTTTATACTTTTTTGTTCTTCCATATTTGTTGCATCCATGTTTCTTCTCTCCACCAGGTTAACCATTGAAACTTAGGACCTGCCTCTAGCACAGCTGATAATAATGCTTTCCAATTAAATAGGACAATCTGATATTGCAGTGCTTAGTTTGCCATGCAACAACACAGCTCCTTTCAATATTTTTAAATCACTCATTTCTATTGGATGCCACTTTCTTTCATTATAACCTTGGAGATTATCCTTATCAGATGGAATATGCTTGACCACTACTGAAATGTTGAAGGAGGTTTTGTTACCTTAGGATGCTTTTTCTGATCATTTTGTGTGCAGACTCTTCTCTCGTTTTCCTAACAGCACCATCATCCTGTATAATCTCTCCCCTTATATCTACTCTGGGGAAACTCCTTCTCTGTGTCACTGGGAAGACACATAGATGTATTCCCAATTCCACAATCTATATCCCCTCATTTCCTCAGTGTTTCCTTTATCTACCCTTGACACATTTCCCCAAGTTTGTGTTCCAAGTCCCTTATTCTCCTCTTTTCCCACCCTTTCAAACTACCCCCATATTGCTTTTAATAGCACCATCAATTCCTTCTTTGAATTGAAAGAAAATATTGATCCCTTTTGTTTCTCTTTTGTTCTGTTTTTCTTGTCTTGGCTTCTTCCAGTTTCCCCTTCAACTCTTCTAATTTCTAGCAATTCCTGATTGTTTTTGACACTAAATGTAAGAAAAAGAGGAAAAAGAAGCAACATATTATGACTGAAAGCAAAGTGTTATATAGTCCAGTAGTAACAGCTGTCATAAATACTTTGTTGGCTTCTTAAACACAAAAGTCCATCCCTTCTACCTCTGTTTTTCATTCTACATTTGAAATCAAAATTCTCATCCTTTCATCATTTATCTATCTTATTTTCAATCCCCATTTTGAGTGCTATAATGTAAAAGATTATTTTTTCTTTTAAAAAGGGATGTGTCTGCTTTCTGTTGTTTGGGTCTGGGCACTCAAAGGCTGCTGTTACTTTTTTCACTAGTAACTTGACTCCTCTGCTCTATTCCCAGCTGAAACATTTCTAACTTGTAACTTTTAAAATCTCAGTTAGCTCAAAGGTTTGGAGTGAAAGAAAAGGAAAGGAAAGGAAACAAATCTGTCCAAGCCTGGGGAACTAAACTAACTCTAAGCTCCTTTTTGTAATAACATTTTTCCAGTTATCTCAGTAATTTTTGCATTCTTTCTTATCCTCTAGAAGTCTCTTTATCTGAGATTCATTTCTGCCTGCTTTCCTAGCATTAGCTTTTGGAGTTCACTTTTAATGATATCACCCAGCTAAATCTGGTGCTCAATGTTCCCCTGTCTCTTTCCCAACTGCCTTTTTGAACTGTCAGTCTCTCTCTTATATGCCTCCCTCCAGGCTGTTCCTGGAAGCTTCTTTGGCAAAAACTTTCCTTTACAAATCACTGTAATTTTGAGACAACATTCTAGAGTCCCAAGGCATCCTATGACCTGTACAATGACGGACAGTGCATTAGTCCTTAGAAGATCGTGACAGCCCTTTTAGAGGAAGAGAACACTTTCAGCATATAGAAACCAGAAGAAACACCTTAAAGTCAAAGTTCCAGACATTTAGGTGAATAGGCTGTCTCCATGCAAAAGAGTCAGAGGACAAAACTTTGAAACACACTGTTGCCTTCAATAATATCAGGGGACATCAGAGATCTTTGAAACATGTAGATCCCTTACAGTATTTTTACAAAAAATGGATAAGTGCAAAGATACACAAGATAGAGTCTGACTGAAGCATTTGCTTGCTATCTACTTGAAATAAAAGCTTCAGAGAAAGCAGGAATGATTCTATCAAACTCACATCCCCTGAATTTTCACTCTCTGTTCCTAAAGCATCATGTATAAATGCTAAGGGTAAACTCCTAAAACCAGAAAGGAGTAGAGATGGTCTATCAGATGGCCTCCAAAAAAAGTAACCAAATATCGTACAACTTACATCTTAGTAATAAGGAAGAAATGTAGTGGAACTTTCCCAAGAGGTCTCCTGTGCAACCTTCCTTATGATTGGATGCCACTTGAACTTCTGGGAACAGCTTAGGATATAAAAGCAGCAGTGACAGTTGGAGTGACAGTTAGTGGGATAAAAGATGATAGATGTTTGTCCTATTTCTGTCTTTCCTTTCTAACTATTTTAAAGCTAGAGGTTAGTAGGCAGAGTAGGAATCATTTACAAGCTAGGAATTAGGTACAAGTTAGGAATCTATTACAGTAACGTTCATTTAAAATCTGCATTTCAGCATAGGGCAAGAAAACAGTTTTCAGGGAAGGAGAACAGAAGAACAGCCTTCAGTTATAAGTCAAGTAGAAAGAACAGAAGGATTCAGTTACAAGTGGAACAGGAGAACCAGTAGAGCAAATTTCAGTTATAAAATAAGGAAACAGAGTTCATTTAGTGTTCTGCAATCATCTCTATTCCTATAAAGACTGCCAGAATGATACAGCAGCCACACAAAGCCAGGAGGAGGAGCTAGGAAAGAAGATTATCAGTGTCTTTCTGAAACGTAAAGCACAGTTGTGTGAAATTCATGTCTTTACAAAAGTCAGAACCAATGGACTGTGGTGAACATGTCTTTAGTCCCAGCACTTGTGAAGAAGAGGCAGGCAGATCTGTGAGTTCCAGGCCAGCCTGGGCTACAGAGTGTCCTGGGCTACAGGACAGCTGGAGGTACAACAGGGAAACCTTGTCTCAAAAAAAGGGGAAAAGGAAACAAGAAAGAAAGAAAGAAAGAAAGAAAGAAAGAAAGAAAGAAAGAAAGAAAGAAAGAAAGAAAGAAAAGAAAGAAAGAGAAGGAAGAAAAGAAAGAAAGAGAAGGAAGGAGTGAAGGAGGAAGAAGGAAAGAATGAAGGAAAGGAGGGAAGGAAGGAAAGAAAGAGGGCCGGGGATCTGGGGATGTGGCTCAGTTTGTAGAATGTTGGTCTAGTGTGCACTGGGCCCTGGGTTCAGTCCTGATCACTACAGGTGGCACACACCTGTAATCCTAGCACTCTTAGGTGGAGGCAGGAGGCGTAGGAGTTAATTATGTTTTTTAGATATGTGGGGCTGTCCTAGAGCTTAGAGTGAGTCATAGTATGCCTTGAACCCTGGATTTTCACACCCCAAGAGTGGTAGGACTTCAGTTGCTCTCAACTTTTCTTAGCCCTGAGAAAAACTCAAGTAAATATTAAACACTCTCTGCTTCACAGAAGATCATTAGCAAAGGAATGTGGCTTCATTGATGCTTATCTGCTGTGTAGCTGAAAGCCTAGGGCTGAGACCATTTACTGGTTAGCTGTCTTCCTCTTTTCCCTGTGGGACCACACATTAGGTAGAAGGTGCCTGAGCAGGACTTTGACCCTTAGACTTGATCTCCATCTACAAATGGGGCTACTCTAGTTTTAATAAATTCTGTCCTGTGAGCAGAGTATCTCCAGAGCCTGTCAAACCTCAGCTTGCAGCTCCATCAGTTACATTTGTAACTGATTTCTGATGTTGTATCTGACATCTTAAACCTGATTTGTTGGGGAGGAAAATATTTCATTATTTTTTCACTGGAACCTGAACTCTGCCTCCTGGATCTCTTGCCAGGCTTGTGACTGCTTGTGACTTCCCCAACTCTTAATGAGACAGTTTTTTTTTTTTTTTTTAACTTCATACCTCTAAAAGGTTAGAAAGGAAAATAGAGAAAGAAAGAAATAGTTACAACCCTTGACTGTCTTTATCTGTCTAAACCTATAAAACTGGACAAACTGCTAAGCTCATTTCTCATAAACTGCTATCTCATTTACTGTCCTGTGTCTCAGCCTGGTGGCCGCCTTCCTATCATCCACTGCCCTTTGCCACTGACTGTACTGACAATGACACTAGCTCTGTTATAAGGCTTCTAAGAGGATACCAGAAGTCCAAAGGCACGTAACCACTAGGAAGGCTACACAGTACAAAAAAACTTGTTGAAAAAGCATCCATCTACAAAGTAGCACAGCAGTGTGTGTCTCCTGACTGTGTGATCAGTTTTTTTGTTTCTCACAACAACAGAGGAAAGAATAAATCACCTTTCACAGGACAGTTGGAGAAATGAATTCAAGCTGCAAAGCTCTCAGAGTGTTAAAGGACACATACTTGGCCCACGAGATATGCAAACTGTATTTATCACTAAAAACAAACCTTAAGGTTTACTGTGTGAGACTGAGGCTTGGGGATGCAGAGCACCTTCCAGAAGGTGACAAAAGAGGCAGGAGTGCTGGTTGCCCTGGGGAGGACAGACTTGGAGGCCGGGAACTAGGGCAGGAGAGTGCTGGGCTTTCTACCATTTAACCTTCTGTATTTTACCTTTATTTATTTTTGAAAAGAAAAAAATATAATCTACAGAAAGAACGTTTTATTTTCCTTTTAAAAAGATCCTGAAGCATGCCCAAATTCTAGCCTATCCTATTTTAGGAATGTATGTCTATTTCTCTGTTTTTAAATTATTTTCTTTAACCCTCATTCCACCTTGAGTCTCTTCAGACATTTTCCACTAAAACTACTCCCTATGAAATTTTAACTCCACAAATATATGATATATTCACCTATATTCTGTACATAGAGTGTTGTTTTGATATACATAATAGTTTAGTGAAGGTTAGTCTTTCTTCAATGCAGGTTGAAGAATGACTAATTTTAAGAGTAAGTTAAAATTTAAAAATTAATAACATTTTATGACTTGTTTTACTATAACTCGTAGCATTCTAATTAACATAGAAATTTCCAAATTTTATCACTACACAAAAGAAAGTACTTAAATTCATCCAAAACATATTTTTCAGAAAAATTAAACTAATGTTCTATAATTTATTTCCACTGACCTTATAACTAACATTCAATACTTTTCTTTTTGATGGGTTGAATGACTTGTGTAGAATTGCATAAAAAAGTTATTAATTAGCTTTGTTTCATTCTCCAAATTCAAGTAAGTACAAAATGCCCAACAGGAAACACCTACCAGCCTTTGGCTGTGGAAATAAAGCAATGGATGGAGAGGAGTTTCTATAATCAAATAAGAAAGTGATGTCAGATGATTTCCTTGGAAAGAAACAGTCCACCTAGCACAGCCACCTCCTCACCTAGGTTTTTCTGGCCATTGACTGCAGAGTCTGCAATTTATGCCCTTAAAATGAAGCACCAGGGAGTGAGGTCTTGGTCTGCAGGGGTGAGTTTTGCAAGGAGTCAGGAAGACAAAAGATATTTTAAGTCTTGTCGTGTGGCTCAGCCCAAGAATCAACTTCTACTTACTCAGCATAGGAAACCTTGTCTCCTGAGCTATCACTTCCAAACAAGGTCACAACATACTTTGTGGACTTTTTTCATAAGGCTTTGTGATACTTTGTCCAAAAGACCAGGAAAATTCTATTGAGTTTTTGTGATCCAAAGTCTACCTGCGAGCATGGCATCTTGTCACAATGTCTTGAAATGTGATTTCTCTGACTAGAAATCGTCCCAATAATGTCTGATTCTAGCATTTTGTTGAATTGAAAGCCAGGGGTTGTAAAGTGCTGTGTACACTGCTTCTAGGCTATGAGTAGCCAAGGGTTGACTGGATTGTCTAGGATTCCACTTCAAAATCTCACGCATTGAGAAGCCTAGGATAAACACTTTCAGGAAGAACAGGCTTTGTGCCTCTGTCCAAGGAGGCACCTTAGCATGGCAGTGTGCTAAAAGATTCCCACAGAGTCCTTGTATGATACTGCCTTGAATCTCTGAGGTTCCGGTGAGGCTTTCAGAAATGGTTTTGCAGCCTCTAGAGAGGTTTCCCAGACTGGAAAGATGAAATTTTCCATCTTCAAATCAGGAAATGCTTTAAGAATCTCAAATTGTTCCATATGCCCAGCTTCTTTCCTCCCTGACCCCCAATCCTGTGAAAACCTCAGTCTCGCAACACTGAGGCTTCAACAACCAAATTGGGGTGGAGGGGGAGCTGGGAGACACAGAAAGTCCTCACCTGGACGCCGACCCAGCCACGCAGCCCATTGAAGAGTCAAATCACTGTCGCTGCACAGGAATCTCATCAGCCACAAGGCTGGCAGCAGCAGAGCACACTGCACCAGCAGCCAGAGCTCCCAGGTCATCTCAGATAGTAGAGCACAACAGATCTGGAGACAGCTGAGTGCAGGGCCAAAGTGTGTAGCCCAGGACTCCGGGAGGGAGGAAGGAGTGTCCTTGCATTACCATGTATACACCACAGGCTCTGACCTGGTTTGAAAATTGTAGGTAGTCAGAAATGAGGGATGCTAGATTCATGCAAGTGCAGACACTGACCAGATGACTAACGATATGTTGCAAAGGTAATAAAAGTCATGAGTGACTTAACTAATTAAGAATGCTACAGCTGGCTCAGTGATCAGTAGTTTAGATGAGAATTATTTCAGTTTTTCTTGACATCTGTGTAAGACAAACCTACACATCCAAAATTTAGAGACCAAGCTCCCTCCACTCTCTTCATTCCCCTGCTTCTGAAAGAGATGGAAGCCAGGATCCTGTCAAAGCTGGGCAGGTGCTCCAATGCTCCAGCAATCCCCATCCCACCCAAAACTTTTATTAAGTACTGAGCACAACAAAACACTGGCTATTTGGGGAAATTAACTTATTGCTAATAGAGTTTTTTTTTTCTCTTTTGTCCAGCTTCAGGACATTTAAAATATACTGCGTCTTCTGGATTTGATGCGGAGATTTCACTCACAATCTCACTGCAGGTCTGGTTATTAAATAAGAGCAGCACATTAGTCAGCAATCCAGAAGGAAGCACTGGATTGGACAATTGGACTCAGTGGGCTATAAGAACCAACCAACCAACAGCAGCCCGGAATGTGGAAGCGGTACAGACGACTCTCGTGTTGGAAGATTAAGAATAGCTGAATGAAAATTTGGTTTGGGATATGTTCAAGAGGCAAGGGCTCCCTTCAATCTTTCAAAGCTAATTCAAATTTCCCTACTGGAGCCCTGGTACATCCGACAGGGGGGCATGGAATGAGGATGCGCCTGTACAACTGCCAACTATTCAGTTAGAGATAACAAATTAGCTTGAAGCAGTAAAGCAAAAGGGAAGATGCCTGTTACAAAAGAAGTTTATTACCGGAGCCTTTCCTTCAGCTGGCAGAGGACCAAGGTGGAGACAGTGAGAGGGAAACCTAGATTTCTCAACATTCTAGAATGTCTAAACCCACTGTTACTTCTACACTTACTATGCAAATTAAGCACTCAAACACATTTCTTTCCCATAGATTTGGTCTCTTTACCATGAGGTGCCAGAGACTATAGAGTTACTATGCCATTAAAACTTAAGGCAGAGTCTGACAGAGACCAGTTTTTAAACCTTGAAGGACTGAGGGTGCACTGACCTGGGATCAAGGTGTGAACAACAGATAGTATGTTCATAATGGCACAAGTTATTTGTGCCAATGTCAGAATGCCAAGGGTCATCAAGCCTTGTAGTACAGTATTTTACATAATTTTTGATTTTAAAGAGACATCTCTTGGACTACTGAAAAATATAACGATATGTACTAATAGTTACATATAGAGCTATATACCAAGAATGTGGCAAAACAGAAAATGTAAATTTGAAGAGGAGTCAAATGGTGGACTAGATTATGGGCAATAGTGTGAGGTTCTAACTACTGGGTGTGCATTGTACCAACAGCCCCTAAAGGGAAGCAAGGAAGCACACCAACACAAAGGAAACTTACAATTGCTGAAAACTTAGAAGGAGAACTTTGTAGCCGGACACGTGGAAGAAGTTTCTGTAATTTTGGTTTCTTTAAAAATGCAAAATGGGGTTTGACCTAGGTTTGTGTACCCATCCCATGGGTGGTGGATGATTATGAGTTTGATTTGGAATGCTTGATGCTGATGACACCAATTTGGTTAGGTGCAATTGCTTAGGCACGTGTAGCTTGCTCTTGGGATTGCGTGCCGCTTGGCTTTACGGGAAATTTTGCTTAGAGTATAAAAGGTTTGAGTCCCGAGAACCGAGGTGTTTGGTTGGTGGTTGGTTGTTAGGATTACCCATAGTCCTTAGTGTACTGATTCTTGCATAGAAGAACATCGGGTGGACAGATTGGGTTCGCAGACACTGAGTTTAGACTCTAGTCTGACTCACTGTCAGCTAGCCCTCTCCAACCTCAGGACAGACGAAAAAGGCTGTGGAAATGTCTAACTTTCTCTCCTTCTCTATTGGGCTGATGGTAAAAGTGGCGAAAATTTCTTTCTAGCCTTCCTTTCTCTTTCCCTAAATTGAGGGGAAAAGATTGCAGTTAACTACTACAGAAGTCTGCCCTTTGGAAGTGGTACCATTTGTGTGTGTTTGAAAAGACCTCTAGTGAGGATAGTGATCCTCCCTTCACAAGATGAGCTCTGGAGAGTCCAAGTAAAGTAATTACAGACGGGTCATTTGGCTTTGCAAAAGCAGGCATCAGTGAGAAATGTCAGGTAAGAACACTGAGGCAGAGAACGATCTCCATAACTCCGAAAGCATGAGCGGTGCCTTTTCTCACTGAGCACTCAGAAGGCTAGAATCTTACTCTCCATTTAGGGCTAATCTTTCCCTCTCTCGTTTACCTTTCTTTTTTTCCCTCAATAAAAATCGTGTGTGGATTCGAATCTACATTTTACAACCTGTTTATTTTAATGCTTGTCAGAGCTTGCAGGCAGGTTTTGCTGTAATAATATTTTATTCTAAATTTCAAGTTTTGCTGAGAGGGGTAATTTAGCAGTGTGTGGTGCAGGGGTGCATGGGAAGCTATGGCATCAGACTCCAGCAGAGCTGAAGGGCTGTCTGTGTGTGAACTTAAAACGGGACCAGTCACTTCTGAAAATGAACCAACAGATTTCATTTCTTAGACCTGTGGAGGTCATTAGCCACTGTTAACATGAGACACTGAGCACTAACAAGTAACTTAAACACTTTTCTTAACGGTGTCAATTCTGTGAACAATTCATAACTAGTTCTCAGTAGGCACCTGACATGATAAAGCAGACGTGGCTAATAAAGAATTGAAATTTTCGCCTCCTAGAATTTTTACCTTAGGTACTTCTTCAATTAGTGCATTCTTCAAACTGTCGGAATACACAGGCTCTGGGTAAATGTTGCAAAGTTTTATGCCTGGATATTCGAAAAGTTCACTTAGAAGAGAATTGAAAAACGCCTAAGGACCATGAAAACAACACACAAGATAAAAGGAAAGAAATTTAGCAACTCAAAAATGGCTTCAGGAAGTCCCTGAATTTGATCAGAATCATGGGGTCTGGCCCATCCAAAGCATTTACGATTTCTGGACTGCAGAGAGAAGCTCTCAGACAAGCTGAGCTGCCTGGAAGAAACAGACAGTGGAGCTGTCTGGGGAAGGCTCAGACCAACTGAGCCACCTGCAGAGCACATTCTCCAACCTGTTGAGCTGCCTGCAGGCTGTGCAGTGTGCTCCTGGTTCCCCAGCTTTTGTGAGCTGTCATCCACGCTGGGGTGGGCTTTGTTGACGCATCTGTCTTTGGTCATTTTCTGCTTCTTAAGTAACTCTTCAATCATAGTCCTATAAGCAACCCAAATAAAACTCACTGGCTCCACAAGATGAACTTTGATAGTATTAATTATTTTTCCATCATCTGTTCCTTTTCTAGAATGAGCAGATGCTGTTTGTGCATCCCCAGATACTGTGTCACAGAACAGTCACATGGGGACTCTCTCTGAGGGGATCCAAAACAAAATTCTTGGTAAAGGAGGAAGAATCCCTGTACCTATAATCTTTTCCCCTCTGCAGCAGAGGGGAACCAAGAGGGTTCATAGACACTGAATCCACTCCTGGCGCATCATGTACACACTTCTGTGACTAAAAGTTCACAGGCTTTGTAGGTTGGTTCCCAGAATTTACATGGAAGCTCATAGTCATCTGTAACTCCAGTTTCAGGGATCCATTGCCTTCTTTGGTGTGCTGATCTTGTTTGGAATATAAGGGAAGAGTTTGTACAGGTTAATGACCAGATAAGGAAGACCTTCTCAAAAGAGGTGTCCAATTGTGAATCCTCAACATCACCTGAAGTAGAAGAAAAGTAACATGTTTTCCCATTTACTGTCCATTGTCTCAGGCTGTTGGCTGCCTTCCTTCCACTGTCCCTTGCCACTAACTGTACTGAAAACTGCCACAGCCTCTTTTATAGAGGCTTCTAAGCTGTTCCCACAAGTCCAAGTGACATGCAACCATAAGGAAGGCTGCACAGTGTAGAAACCTTCTTGGAAAGCATCCACCTACAATGCAGCACAGCAGTTTCTGTCTCCTGACTGTGTGCTCAGTGTCTTCCTTTCTACAACTGCAGAGGAAATCATAAATCACATTTCACAGGACAACTGAAGAAGTGAATTCAAGCCACAAAGCTCTCAGAGTGTTAAAGGGCACATACTTGGCGCAGAAGTTATGCAAACTGTATTTATCACTAAAAACAAACCTTAAGGTTTATTGTGTGAGACTGAGGCTTGGGGATGCAGAGAACTTTCCAGAAGGTGACAAAAGAGGCAGGAGTGCTGGTTGCCCCTGGGGAGGACAGACTTGGAGGCTGGGAACTAGGGCAGGAGAGTGCTGGGCTTTCTACCATTTATCCTTCTGTATTTTACCTTTATTAATTTTAAAGAGACAAAATATAATCTACAGAAAGGACATTTTCTTTTCCTTTAAAGTCTTTCTGAAGCATGCCCAAATTCCAGCCTGTGCTGTTTTAGGAATCAATGTCCATTTCTCTTTTTTTTTTTTTTTTAAAATTATTTTTTCAATCTTCATTCCACCCTGAGTCTCTTCAGATATTTTCCCTAAAACTATCCCATATGAAATTTTAACTCCACAAATATATATACACCTATATTCTGTACATAGACCTTTGCTTTCATATGCATAAAAGAAGATTAATTAACCTTAATATTTTGTCAATGTAGGTTGAAGAGTAACTAATTTTAAGATTATGTAAAATGTAAAAACTAACATGTTTTGACTTATTTTGCTATGACTTGTAGCACTCTATCTAAATAATACAGAAATGTTAGAATTGCACCACTACACAAGAAAAAGTAATTAAATTCATGTAACATGCTTTTCTTCAGCAAAATTAAACAAATGTTATATAATTTATTTTCACTGACTTTGGAACAATCAATAGTTTTCCTTTTGATGGGTTGAATGACTTCTGTAGAATTGCATAATAAAGATATTAATTAACTTTGTTTCATTCTCCAAATTCAAGTAAGTACAAAATACCCAACATGAAACATCCACCAGCCTTTGGCTGTGGACGCAAAGCAGTGGATGGAGAGGAGTTTCTATTATCAATCAGAAAGTGATGTCAGATGATTTCCTTGGAAAGAAATAGTCCGCCTAGCACAGCCACTTGCTCACCTAAGTTTTTCTGTGCATTGACTGCAGAGTCTGTGCAATTTATGCCCTAAAAATGAAGCACCGGTGAATAAGGTCTTGGTCTGTAGGGATGAGTTCTGCAGGGAGTCAGGAAGACGAAATATAAGTCTTGTCATGTGTCCCAGCCCAAGAGCCCAACTTCTACCTACTCAGTGAAGGAAACCTTGTCTTCTGAGCTATCACTTCTAAAGTCACAAAATACTTTTGGAACTTTGTCATAACACTTTGTTATACTTTGTCATAAGAGACCAGGAAAATGCTACGAAATTCTTATGATCCAAAGTCTAAATATGCCATGTCATCTTGCACTATGTCACAATCTCTTGGAATGTGATTTCTCTGTTTAGAGAGCAGTTCCAACAATGTCTGCTTCTAGAATTGTCCTGAATTGAGGGTCGGGCATTGTGAAGGCTGAGAACACTGCGTACAGAGCACATCGAGTTTCTTTAGTAATGGAACCCACAGATAACAGGCCATAGACTATCAAGTCAGGAAATATAAGTCAGGAAAAAAAAGAAGCAAAAGGCAGAATCCGCACTATTCCCCAAAATTATTTTACTTTAGAAAGAACGTCTAGGCCCTTTATGGTGTTGAGCTTCTAGGCAAATGAGTAGCCAAGGGTTGATTGGACTGTCTATGATTCCAGTTCAAAACTTCACAGAGTGAGAAGCCTAATAAACACTTTCAGGAAGAAGAGGCCTTGTGCCTCTGTCCAAGGAGACACTTTCACATGGCAGTGTGTTCAGTTTCCCACAATGTCCTTGTCCGATACGGCCATGAATCTCTGGGGTTCCAGTGAGGCAAGGTCTTAAGGATGCTCTCTCAGGAAATCTTTGGCAAACTTCTAAGAGGATTCTCAACCAGGAAGGAGAAAACTTGTCAATATCAAATCAGGACAAGCCTTAAGAATGCCAAACTGTTCCTTTTGCCCAGTCTCTTTCCTCCCTGACCCTCAACCCTGGGAAATGCTCAGGCTGGCAATACTGAGGTTTCAACAAATAAAGTGGAGGGGTACTGGACCCAGAAGACATTAGGACTCCCAATTGGAGCTGGAGGTCACAGTAAGGCCTCACCTGGCTGTTGGCCCAGTCATGCAGCCCACTTCCAAAGTCAAGCAGTATCCTTGCACAGAAATCTCATCAGTTGCAAGGCTGGCAGTAGCAGAGTACACAGCACCTACAAACAGAGCTCCCAGCTCATTGCAGACAGGAGAGAGCAACAGGTCTATGGACAGCTGGCTGCAGGGACAAAGTACACAGCCCCGGTCTCTGTTTCTGCCCAGAGAGAGGAAAAAGTGAGTGTTCTTGACACACCTGGGCTGCACTGCCTAGGGACTTGGGAATGAGGGATCTTGTCTCCTTGCCGGCACAGGCTCTGACTGGATGTCTAATGAAATGTTGCACTGGGAACAAAACCACGAGTGGCTTAAGTATTTAAGGGTACTACTGCAGTGGCTGGGCAACATGCGCAGTGTCTGGAGGGTCCCGACCCCTATACACAGCCCACAACTCAAGACTCCCACTTCTGCAGAGTCCATGAACAGCTCAGTCCAGGACAATGCTTCTTATACTTACTGCCGGGGTCTGGGCCCTGCTCTCCTAGCTCCCCTCAGAAGTCCACAACCTGGGCTTTTCGGACCCCTCCACTCTGCCACAGTCCCGCACCCTTGCCAGGCCCAACAATCCTCCAGGTATCAAGCTGTCAAGTTGTCACAGCCAGCCAAGAACTGCTTCATGGTGGGCCCTGCTGGTGGCCATGGCAGCAGGTAGACCCAGTTGAGGATTGGGCTGCTGGCTGCCTGCTCCCTACACAAAATGACACCTGTGTTTCTGTCCTGGAGCAAATCTGACTTTCCCCAGCAAGCCTAGCCCCTTCTGCTGCCAACTGCTGTGCAGAGCTGCTGCTTGCCTCCCTCACCACCCTGATGGGGACCATGGAGCCTTGTCCACCACCCCTTGTGCCTGCCATGAACCCAAAATGGTGCAGAGGACCACTGGGGAGCCGGCATATTTCCCCTTTGACGGAGCCTGGCTCTGCAAGGCTGGGGAGTTCAGGGACTTGACACTCCCCCCCCCCATAAAAAAGCTCATCCCTGGGTCTATCAGGGACCCCACTCCCAGCTGGCTGTGGGGTCCCCCAACCTGGCAGAGCAGCACAGAAGTGGCCCCAACTAACACAAACGTCCCTAAGCTGGGCCCCTCATCCCTCTAAGGACTTGCCAAAAATCCCACTAATCACAGGCCACCCTGGAAGTCTATGCCCTCTAATGGACACTATATAAAGAGCAGCTTTCTGGGCTCTACTGAGAGTTAGAGAGGAGGCTCAGCTTTGACTGCTACCTTCCTCCCAAGTAAAGGCAGCAACCAAGAGAAGCAAGAGGATCTCAGCTCAGACAGGGATATTTCCCTTCAGAGCTGCCACACTGGGGACACCTTCCCGCCTCAAAGCTGTATGGTACCTGGGCTCCCATCTGCCAGGGCACCTTCCTGTCAGAACTGTGTGGTTCCTGGGTTCCCAAATGCCAGGCCACTTTTCCATCTCTGTTCCAGCTGAATAAAAAACCCTAACAACTACCACTGTCTCACTGATCAACAGTTCGTCGATGTTAAGGAGAGATCTCTTTAGAGTTGTTTTAGAAGCCCCGCTATGGTGGCACATGCCTTTAACCCAAGCACTGTGGAGGCAGAGCCAGGTGGATCTCTGTGAGTTCAAGGCCAGTCTGGTCTACAGAGTGAGTCCCAGTACAGCCAGAGTTACTGAAGAGCAACCTAGTATCAAAAAATCAATTTACAGGTGAATTATTTTCAAGGCTTTGTTTGGCTTTGGTGAAAGACAAACATTCATAATTTAGAGTCACAGAAATCTTCCTTCTCCTCATTCCCCTGCACCTGAAGGAGATGGAAGCCAGGATTCTGTGTGCTCCGATGCTCTCAGCAACCCTCATCCCACCCAAGACTTTTAACTAGTGAACCCTACAAAACATAGGGTGTTCAGGAAAATGACTGTATTGCTCAAAGAGGAGTTTTTTCTCTTTTGTCCATCTTTAGGACGTTACAAATATTCCGTGTCTTCTGGATTTAATGTGGCAATTTCACTCACGATCTCACTGCGGCTCTGCTTATTAAATAAGAGCTGCACAAGGTCAACTCAACAAGATTAGTCAGCAATCCAGAAGGAAGCACTAACTGGACTCAGTGGGTTATAACAACCAACCAACAGAAGCCCAGAATGTGGAAGGGGAACAGACAACTCCCGTGTTTGAGGTTAGAGTAGTTAAAGGACAGAGTTGGTTTGGGGTGTGTTCAAGAGGCAAGGGCTCCCATCAATCTTTCAAAGCCAATTCTAATTTCCCCACTGGAGCCGGGGTACACCAACAGTGGGGCACGGAGTGAGGATGCCCCTGGTTAACTGCAGTGCCAACTATTCAGTTACTGATAACAAATTAGCTTGAAGCAGTGAAGCAAAAGGCAAGCTGCCTGTTACAGAAGAAGTTCTCACCAGAGCCTTTCCTTCAGAGGACCAGGTAGGGGACAGTGAGAGGGAAACACAGATTTCTCTACATGCTGGAATGTCAAAACCCACTGTTGGGTCAAGACTTGCTGTGCAGATTAAGCGCTCAAATAACTTTCTCTCTCATAGATTAGTACCAGAACAACAGCAGAGTCTCTTAATTATGGGGTGGAGGTACTACAGTGTTACTTTACCATTAAAACATAAGGCAGAGTCTGACAGAGACCAGTATTTAGATCTTGGAGGACTGAGGGTGCGTTGTGCCTGGTGTCAAGGTGTGAACACAGGGTACTTTGGTAATGGCCCAGGTGTGTTAAAATAACGTTATGGCACTTAATGGAGAGTCCAGAGTTGAATTTTCCAAAGCTTTTTATTAATCACAAACTATGTCAAATCTCAGGGAATTCTATACCCGGGCAGCTAGGCCGAGAGCTCACTCCAAGGCTTCTTCACCCCATTGCTCTCCTCTCCATTCTTCTTTTTCATTCCGCTCCTACTCCTCCTTCACTTCCTACTCCCACTCCCTCCTTGCTCCACCCCTCAGTCCCCAGGTGTTTTCTTCCTGTTTTCACACAGACCCTCAATCAACAAATAACAGGAACCTCCTGTGGGGGGTGGAAGCTGGGGATGGCACAGAGGTGTAAACAAGTAAGAGCCAAATCTTAACTAAAGAATTATCCACAACTAAACATACCACAACACAGGTGATTTGTGCTGAGGTCAGAACGCCTAGGGCCATCAGGACATTAGTGCAAAGGACGGTTAGTTTAACAGAATTTTTGTTTTGAACAAAAGAAGCAAAGCATTAGTAACATAAGGACCAATCAGTAATTAGCAAATACAAAAGGGTTAAAGGCCCTATGACAGCTGACATCACAGTTAGATGTCAGTCATCTTAACTAATGAATCTATCTGTTGGTAGATCTGTGTCTATTTGGCTTTTAAACAAGTATCCCTTTTGGTGTGTCAATGGGCATTATAGACCGTCATTATAGCCTCAGGGTCAGGGAGTATTTCTTTTGATTAAATTTTCCAGCCTGGTGAGGGAATGAGGCTTCATATTCTCTTCTGGATCTGCTTTCTGCTGAAACTGGAACATTGTTCTCAGGGTCCCCAGAAGGCTGAAAGTTTAGTCAAAAGCTGAGGATTTAGGCAATGGGGTATTTATCAGAAGCATCAAGTTTGTTGATCCAGTTGAGGAGGCAGGAGTGATCACATGGCTGGACTGGTGCCTATCAGCTCTCAGCAAGTCCAGGGCTCACAGACATTTGGAGCAGCTTCTAGTCTGTAGCTGATTTTTGATGGTGTCTGTCAGCCAAGTAGAAATCTGTTGAGACAGTTATAGACTAGAGCCAGAAGTTTAAAGTTTGAATCATACCTTCAGGAATAAGCAGTGAGAGACTTAAGTTGTATTTATCTGGAGTCTGTTGGACCTGTTGGAGGTGGATCCAAATTCTGTGACTTTTTGGGTTTCCTGAAGTTTACATAAATTCTCAGTTTACCAAAGGAAATAAAAGTTAGCATTACCATTGTTTGTAATCTGTACTGAAATTCACACTGTAGAGAAAGTAGCCAACAGGTGTCTGTTAAACAGCAGGAGTAGATTTATGTCAAATCCTCTAAAAAACTATGGCTTTGGCTAAAAAAGCATGAACATTTTTTTAGAAACCCAGATATATAATAAAAGGAAATTTAAATTTTTGAGCTTGTGACTGATAATAGTAGTTCTAGTTTATCAGAACTCTATAAGACCATATATCCAGAGTTCCATCAATGTTACAACTCTGAACCTTTGAAATTTTTAATCACTTTTTTATACCTTTCTAACTTTTATCTATGTATAAATCACTTTTTCAGACCCTCACAACTTACTTAGGCTTTTACATCTTTACACCTTCAAGCTTTCAGGTTTTAGAACACTTTCTTAGACCCTCACAATTTACATTGACTTTCTAACTTTCCAAGTATTTGTCATGAGAATGGCAATCATTGTAAGGCAAAGCTCTTTAAATAAAGAGAAGCAAAATTACTTTGAAACCTAGTTTGCGAGTTTATCACTTTTCAGGTTTTTTTTAGAAGGGGCTCTATTGACTGTTATGAATTGAGCTAAAAGTCAGCTGCAGCCTTGGGGTGAGGAGCTAATTGCTTGTTGCTGTTAGGCTAAGAAAACTATGGTTAGCCATCAACATCATCAGAGATCTGGGAGTAATAAATTATATTCTAGTTAGCCTGTGTATTAATTAAAATGACAGGGACTTACCCAAACCTAGACAGGTGACCCTGGGCTCCCATGCTCTCCAAGGCCTTGTTGGGGGGCAGAGTTCCTAAGGCAATGCCAGTCTTTAGCTGCAAGGACAGAGGTACTTTTCTATGAAAAAGGACTTAGAGGGACCGACCTTTTCTGCCCAGCCAACACAGAGTGATCCACTCTCCAGGGTCCTGTTCTGTCCACAGTTTAGACAGATCCATGGCAGCAGGTGAGGCATTTGGGACAATGCTGTCCAGCAGTTAACTTGCCACAATCTTGGTGAAGTTGTTTTGCCCCCATCATCTTTTTTGGAGATCTTAGGGTCACTGCTAGGATCTGGGGTCTCTGTCATAGTAAGTTTTATCATTAAACATTTAAAAGCCATTTTTATCAGATCTCTGAAGGGTTTGAGGACCAGAATATATTACACATACCTGAGCTAGGGATTTACAATAGATCGTATCAGCACTTAGCATGACTACAAGTATAGTCCTGAACACAGTCAGGAATTTCATCACTTATACGGTAATTGACCATTAACTTACACATTTTAACTATCAATTAATTACAGTTTATAATAAGTAAGTAGCTTTCATAAGATCGAATTTTATTGCTTATCTCTGTTTGATTTTTGTCTTAATAAGTTTTTGAGTTGGAGCTCCTGTGGCCTCAAGACAAAACTTTGACTCATAAATATAATCCACAGTTTTATTTTTTATGTGACGTTGAATTTTCAAATAGCTAAATTTTAACAAAGGTAGCAAGGGCAAGAGGGTAAACATATATTTTTATGTCTGAATAGACATTAGGTGAGGAAAGACATGCTTTTAAGCCAGTGGTTTCTAATTTTTTATTGTTGTGATTCCTTAAACCGTTTCCCATGTCGCAGTGACCCCCGATCACGCAAATCGAATCAAACTGCAGTTCATGCCACTGTTAAGAATTGAAATGCAAACATCGAATCTGTAGACAGCTTTAGGCCACCAAAAAAATCTTTTTCAACCCCCAAACTGTCATAACCCACAGGTTGAGAGCTGTTGTTTCAAGCTCTTCGTCGCGCTGCTTAGACACCAGTCTTGTGTTACGGGATAGGAATATCCCAGCTCTGGGTGTTTAGCATTCGATGGTCACAGCTATGGACCTAGCTTTTTAGGCCTTTATTTTTTTTAAGATCACATATCAATATAAAACATTTTAAAAACTTCAAGTGTCCCATAGCCTTGTACATTTAAATATCTGAAAAGCTGTTTCTTAAAACAGACTGCGGCTGATATCCCGCCCGCAGCAGTCTAGGATCCGTTTCGCTGGCCGGGCGACCAGACTTAGGCACAGACGGCAGCAAGGCACAGGTCCCAGGAATCGCAGTTCGGGGACCTGAGAAATCAAAGAGCCGAGAAGAAAGCTCTGGAGACAGCGTCTGGTGGACAGGAAACTCATTTATTAAAAGGGCTTTCCCTGATTAAATATCTTTCCAGGGAAGGCGGGGTTTCTCCCTTGGTGGAGAAGCCTTAATTAGCATGGCAGGGCGGGGGCACCTGGCCTCGTGGTCTCTGCAGAGACAAAGGTGCATAATTCGCCACAAGGCAGGCAGAAGGCTTGCCAATCTGTTTACTGTGAGTAGCCAGCCTCCAGGGCTCAAGAGAAGGAGTTCACAGAGCATCCTGCTAGCCCACCTGGGGAGGGCGAGGACCTCTTTTGCCACTTCCACTTACTCTGTAGCCCCTGAGGCCTATATCCAGGGTTTTTGTTTTTGTTTTTGTTTTTTCCAAGACAAGGTTTCTCTGTTGTAAATCTGGCTGTCCTAGAACTCACTCTGTAGACCAGGCTGGCCTTGAACTCACAGAGATCCACCTGCCTGTACCTACTGAGTGCTGAGATTAAAGGCATGCACTACCACCACCTGGCTAAAATATCCAGTTTTAAAACTCTAATATTTTTGTAAAACTCAGAAAGAATTTTTTTAGACATTGCACATCTCACTTGGCTGTTGTGAGCTAAGGCCTGGCCAGAGAGAAGAGGCCTAAGGGGGAGGGGGCCTGTGTTGGTCGTCACTGCTAATATCGACCAGGTTGTTAATTAAAGTGTGTCTCCCTCGTGTAGGGAGACACCCTGCCTCAGAGTACTGTGGACTAGATCACCACCTGAGGGGAAGTAGCAGCCCCACCCTCACGATCATAGTCAGATATACAAACAAGCATACATACATTCATGCTCTGTTGGGCAATCACACTTGTAGAGCAGAAAGTACTAGACCCAAGCACATATAATTACATATTCCCAGACCTGTGATGGGTTTTTCTTTTAAAAAGTGGTGTGTATGGCTGTTTTCTGCCATTTGGGTCTGGCTTCTCAAAGGCTGCTGTTACTTTTTCACTGGTAATTTGACTCCACCCCTCTGTTCCCGGCTGAAACATTTCTAATTGTGTAACTTTCTTAAACCTCGGTTAACTCGAAGGGTTAAGAAGAAAAAGGAAAGGAAAGGAAACAAATCTGTCTAAGCCTGGGGAACTGAACTAACTCTAAGATCCTTTCTTCAATAACATTTTTCCTCCAGTTATCTCAGTAATTTCTGCTTTTCTTTCTTATTCTCTAGAACTGTATGTCTTTATCTGAGCCTTGTTTCTGCCCGCTTTCCAAAGTTCACTTTTCCTAATAACACCCAGCTAACTCTGCTGCTCAGTCTTCCCCTGTCTCTTTCCCAACTGCCTTCCAACTGTCACTCTCTCTCTTATGTACCTCCCTGCAAGCTGTTCCCAGAAATCCAAGAAGCATGACAGGGAGGGGCTTTACAGCACAACAAGCTTCTGTGGCAAAGTGTTCCTTTACACAGACCTAGGTATACAGTTGTGGCAGAGGAGACAAACTCGGGCACATAAAGATACATAGGCATTTACATATATGACAGGCAATTGTTTTTAAGTGCAAACACCAGTCTATCCTCGTTTAGGCAACCATTGAACGTACCTCAATAATCTGCCCAGAGAGTTGCTCTCAGACGCTGACAGCCACAAGAATACACAATCTACAAAAGCTGTATAGATGGTTGACCCCAGCCTCCCAAAGCTGAGCCAACCCAGACAGGTGTTCTGTATCTGCACTTGGGGCATCCCTCACCCTGAGACACACAAAGCCATTTATCATCACTATACTCTGGGGACTGTGCTGCACATCTGGGCCACCAGATTGCCAGTACCTACATTTCCCAGGGCCGGAGTCAAATACATTTTTTGGGCCCAGATTTGTTTTCTGGGGTTGCTTAGTGGCCTTGACCATTCCCTGGCCTCCCTCCAATTCCCCTGAGTCCAGCTAATCCTTTTCTTTGTTTAACCCTCTACTGCCCAAACTAGCAGACTTTTAGTTTTAACATCTGAAGCTGTCTTCTGTGTCTTCTGTGATGTCATCTGTGATGGTCTGGTGTATTCTGTAGTCCTCCTCGTATTCAAGTGATTGAACCAAGTCTGCGCCCTCTAGCCGGCAGTCCCTGTGGGCCAAACTTTTGGGTTTCTTTCAGAACTCCATGTCCATGGCTCCCTGTAACCTGTCTTGGTTTTCTTCACACTCCTTGGTTTACACTTTGATAAAGCTTTCAGGGAGCACCTGCCTCTGATTGTGTTAGCCTAGCCCATCTCTGGAGGCTTTTACTTTTCTCCTGTGTGAAAGTTGTCTGAATTTATTTATGACCAGGTTGAAATTCACTCAAGCAGTGACCTAGCTGCACGGCACACCCCACTTTGGTATCTCCAAACCTTGTCTGCTCGTGGGTGGAGCCATGATCTCTGAGAATTCTTCTGCCCACTCGGGGAGGGCCCTCCTAGGCGACAGGAGTCCCCAGTCTCAAACCTATCCAGGGGTTGGAGAGTAATGAGCACTCAGCACATGGCGCCACTGATGAGCTTCTTCTGCCTCCTTGGGGGCTTTTCCAAACTCTGAGACTGCCCTCCCAGTGTCGTGAGGTGTCCTTGGAATGTTGTAAAACAATGTCTAGGGGCTAGTTAGAGAAAGAGGTTTGGGTTTATAGTTTTAAAGATGGTGAAGAGGGGAGGAGAAGTCTGGGCACAAAGTTTAAGTAAGAACAAAGAAACACTGACACCAACAGACAATGGTCAGCAACAAATAAGTCAAGCAGACCAACACAACACCTGCTCACTGTCCCTTCAAAAAGGTGACATGGCCCTAACCAAGTGCAGGGACCAAACAGAGCATCCTCTGTGGTCACAGAGCCCTGGTCAGTATTGCATCTAGCTGCTCCCTATATACATAGGTATACCAGAAGGAATGCACCCCAAAATCCAAAGTCAAGCAGGGTCTCCTTACCTCTAAGGAGACTGTATGCTCCACACAGAGCTCTCTCTCTCCCTTGGAATCCCTGCAGGCTACACACTAAACAGAGCCTTCTTGTCCTTGAGGCTGCCCATGGCAAACAGAGCTTCCCTGGCCTGGCCTTGCTCTCACAGCCAAATACAAAGAGAGAAGAAAACAAAGAGGAAAGAAAAAAGGTTGTAGGCCTCTGGGCTAAAGAGTAAGTGGAAGCAGCAAGAGAGATCCTTGCCCTATCCAGGGCTGGCAGGATGCCCCACAGGCTCCTTCTCTTAAGCCCTGGAAGCTGGCTACTACTCACAGGAAACAGACTGGCAAACTTTCTGCCTGCCCTGTGGCAAATTATGCACCTTTGTCTCTGGAAAGATATTTAATAAGGAAAAAGCCTTTGAATAAAGGGTTTCGTGTCCATCTGACTTCGGACTCCCGAGACTTCTTCTTGCGTCTAGTCCCTTCGTTCTCGGCGGCGCGGGGATCAGAGTCCATGCCCAGTCCTAGAAACCCACGTCCCCATGGCTTCCTTCGCTTTCCCAAGGCTCTTTCAGCTTGAGTTTCTCACCCCTGCCAGGGCAGGAAACTGGGCGGCTTCCCAGCTAACTGCAGGCTGGGGCAGAGCTGCTGCGAAGGCGCGGGAGGACTGAAACAACGGCTGGCACGCCAACGTGGCTGGATCGTGAGTGGTCTGCCTTGATCTACAGGGAGTAGGTGAGAACTCCCTTCTTAACACACGCACACAAGCGCGCACGGCTCCAGAAGGCTAACGCATGCGGCTCCGGCTAGGGAGCTATCGCCTGAAATCTCCATCAGAGATCGGGCAATTTCTAAAGCTTTTCAAGCTTTCTCTTCGGCTTTCCGACGGTCCATTCTCGGGTAACAGAGAGCTTTCTATCTAGAAATCTCTTTCATCAAAGCAAAAACCGGACACGCAACCGGCCAAGTAAAAGCTTTCAGAGTGGTCGCCAGACCTGAGAGTCACGGAGGCTTCTGGCTTTAAACAGTCAATTCTATTTTTTTTCTCTCAATGGGGAACAGTGTATCGGCCCAGAAGGGATCTCATATCAAACTTATTCAGACAATCCTTAAGATGGCACCATGGTAGAAAAGGGAGACTTTAAAAATGGAGCCACGTGGCTCAGACTCCAGCTTGGGATAAAGAGACCCAACCAGACAATGCAGCAGCCCAACCCCCAAGGTCTCCTAGAGGAGAGAGCTAGGATTAAGATGAGGAGCTTTTACCACACGGGGAAACAGTCACAGGTGTAGAGAAAAAGGGCATTGGAAACGTGAGTGCCCACAAAAGAAGATTTAAACGTGGTGGGTCAGACCCTTTGCTTCTTAGCACAGATTTTTTTCCCCAGCCTCCTACCGTAGATTCACAATGGGCTCCTGCCATCACAGTCTCACAGAGAATTAGCACAGCCCGCTGAGGCTAACAGAGCCCTCGGACTAGGAATCTCTCCTTCAAGAGTCATATTTGCAGTTTAAATGCTCAGCAAGACTGGAGAGAGACATGCTTTACTTTTCCTTTAACAATGGTACAATTTCTAGGTGTTCTAACCCTTAGATCCTTTTCCAATGTGCAGAGGCATTCGAACAGCTTCTACCTGCAGGACAGGACGCCAGGGTGCGCCTTAGCGAGGCACTCCCTAATCCAAAATTTCAGAATTCGCGTGCTTCCATGTGTGCCTGGGAAAGAGCACATACATGCCTCCTCCCAAAGAGTTTGAAAAAAAGGCTTTAAGGTAACGCCCCATAAGGGCGGAAGAGGCTTCAAGCCAGCCTGCCCATCCTAAAAGCCAACTGGATGGTCGCAGGTCACCTCCAATCTCTATCACAGATGAGCATATGTGCCCACCTTCCTCAAACGATAGTAGGTCAAACCGTGCATTTCCGTGACGTCCACACGGACTCTGCCATGTTGTATCTTCTCGGGCAGGTCCACAGGGAAGGTCCACAGTGCGGTCTCTGTGCCGGACCTCCCGTCCTGCAGCGAGGTCCCAGCAGCTGAGGCCACACCCTGCCAGCCGCAGCTTCTTTCAGAGAAAAATACCTGCCATTTAAGCAACACTGACAGGCACCTTCCAAAGCTGACAACTCAAGACCCGCAGTCCCGTGTGGGTAGATTAAAAGCAGGTGGTTTAAATTTATCAAGATCATATTGCTACTGAGTTTATTATCACAGTATTCTAACTTTATACTACATTGACTGGCTTATACAAAATGCTAGGATTTTTTAAGCTTTACTCAGCCTTTTGGCCCATATATAGGTACTCAATCCAACTATTATGGCCTACTTTTCTAAGCACAGGTGATTAATACAGGCATAATATAAAGGAATTAGTTTATATAAATGATCCAGAAATGGTTGAATTCCAATAGTTCAGAGTTTAATTAATATTTGCCTCACGTCAGAGTCTAATGCTGTTTTGTAAACAACAGAACAGTCTCATAAATAAGCCTTAAAGAACTCAGACCTTCTGGTTAAACACCGAGAAGTGTCCCTAATGGCTATTAAAAGCCAGTGTCATGGTTACAAAATAAAAAATCTCATTTGGCTATCTCCAAAAAATAAACAAAAAGGTTTTTTTTTTTAAAAAATCAGCTCTATAAACAGGCAAAATGCCTTTGGCTCAAAAAGCCTAGTTTTTTCTCAGGTCTTAATCTGACCTGCTCTCCTCAAGCTTGCCAGTATTTCCCCACCTGAGGGATGAGGCAAGAGACAGGTCCGGACCAGTGGCAGCACCGCTGGACACTCCGTTATTGGAGTCAATAAAATAAAAGAATTGGGGAATCCCCTCCCCAGAGGAAAGGGTTTTTATTTCCTACAGAGGTCTGCAATCCTGATGTCACAAAATATCCACGCAGATCCACGAGAGTAGATGACTCTCTTCAGAACAAAGAAGAACCAGACTTCACCTCAAGGCCAGTAATAACCTAAAGAATATTTCTCTACAGGAAGCTCATACCCAAAGAGAAACTTCAGCCATGATGGCTTGATCAGAAAAACTTCAGTCATGCCCACCCGGCTGACTCAAACACCCACTAATCACCTAGTTTCCATGGGTTCCACCCCGTGAAGGTATCTCTACAGGTACAAGGTGTCTTCCTACAGGACGGGCCCAAAAAGTACATTTGGGTCCCAGCAAAAGATGCCAACTGAGGAAGAGGAAAAGACGCCCTCTAGAGGAACAACACCCAAGAATTAGTATCCACAAACCCTTCCCCCTTCCTGTTCTCACAGGAGTGGCTGGAACATCACTCCAGTCTGACATCTAACTTTTCGCTCTCTAACAGAGAAGCCAAGACTGGAAAAGAGATTCCAGACCTCGAACATGGTGAAAAATTCTCTAATATTAACAAACCTAAACTTCTTTACAGGAAATCACAAGAAGATGGTCTCCATATCTCCACTCTGAGACACCTGTCTCTCTGAGTCTCACTCAATTCTCAAAACCTTAATGCCTATATGAAATCTTCTAATGCTATACCTTGCATCTCAGCTAATTTCCTATACCTATGCCTAATCAAGGCTTGCTCTTCTCTGGTACCAAAGACCTATCAGTCCCGGTACCAACTTTCTTCTGGATTTCAAACCCCTTCAAAGATTATCCACAGGTTTATACAGCCCAAGCCAACAGCCTGAACCAAGGAAGAGATAGACACCCCTTCCTCCACCCACAGAGTCCGGTTGAAGACAACGCCATCCAGAGACCAACGGCAGACCAATGGAGCTGAAGCTCTGCAGTTCTACACCTGGACAGAACTTATGGGGTGGGGCGGATAAATAAAGTGACTCTGGGCTGAGAATTATAAGACACCTACCCAACTCCAAGAATCCCCATTACACCATTCCCACAGAGGCAGACAGAATGCCCCAAAATTTTTCAAATGAGCTACAATAAACCTTCCTTTTTTTTAAAACAAAAACAAAAGGAGGCATTGTAGGCCTCTGGGCTAAAGAGTAAGTGGAAGCGGCAAGAGAGGTCCTCGCCCTCTCCAGGGCTTACAGGATGCTCCGCAGGCTCCTTCTCTTAAGCCCTGGAGGCTGGCTACTCACAGTAAACAGATTGGCAAGCCTTCTGCCTGCCCTGTGGCGAATTATGCACCTTTGTCTCTGCAGAGACCATGAGCCCAGGTGCCCCGCCCTGCCATGCTAATTAAGGCTTCTCCACCCGAGGGAGAAATCCCGCCTCCCCCAGAAAGATATTTAATAAGGAAAAAGCCTTTGAATAAAGACTTTCGTGTTCATCAGACTTCGGACTCCCAAGACTACTTCTTGCGTCTTGTCCTTTCGTTTTCGGTGGCGCGGGGATCAGAGTCCACGCCCGGTCCAAGAAACCCACGTCCCTGCGGCTTCCTTCGCTTTCCTGGGGCTCTTTCAGCTTGAGTTTCTCGCCCCCGGCCAGGGTGGGAAACTGGGCGGCTTCCCAGCTAACTGCGGGCTGGGGCAGAGCTGCAGGAAGGCTCGGGAAGACCAGAACAACAAAAGGTGGGTATGCCAGAACTCAGAGAGTTGGGTCGGGGAACTGGATCCCAGAGGAGCCCTCATATGATGTGGGTGTCTTTTGACACAGTTATACTGACAAACAATTAAAAGAAAAGAAATTTTTACTGAGTTCAAGCAAAAAAAAAAAAAAAAAGACATAGAAAGAAAGAGAAAAAGAAAGAGAGAAAGAAAAAAGGAGGAAGGAAGGAAGGAAGGAAGGAAGGAAGGAAGGAAGGAAGGAAGGAAGGAAGGAAGGAAGGAAGGGAGAAAAGGCAAGCAAGCTAGACCAGCCAGAGACATAATATGAAATGGCAGGTCATAGCTATGAACCTAACTCAAATTTTTACAAACCATTTAAGCTTGAAAACCATAAACATTTTGTGCCAACATAAACAAAGGTTAGTCATAATTTTTAACCAATCAAAAGCCCACTAACAGTCACAGTCATCATAACCCAGAAATGACACATCTCAGTTCCCAAAAAGAGTAGCTGACAATCATTTTGCTTTGGTTTACTGGTGGCTCCTAAGGCTAAGGGCTTTTCTTCTTTTCCTGGGTACATGAACTTTGTCTCTGTTTTGGAGAGGATTTGGCAGTTTAAGATGTTATTGGTTCTGTCATTTCATAACATTTCACTGAGAGTTACATATAGAGCTATGTAGCAAGAATGTGGCAAAACAAAAATATAAATTTTAAGAGGAGTCAGATGGTGGACTAGATTAAAGGACAATAGGGAGCTTCTAACTACGGGGTGTGCATTGTACCAACAGTGCCGAAGGGGAAGCAAGCAAGCACACAACACAAAGAAAACTTATGACTGGTGATAAATTAAAGGTGGAACTCAGCTCTTTGGAAGTGGTGCTCTTTGTGTGTGTTCAAAGAGAACTTTACTGAGACTAAAAACCCTCCCATCATAATATGAGCACTAGAAGTCAGTGAAGAAATTGTAAATTTTTTTTTTTTCTTTTGGCCTTGCAAAGACAGGCATCAGCCCAGAATGTCAAGTGAGAGCACTCACTGAGGCAGAGAACTATCTTCACACCTATGAATGCGTTCGTGAGTGATGCCTTTTCTCACTGAGCACTCAGAAAGCCAGAATCTTACTCTCCATTTAGGGCCAATCTTTCCCTCTGTCATTTACCTTTCTATTTTTCCCCAATAAAAATTGTGTGTTGGTCCAAATCTACATTTTACAACCTGTTTATTTTAATACTTGTCAGACACATGACCTTGTAGGCAAGTTTCAATGTTAATTATGTTTTCCTCTAAACTTGAAGCTTGTCAGGAAGGGCTAACTTAACAGCGGGGGGTGAGACCCACAGGGGTAGCTGCAGAATCAGACTCCAACAGAGCCCCAGGGTTATCTGTGTGTGAACTTAAAAGAAGACCAGGCACATTTGAAAAAGAACCAACCAATTTTATTTTTTTAGATTTGGAGGGTTTTCTTATTGGTTTTTGCCTGTTTGTTGAAGGTTTGGGGACAGGGATAAACTTCTGTAGACTGCATCTAGAATTTTAGAATGGTGTTGAAGCTGTAAGGTCTTAAAAGGAACAAATCCGATGCCAGGGAATAATGCTGATGTTCAACGTAGGAGGGTAGACCTCTATCCTGAGGACATGGCAATGAGTGTCAGAAATGACTTATATCCACTCCAGGGGTGTGTGTGTTAGCATTGTTCTTAGTCTGAGACAGTGAAAGCACATGTTGGATGGATTTTTCCAAACACTTTTTATATCTGCTCATTGCCCAGCAGTCTACTTTGTGTACAATAACTCATATTGCTGTGGTTTGAACTACTTCTGTTCTTTCCAAAATTGATGTCGAGAAATCCCAGCACAATAGTACAGTAAGTGCATAGCCTGCAAAGACAGACTGTCATGACTGGGTTTAGGTGCTCCTATTAAAGGGCTTAGTGATCAGGGCCACCAGGCCCTGGCTTCCAATCCCAGCCCCATGGTAGGATAAGGCAGGAAGACTGCACGCTTGATTGTTAGGACAAATCCGTGACAGTCTGTCTCTAGACAAAAGGTGAAAAAGGAGAGAGAAGTAGGACTGGGGAGATGGCTGTCGTGTAGGCACGAGGACCTGAGCTGAGATCCACAGAGCTCATCTAAACCCAGGGAGTGAGTGAACCTGTTGTCCCAGGGCTCCACTGGATGCTGGGATGCTACGCAGACAAAGAAGAGTTCCCAAAAGTTCACAGGCCAGCTAGACTACTGTATGCACAATACACAAGAAGCCCTGTCTCAAAGGACGTGGAAGGTTGAAGACAGACACTCAAAGTTGTCTTCTGACCACCATGCACCCAGAGGTAGGCACACACCTGTACTCACACACATATAATACACGTAAGATTTTTTTAAATGGGCTAAGTGTGTCGCTCAGTGGTAGAGTGTATGTCTAGCATATGCAAAGGCCCTAGATTCACCCCCTAGTTCTGAAAAAGAAAAAGAACAAAACAATGGGCTTGGTAAAAGTGGGTTGGTTACCCTTCCCTTCCCAATCTTCCAATAGGTCAGGACACAGCATTTCTCCTCTCTGGAGGACACAGCAGTATAACACCACCTTAGAGCCAGAGATCAGCCCTCACATGACTCCAGTGGCACCTGTGTCTTGATCTTGGACTTCTTCCCAACCTATAGAATTGTGAACAGCAAATTTATATAGTCTACTGGAAGCCAGGGGTGTGTTGGTTCAGAAGCACAAGTGAATTAGGACAATGTTAACAACATGGCTACAATTCCTTGGTAGGTCTCTGCTAACCACAATTCTAAGTATGCGTGCTTAAATGTTTTAAATGTGGCCTTATTCAAGAAGATGGTGTGTGATCATATACATTTGCAAGATACAGGGCAAGGTTTTCTTTATTATTCATTACATATTGAATAGAAAGCTGTATCATAGATTAATCCAGAAAATAGTCACCGACCCGCCTTCTCTGTGTAAGCTTACTGTACTTATGCTGTTTGCCATTTTCCACACTGGTTCAGACATCCCAAATGGGTTGTTTCAATCCTTCTTTGTCTTCCAGATTCTAAACGGTGAGTCTATGTCCTATAAAAGAGTGACAGTAGTATGAACCAGACCCTCCTCTTATTTAACCAAGTTTGACAACCAAGCTCCTCTATTTAATGAACTCTATCATCATTCACCAATCCTTCCAAGCCTCAGGCAAACACTTCAACTGGAAGTAAAACATCTCAGCAAAAACTCTAGATCTACACACAGATATTGCCCTTGTGCTTAGTATCCTTATGTTCTCCATGTGGCAGAAATGACATCGATTCTTTTATACTTACTAAGTACTTAAACAGTGAGTGCTCTTATTATTATTCCTCTAAATCACACCTACTGACTAGCCTAACATTGCACACAATAGGTCATAGTGTCTAGAACTTAATATCTGGCTGTTTGTGGTGGCACATGCTGTTAATCCTAGTACTTGAGAGGCAGAGGCAGGGGGATAGCTGGAAGTTTGAGACCAGTTAGGATTATGTATGAATGTCAAGGGTAGCCAGGAATATGTGCTTAGAAAAAAGGAAGAAAGGAAGGAGGGTGCGAAGGAAGAGAGGAAAAGGGAAGGGAGGAAAGAAGGAATTAAATAAGAAAGGAATGGAAAAGAAAAGGAAATACTTAGATATAACTCTAAAATTATTTATGAACTTTTAATACACTGTTCCCAAGATAAAACAAGACAACACGCTAACACCTACATGTGTTTTTTTTTTTGGGGGGGGGTAAGCATTTGATCATCCAAGAATTGGCACAAGGACAGATGAAAATGATAGTCCTAAATGGAGTGAAGCTACCGACCTGTGAAAGAATGGGTTTTCATCAGCTAGAAACAGTGTTCAGAAATGAGAGGCTCACGGTTTACTTAGAAAATAGTCGTACAGCAAGTGAAACTATAACACAGACAGGGAGGGGCTTTTGAAACATGACAACAGCGAATAAGGAAGACAGCTTCATTTTGATTCCACCTTATACAAATTCTACTCTTCCAGATTAGAAATCACAGAGTAAACCACACATGTTGTGTGGGTATAGAATATGCTTCTGCATTCTTGGTATTGTAGTCATGAGACTGGTGTGGTATCAGAAACAAAAATCTATTAAGAACTTTGAAAACTGTATTTCCACCCAGGATTCAGACATACTGAGAAGAAATGCATAAATGGACCTTACCAAACCATTCTTATAGTTGTGGATCCTTATCTTCCCCAACTTGCAGGTTAGCCATAAGCCCCAGGTTGGCATATACTGCCACAGGTAAGCCCCGAACAGGACAGGGTGGTCAGAGATCCAGACTTCCTTCAAATCGTTGGCCATGGAGATCAACATCAGCCGGACACAGCGGCTTGTTGTCATCTTGTAAGACTGGTCGCTATATGGTATCATAGGCTGAAAATCCAAAAGAAGTGAATGCTAAGGATTCTAAATGGTTTCATGCCAATGTCAGCCAGGAAGGGCACAGGGGCCATCACGTAGTTGGACACTTTCAGGATGCAACCTGTCCACTGGGAGTCTTCACAGGTGCTACTGGAGGTTTATCGGTTTTGATATTTCAAAGAGTCTAAAGGAAACATGCAATAACCAGAGAAGACTGCACATGCTGAAGGCTCTTTCGTATTAATCATATCTATCTAATTAAAGGGTACAAATGCCTTTTATTATCACATTTTTAGAAATATCAAATTACCAAGATTGAGAGGCTGAAGATGTCCAGTCCAGAGGCAAAATGGTTATCTAGAATGGACAAGGTCTTGCCTTCAATCCCCAGCCCCACGCAACACACAAACAATTTACATTTAGCAAGTGGAATCATGAAGAGTAGACTGATGAAGAGTGGTGGCTCCATGATGGTGAACCGCTTATGAGCAACAGACTGGCAATGTCGCTAGCCATGATTACCGTGATCACAGAAGCTCTACTTTCCTTGGCGGTGTCAATCTCTATGAACAATTTATAACTAGCACCTGACAGACATGATAAAGCAGACGTGGCTAATAAAGAACTGAAATTTTCCCCTCCTAGAATTTTTACCTTACTTACATTTTCAGTTATGGCATTCTTCATAATGTCGGACTGCACAGGCCCTGGGTAAACGTTGCAAAGTTTTATGCCTGGATATTCAAAAAGTTCACATTGAAGGGAAAGGAAGAAACCCTAGGAAAACAAAACAAAAACACAAGAAACACGGAAAGGATAAACTAAAGGAAATATAATATGTCATCCAAACCCATGCTCTGTATTTACTGGTATCACACTGACACAAGCGTATCAGGTTTCCTTCATTCATGCACTTATTAATTTTTGTCTTACGATATTGGTGACTGAACCTATGTCTTGTACATTTAGGCAAGGGCTCCATCACTTCTATCTCTGGTATTTTTTAGAGTAAAATAATTTTATTACATTTATTATTTGTTGAGGGGGTGGCAATAGTGAGCCTGAAATTTGTCCCCCAATGACCAGCGAGACCACGTATGTAAAAAGCAAAGGCATTTTTATTCTGCAGAGAAAAACCAGAACGCAGGGGTCAGACACCATGGAGATGACCGACCCGGAGTAGAGAGTATCAGCTTCTTTTATTGACAGAAAAAGAGGGTTTCCACATAGGTGAGGTAGTCTTGTTTTTAACCGATGAACTTCTAATTGTAGGATGCAGATACAAGTGCCTGAGTGGCTGTATTTTTGCTGTGACCTGGCAAGTTAGTCATTAGAATCAGGCATTTGGTTTTCATGGCCTTCAGAGCTGGATGAGATAATTAGCCCGTAAGAATGAGGAGTTTGCAGGGTCGTGGCCTGGAGCAGTACACAAAATAGGGTCTCTGAATAGGGGCTTTGGTTTCTACAGTATGCTGGTCACAGCCTGGAGGTCAGACAGTGAAAGCCTGTGAAGCATCATGGTAGGTCTTCACCTACTGAGCCATCTTGTCAGCAACCATTGTACAGTTTATTTAGAGACAATAGTCTCCCTAAGTTTTCCAGACTAGCTTTAAACTTATTTGCAGCCCATGCAGGCCTTAAATATTCAAATATTGCATCTCAGCCTTCCAAGTACCAGGGATTATAGGCCTGAGCCACTAAGCCTGGCTCCATTAAGGTATTCTTTTTTAAGATTTATTTTTGTTAATTTTAACTGTGTGTGTGTGTGTGTGTGTGCATGTCTGTGAGTGAATGTGCATGTGTGTGTCTATGCACATGTGAATGAAAGCACCTTTTGAGAAGATATCTGAGCCTCTGCAGCTAGAATTACAGGCAATTGTGAGCCACCCAAAATTTGGTGCTGAGCACCAATCTCGGGTTCTACGTAAGAGCAGTACTTGCTCTCAATAACTGGACCATGTCACCAGCCCATGCCCTAAGCATTTTTGATACAGTCCTGGAAATGGCCTCCAACAGACATCCCAACTCCAGCAGCACTAATGGCTCACTGCTTGGCAACTGTGGCTTTTGACAGCAATATTTCTAGAGCAGACAAGGAACAGGAAGACATCTCTAAAGAAATCTATACACCTTCCCTACACCAACCTTCATCACACACTTCAAAAGGAGTCTATTGTTCACCAGAGAATCCCTGACAGGGGCTCCTATTCAACCTCCCAAAAGGCCAAATCTGCAGATCTTTGGGCAAAGAGGGAGAAAAACAATATTGGAACCACAAAGTAACAAGCACAGAGAAACTCAGATCACCAGCTTATATTACTATTTTGTCCAGAAGAACTCATGTCCATTAAGATTTAGTTTTTCTCTGGTGATGACAAATATGATGTGACAGGACCTTCCAAGAATTATGCAAAATCTTCCGCACTCAAAGATACATTCCAAACCAACAGAAATGAACAGATACTTGCTTCTCCATATTTCTTTTCTTTAATTAGGAAACGTTCCTGTATTATTTGATAGATTGGATGTTAGGTTTGGTGGATCATACCTGTCATGACTGAATAGAAAGGAAGAAGCAGAGGACCAGATGTTCAAAGCCATCCTCAGCAAATAAGGAAGCTGGGAGCTAAAATGTGCTACATTAGACTGCCAGGAAAAAAACAAAACAAACCAAGGAAAAAAATGAAGAAGTGCTTACGACCTTAAAAGTGAACTCATGAACGATTTGTACACAATTTGACATTAAATACTTGCCAGCTCTTAAATACTGACTTCTAACTAGCATAGAGGTGATGGGGTTCCAGCTGTTAGACTGTTGTGTAGCAGTTTCATAGTGTATTAAATCCTTCTGTTTTGGAAGGAAGCCCCCTCGGATGCAGGATGTTTGAAAGGAGGTGAAACAACAGAATGCTCTAGGGGAAAATGAAATATTCCATCCTACCAGGAAACTCCGTAAGTTTAGAAAGTAAACAACAAAAAATGGCTTCAGGAAGTCCCTGAATTTGATCAGAATCACAGGGTCTGGCTCATCCAAAGCATTTACAATTTCTGGACTGCAGAGAGAAGCTCTCAGACAAGCTGAGCTGCCTGGAAGAAACAGAGACAGCCAAGCTGTCTGGGGAAGGCTCAGACCAACTGAGCCACCTGGAGAGCACACTCTCCAACCTGTTGAGCTGCCTGCAGACTGTGCAGTGTGCTCTGGTTTCCCAGATTTTGTGAGCTGTCATCCACACTGGGGTGGGCTTTGTTGATGCATCTGTCTTTGGTCATTTTCTGCTTCTGTAGTTAACTCCTCAATCATATTCCTAAAAGCAACCCAAATAAAACTCACTGGCTCCAAAAGATGAACTTTGGTAGTATTAGTTCTTGTGATCTGTCATCTGTTCCTTTTCCGAAGTGAGCAGATATTGTCCATGTCTCCCCAGAAATTGTGTCATAGAGCACTCACACAGTGCCTATCTCTGAGAGGATCCAAAACAAAATTCTTCGTAAAGTAATAAAGAATCCCTGTACCTTGAATCTTTTCCCCTCGGGAGCCAGACAGAGTGAACCAAGAGGATTCATAGACACTGAATCCTCTCCCAACATATCATGTACACTTCTGTGATTACAAGTTCACTGTAGGTGCAGGAGAGACAGCTTAGCAATTAAGAGCACTTGTTGCTCCTGTAGTTTGGCTACCTGAATCCTCATGGCAGCTCATAGCCATCTGTAACTCCAGTTTAGGGAATCCAATGCCTTCTTCTGGCCTCAAGGGGCACTGCAAGAATGTGGTGTACAGACACATAAAATAAAAATAAAGAAGTACTTCTTTATCTTTATATATAAAATATTTATATATTTATATATAAAATATATTATATATATTTATATATATAAAACAAAATTTCACTGTAACTTCTAGGAATAAGAGAAGGAAATGTGTTCCTTAAAAAGGTCTACTGGGACATGGTGGTGCACACCTACAAGCCGAGCACTTGGATGATCAAGGCAGGAGTTGGGGCTCAAGATCAGCCCGCACTACAAGAAACTGTCTCAGAACAAAACAAAATCCTCCTAGCTTCAGCATTCAGCTACTGAACTACTGCTACAATGAAGAGCCTCAGCGGTCCACATTTTGTCAGAGGATCCAACGCAATAATAAAACAGAGTCTTGGAGGGCAGGGAAGGAAGCTCACCCATGTTTTATTGCTGGAATCCTGCATGTCTTATGAGAAAAAGCGCCAACAGCCAACAGATGGGGTCTGCACTGTACTGCATCTGTGTGCCTGAGGTGGGACTACCTCTACAGGAGGTTGGCTGACAGCCCCTTTCTAAATCTGAGGGAAGCATCCAAGCTGCTGACCTCCATCACTCTGCACTGTCTGTTCTGTGTGGCAGACATGGGTCCTGCTGAGCAATAACTTCCAATTCCATGAAAGCATGGAGACCTGTGCCACTGCATCTCATTATTCTAGTCGAAGAACAGAACACTAAACTCTCCATCCTAGACATTTGCTATATATTGTGTTTCTTTCTCCATTGTCATATGGCATTTACCATTTCTTTGAATTTACTCTCAAGCCATTCTGATCTGATATTTAAACCTCATCAGATAAAAAACACAACTCAAGCTTTTCTCTTAGTCATTGCCCTTGTCAGATTGTCTTCTTCCAGGGAAATCAGAAGCACCATATAGTATCACCAGCTCACCAGTGGGCACCCAGGACTAACCACATGGCAGCAGGACCTCTTTCTGATGTACATGCACAATGATGCGAGAAAATAACAGTTAGGAAAGGGGGAGGAAAAGGAGTCACACACATGAGACGACAAAAACACATCCTGAAACACGGGCAGAAGAAAGCAGAGGCAGAGCCTCGATTACATGAGAACACGGCAGTGGTTAAATAAGATGAAAGGTGAAATCTTGACTAGCTCATCCTAAGGGAAGAGCTAGCTCATGGCTCATCTCTACATCCCCAGTGCCTGCTACAGTGCCTGCTACAACACAGGTGCTCAAAGCCAATCTGTTGGTGAGTTCTAAGCAGGTGTGGCTCAGGGGTGGTTTTCATTGTCTAAGGGGGGACGTCCTCTACTAAGGTTCTCCTGTTTCTGTGTTGTGCTTAAGGCCCGGTTCCAGTCAGCACATCCACTGAAAGTCTTATGCCCCATACACACAGAGGTCAGTTTTGTCAGTGAAGTTTGGGCTATCTTACCCGAAGAGCATGTTTGCTGGCACAGTACCCACTGGAAAGGTTCACACCTGCAATCCCTGCAATGCTGTTCACAGTGACAATCTTCCCTTGTTTCCTCTCTATCATGTGAGGCAGAACACACTTGGTCAAGGACACGGTTCCTAAGTAGTTCAGCTCTATCAGCTCCTTGAAGACATCCAGGTTGGTTTCTAGAATTAGGGAACGCTGGGTTCTTCCACCATTGTTGACCAGAATGTCAATCTAAAAATCAGAAAGTGTGCACTTAAAGATAGCCTGAGGAAACGATTGCTTATAGTAGTAACTTAGTCACTTGAAAAGTAATGGAACAGTAATGAGTAGCCAGGCATGGTGGCTCATGCCATAATCTCAGCACTTGGTAGGCAGATACAGGCAGATCTCTGAGTTCAAGGCCAACATGGTCTACATGTCTTGTTCCACGACAGTCAGAGCTACAAATCTGTCGAAAGAAAAAGAAAGGAAGAAAGAGAGAGAGGGAGGGATGAAGGAAGGGAGAGAGAGAGAGACAAAGTTAATAAAGAAAGACAAAGAAAGAAAGAAGGGAGGGAGGGAGGGAGGGAAGGAGGGAAGGAAGGAAAGAAGGAAGGAAGGAAGGAAGGAAGGAAGGAAGGAAGGCAGGCTGAATTCACCTATGGAATTTCCATTTGAAGTAACAGGTGTTAAAAGGAGTAAAAACTCTCATTCTTCATGGAGTGCTTGGGAAGGACTTAAACATACTAACTAGCTGAAGCCACACAGCCAAGAGCTAAGAAACCAAGTCACAGCCCTACCTTACTGGATGTGCTCCATCTGTCTCATTCCCTTTGAACGAGATCCAAACTTGGAAATGCCTATGGCATTTTTTTTTTGACTGACATGCAATATCATAGAGGCTCCAACAATATAAGGTGCAACTCACTTTACCAAACTCCTGGAGAACAGCATTGGCGGCCGCCGCATGGGAACTTGTGTCAGTCAGGTCAAGGGGCAACACCAGTATGTCTTTTTCTTTTAAATTGCCATTTTCTAAAAAGACACATGAACAGTGAGCAAGTCACTCCACACTTCCCCTGTACTCCTCGACTCTTCTGCTAAATATAGCCTCTATCCCACAAACAGGTGGCAATGAAATCATTCTAGGTGACTCTGAAGAAGCCTCTCTCACTGAGCAGGGGAGAGGACCGGTGATGCTCTGCAAGGGCTCAGACAGGAAGTCTGCTGGCTCAGAGGAAGCAGAATGGCATGCTTCACCATGAATACATCGGAGAGTCTTTGCAGAGAACAAACTGGACAGGATGACTCAGCTGCAATCCCAACACTTGGAAGGCCGAGGAAGGACTGCAGAGAGTTGCGTTTAGTCTGATCTACACAGCAAGTTTCAGATGAGCAAGGGCTATATAGCAAGACCTTGTGTTAAAACACACAAACACAAACAATTACAGTATTAGATGGAAACGGAGGAAATTCAACTGATCACACACAGTGGTTCACAACTGAAATGAACTCGGAGCATGGGGCCAGGAAGACTGGGATCTTGAGGCCAGCATAGGCCACACATCCAGCCCTTCCTCAAAAGAAACAATAGCCCCGCCCACAAAAAGGAGGAAAAATCATACAACAGTTTCTTTACAAGTTTAGAGTCATTTTTTTTTTCCCCATAGACTCTCAAAGTTCAGTTGCCCTTGCACACACATTTAAAACAATAGTTTAGGTCAGGAGAGATCACTCAGTGGTTAAGAGCATGCGTTGCTTTCACAGAAGGACCTGAGTTCAATTCCTAGCACCGTTTTCAGACACACATGTCACAACCATCTCCAGCTCCAGGGAGACCCAACGCCTCTGGCTGTCAGCAGCACCTGCACTCACATGCACAGATGAACATATACACATAATTAAAAATAAAGCGTTTGGCCAGGTGGTGGTGGTGCATGCTTTTAATCTGAGCACTTGGAAGGCAGAGCAGAACTCTGTGAGTTCAAGGCCAGCCTGGTCTCCAGAGTGAGTTCCAGGACAGCCAGAGTTACAACAGAGAAACGCTGCCTCGAAAAATCGAAATAAATAAAATAAAAACAAATGTTTTTTTTGAAGTTTATACTCTAAATCAGTAAGAAGCTGAGAAGGCCAGTAGTAGAATGGAAGATAGAAGCTTCTCTCCCTAGGGCAAGGATTCCAAGAGCTATAAATCAGGAAAAGCACAGGGTTCTTCCTACAATTTCC